>VZRN01006264.1:1683944-1757097 GCA_013397935.1 Dasyornis broadbenti
GGTTGCTGGGCCGCCTCCTGCCCCGCTGCCCCCCGCTGCGGGGCCGCCCCGCCGCTGAACGCCCCCACCCGCCCCGGGGAAGGAGCCGGCGCCGCCCGGGCGATCTCCATCACCCGCTCTCCCGGGCGGCGGGGGCCCCGCACAGCCGCTTCACCCCACGGTGCCCGGGCCGGCGCCCACGCTGCCCGCAGGCGACAGCGGGGAGGGCGAGGATGTCGGGCAGCACGGCGAGGAAGGTGCAGCCCTTCACCATCAGCACCAGGCTGTCGCTGCCCAAGTGTGCCGCCGACTTCCCCGGAGACGCCTGCCCCGGCATCGCCCTCGCCTCCGCGCTGGACAGCCACCGCGGCCTCCGGCGCAGCATCAACGAGCGCATCTCCCTCTACCTGGCCCACGCCCGGGCCGGCACCGCCGCCCCCGCGGGGCAGCCCCGCAGCACCAGCCCCGGTGAGGAGGGGGGCACCGACGAGGAGCGACTGAACCGCAACTCCCTAGCCCGTTCCATTAAGAAGATCACGCTGTCCAACTGGTACGGGGACGCTGGCACGGGGGACGCAGGGGGACCCGGGGACCCTGCCCGGCCCAGCGGCGAGAGGAACCACAACAACAACAACAGCAGGGCAGGGAAAGCGCAGTTCAAGGTAAGCGATGCCGGTACCCTTGTCCCTTGCTGTGTCCCCATCTTCCCTGCAGTTCTCCGTTCCTCGCTGCCAATGGATGAGTAGGTCCTGCGGAGGCTGTGCCCATCCCTGTTGCCTTGCCCCATGCCGTCCAGGCAGCACTCGCTGCAGGGCTCCTGGAGTAATTGTTTTTCCTCTCATGTGCCCCCCCCACGCATTTCTCTGTACCATTAGCCTGGAGGGCAGAAAGTCTTCTCGGGTGAGCAGAGATGAGCTTCCCTGGGGCTAAGATGAGCCGGAAAAGCCCTGCCCCAGAGCCTGGCTATGCCTTTCGGGGTGCCTGTGATGATGCAGTTGTGTGCGGGGAGCTAGGAACTCGCTCTCTCGTTTACCAGAGGGGAAACGGAGGCTGGGAGAAGGGAAGTGACTCATGAAGGGCCACACAGCCAGGCAAAGCTGGGACAAGGCTAGGAGAGGGACCCAGGGCTCTCGGCACCCTGCCCTCCAAGTCTGAGCGCTAGCAGGCGCAGAGGTACGAATTCAACAGTGCCAGAGATCGGGAGACCCCCTGTGTGGGTGGGATGGGGCGGAAGGCAGCTCGGAGACGTCGCCGTTTCTGGCAAGAGCAGGCGGGAACTCCTTGGGATTTAACCCTGACCTGCAACAGCTGGTTTCCCGGCAGGAGAGCGCTAGGGAGAGACGCGCAGCCCACTGCCAAAACCCTCATCTTCATTGCCAATAAAGGCCAGGCACAGCCTCGCAAGAGGTGCCGCTTCCTCCGGCACGCAAGCAGCTCCTCGCTGGGCGGCCGGAGTCTGCGCAGCCCAAGGGGCATCGGCATGAGGGCTCCCCTTTTTCATATAAGGTAGGGACACGTGCTGGGCACGGTGGTGTGGGACTCTCGGGACACTGCCAGGATCGGCCTCTCCTCCCTGTCCAGCATGAGCGTGTGGAGCTGAAAGAGGTGGGCAGGCTGCAAAATGGAGCTTTGGGAGGGAAAGAGGGAGCCGGGGTGCAAGGGAAAACACGTGGGATGGCAGCTGGAGTAGAGGAGGGACACTATTTCCCACACAGAGGACAGTAGTGCTTTCCCAAGTGTGCCCCACAGCCCTTGGATTTGCCCTTCACTCCTGCCCGGTAGGAATGAATGAGGGGCTCCTCCGGGATGAGCAAAGTGCTGCCTAGGAGGGTCTAGCCCCACTCTTCTTGTTTGGGGGAAGTCACTGGCATCTTTTCTTCTATGGGAATGCAGCAAGCATATGTGCTGTGCTAATTTTGCGTTTAGAGGGGGAAAGAAGCTTTTGCAGAGGCGGCAGCTGAGGCTGCTGCACTCGTTTCACGTGTGGCTTTGCTTGTGTCATGAAGCCTGGGGTCCTGCTAGGCAGCATTTAGCACGGCACCTCATGGATGCTGAGGCTGGCACAGCTCCTTCTCCTAGACTTCGGTTGCTGAGAGAGTTTGTTGTTTTGCCGGATCGAGGACCCAGCTCCAGCCAGAGGGACCGAGGAGGGGGGGCAGTCCCGGTGGAGCAGCTCTGCGGGAAGGATGAAGTCATCGTTGTGCTGGCAGCCCTGTTTTCCTGCGGCTGACGGATCGTGAGACAGGGACTTTAAATAAAGCTCCCGTGTCACCTGCAGTCTTGTCTCCCACGGCTCAGCCCTGGGGGCCGGCGTGAGATGTTACTGCCTAGAAGAGGAACTTTCTGTGGTCTTATGCCCCACAAGCACTTCGTATTTAGCTCCCTGTCATTCCCGAAATATGCATCCAAATCTCTCAGCCCCGTGGTCAGGCAAGGGGGTGCTTTCCCCTTCTGATACCATCCTACTGAGTTCTCACTGTGCCTTCTGGTCTGTGACTCAGCCTTGTACCCTGCCTGTTCTTCCTGCTTGGGACGGGATGGTGTGGAATGTGGCAGTGGTCTGTCTTCTGCAGCCACCAGCCAGGCTTTGCAGGCCGGTCCAGTGGTGCTGTTCTCCAAGGGGTTATAGGGCTGTTAAGCTACTTGTGGGGCTCTGAGCCTTTTTGGTGGCAGCAGCTCTAGTGCTGGGGGCTGCCATTTGTGTCAGGACTCTTCCGAAGTCATGGGAAGCCACGTTCCCTGCACGGAGGGAGCTCTGATTTGCCTAGGTTTGTTTCCCTTGGACCATGTCCGCAGTTTGGAGTGGCCTGAGCAGCGGTAGGCTGGCTCTGGTTCTGCCTGATCCAGCACCCTGTTTGCAGTGGTCTCAGAGGAGGGGTTGTCTGGGCAGTGCACATTGTCCACCACCCTGTTTGTGTTGCCCTGGGCATGCTTGGATGGCTGTTACAGAGACAGCAAGGTGGCCCCAGGGAGGGAGTGGAAGGAGCTCCCTAAATTGGTCTGTTATATCCAACAGCCCAAGAAAAGATCCATCTGTAGAGGATGAGGCTTAATGCCCTTGGGCATGATTCAAACAATCCCACGCACCTCTCCTCCTGGGGCTGGGCTGCATCAAGGATAAGGTAATGTGGAGTTCATCCTGGACATCCTCTCTGTGCCTGGCTGCAGTTCTTGGACCTCCTTCCTTCGGCCTCTCCTGCTTCCACCCTCACCCCTGTCCTTTGGAAGCCCTTGCCTGCAAGCCAGCTGCCCCCTGAACTCTTGTCCCCCAGCTAGGCTGAGATCAGGGATCAGGAGCTGAGAGGATTCAGGTTCATGACGATGGAGTTAATGTCACCCTGTGCCCTCATGCCTCTGCCCTGCTGTGCTGGAAAAGAGCAGGGGAGTCTCGCTCTGAGCATCCTTAGATGACCAGGGACCAATGGTGATCACTAAATGGGTTTCTGCTGGCTTTGGAGTCAATTCAAGGGGAGGAAAGGGTGTGGGGGGTACTGGGAGCTAAAATGGAGAAGACACTGAGCAAAGCAGGCTTAGGAGCTCTTGCCACTTGCTGAACACGTGGTGGGAGCTGTGGGTGCTGTTCAGAGGAGCCTGGCCTGGATGTGTAAGGAGGGATGGGCAAGAGCCCAGCCAAGCAGTGTCTGGGTACTGCCAGCAGCTGCCTCTGGGCCAGGGCAGAGGGAGGTGGGTGAATGCTCCTCTGTCCACCTTGGCTGCTGGGGCAGCTGAGCACTACCAGGCTCACAGCTGTGCCTTCCTGCCTCTAGGTCTTCCTCAGGAAGGATGTGGATGCGGAGGACAAGCAGCAGGACCATGGGAGTCTTCAGGCCAGTGCTTTCTGCTCTCCAGTGGACAGATGTTCTCCCTTCTATGCGGTATGTCCCCCTGCCCTCAGCATTAGGAGGGCTGACATGCAGCTTGGAGCTGAGCAATGAGGCTGGTTGCAGGTGGTGTGCCCAGATGTGGATGGAGCCTTACCTCTTTCAGTGAGTGCTGGGCATGATGGGGCAAGGGATCAGCCCCCCAGGCAACACCCAGAGGTTTTATTGCTTCCAACGGAGTCCGATTATGGGTTCCTCCTGCCCTGGCTGAGTCAAGAGACTAAAGATTGCAGAGTCGCAGGAGGGCCTGAGAATCTGTGTTGCTATTTAAAAAAAAAAAAAAAAAAAAAATTGTGTAGTTCTTGTGGTTAAGTAGAATAGGCATTGGAAAGTGACTCCCATGCTGTCAGCAGGGCAGCACATGCCAGAGTGCTTAGAGAGCCTGAAACAGTTGCCCGATGCTCACTGCTCTGCAGGCTCCTGGAAAATTGCTCCCTGTTGGGCTCGGGGGCAGCTAGGACCCTGTGGGGCAGCTCACACCCAGCCCTCGCAAGGAGGAAGGGCTGTCCTGGGCTGGCCCCAGGAGCAATTTCTGCCTGCTGAGCGGAGGTAGCAAGCCCTGCACCTTTGGGTGCCTCCTGAAAATGCTCAGTTTCCTGTTTGCCACCAGTTAGTATGCAGTCAGATCCCCATGCCTGGGCAGAAGGGTGGGAAGTGGGTGTCTGGGTGACAGTGCTGTCCCCTGGGCTGTGTGCAGCTGGGCCCAGGGCTGAGTTTGGAGAAGGGCCAGCACTTTCACTGGCTGACCTTTGCTGTCACCCCTGGCAGAGCTGGAACCCCGACAGAGGGTTTCGTCAGCATCGACTGCCCACAAGGCCAAGACCCAAAGGAGATGCTGTGCTTTCTGCCCCCTCCAACCACTCACTGGGAATGAGGTTCTTGGGTGCCACCAAAGGAGTGGTGGGGTTTACCAGGAACCTGCCCCATGGCCTCTCCGTTCCATTCTCTGGCAGCACCAAACGGATGCTACAGACGTGAATGCTCCTCTCAGGGATGCACAGCCTCAGGCTGGAGTGGCAGCAAGTGCTGCGTCCATCTCCAATGTGGGTGCAGGGACCAGCCCAGGTGCTGGGTGCCGTCCTGACAGCCTGGAATGACCCAAGGAGTGACCCACTTGAGGGACAGCCCAGCAACCCCCTGCTGGAGTTGCAAAAGCCACTAGTGTCGCCTTGGTAGAGGAAAGTGGTGCCTCACTGTGTGGGAGGAGAACCCCAAATATGTCAGTGAAGGAGTGGGATCAAGAATAAGGCATGCTGACCTACTTTATTTGGGTTTCTGAAACGCGCATGATGAGGAGGGCTCCCCGGGGCAGCACACTGATATCCCCCCCACACTGCCTCTGCTCCTCACAGCTGGCAGGATCCCCTGTGTCATCACCCCAGAAAGAGAGCCCTAAGGGCAAGGAATCTGCTGCAGCACCACGATGCAGTGGGCGAAGCGGCGTGGGAACAGCCCCTCTCCCTGACCTGAGTCCTCTGATAGCCCAGTTCAACCGGGAGATGCTGCAGGTAGGGCCAGCTGGGGCACTCACCCAAGGGGCTGCACAGGAAGTGGGCTGGAGGGCCACCGGCAGCCTTTCATGTAAGCTGTGGGGTGGGGCGCACAGCAGGGAGGGTTGAACTCCCAGCCCGAGTGAAGCCGTGGTTGTGGCATGAGATCATGTTTGGCTGCCTCTCTCTGGCTGTCAGCCCCAGGGAGAGGGGTCAGCCCACACCAGGGCCCTGCTTCCTCTCCGTGTGCGCACGCTCCTCCCGTCCCCCATTCTCCTCCTCCTCTTCTCAGATCCTGTCCGTCCCCAGCAGCGTGGGAACTGAGATGGTGGGAGGGCTGCTTCCATGGCATAGTGGGAAGAATGCATGGATGTTTGCACTGGGAAGCAGGGTGCAGCAAGGAGAGATGCTTTGTGCAGGGATGTTCTATGCAGACTGGCCTGCTTGGGCAAGCCCAGCTTCTCCTGCTGGGCTGAGGCTGATGCTGGGAAGAAGTGAGTTGCTGCACACCTTCACGCCCCCATTGCCACAGATGCTGTCCTGAGTGCCTGTGCTGGCCTGTTTGGTTCTCAGAGCAAATGGGTTGTCAGCTGAAAGGGTGCAGTCCAGTCCCTGTCACAGCTTTGGGAAGGTTTGGGCTTGGGTCCCCAAAGCCGTGTCCTTGAGGCTCTGGTGGAGGCCCCCAGCCGTGTGGCTCTTTGTATGTTGCAGGCAGAGAGCTGGGTGCGAGGCAAGCTGCGGGACCTGAAGGATGGCTGCGACCTCCAGGACTGGGAGGAGGTGGCTCAGACCTTGCAGCGGGACATGAAGGATTTTGAGAACACGCTGATAAAGCTCAATCAGGTGAGGCCAGGCATGGCATGCTGTGGCGTCACTCCCATTGCCCACAACACTTGTGTCCCTGGGTTCTCTGCAGCAGAGGGTCCCTGGGAACCCCTGATGCTGAGTGGGTCCCTTGACCCCACAGATGGGCGAGCAACTGATGTGGAGGGCAAGCCCCAGTGCTGAGGCAGTGCGGAGGCAGCTGCTGGCCCTGCAGGACCAGTGGCAGCTCCTGAAGCAAACAGCTGCCAGCCAGAGCAAAGCTCTGGGCGGGCTGCGGAGTCTGCAGGACTTTAACAGGAAAGCTGAGCGACTGGAGGCGTGGATCAAGCACAAGGTGTGGGGGCTGGGAAGCCTAGGGAAGTCTGGGGAAGGGGACACCCTGGCTGTCCCCCCACCTTCTCACACCCTTCTCTGGGCCAGGAGGAAAAGCCCTCTCTGGCAGCCCTCCTGCAGGAAAGCCCAGACAAGATCCAGCTCACCCGCCGCATCCTTGACTTGAAGCAGGTGAGAGGCTGTTGGAGGGCTGCAGCATATCAGGGACCCCAAACACCTTCAGGCTGGGGCATGGTACAGGTCCCTGAGGAGGTATGCTGATGTGTATCCTTTCTGCTTGGGCCAGGAGGAGCAGCAGTTCCAGAGTCTGCATAAGGAGCTGAATAGCTTGGCCCAGAAGCTGGAGAAACAAGGCAAAAGTGAGAGCAGGAACATCTCAGCACGGCGCAAGCACCTCAACAAAACGTGAGTGGAGGACACATGGGCTGAGCGGGGCTGAGCCAGGCACCAGGAGCTGACCAGCTGGGAAGTATTACCCCCCAGACTTCCTGGCCTAGCTCCGCACAGCTCCCCAGACAGGCACAGATTGCCATTCACCTTTCCTCTTCCACCTGCACAGGTGGCTGCGGCTGCAGGGGACTCTGAAGGAACACCACGAGGCTCTGCAGCTGGCCCTGGAGGTGGCTTCCTTCTTCCAGCAAGCGGATATCCTGCTTGGGGCCATCCATGCAAAGGTATCTACACTGGAGCCAGGTTCACCCTGGTATGCGGGGTTGTTGCATGGCCTTAGTGAAACTTGGTGGGCAGCACCTTGCTCTCGTCCCCTGCATGGAGGGTCCTGTGGTCCCAGTGCTCTCAGCCTGGAGTTTGGAGAGAGAAAGGGAGCCAGCTTGGCAAGTGCAGCTTTGCACTGTTTATTTTTGCTGGAGCTGGGACCAGGGCCCTGACCTGCTCCCACTGCTGACCATGACCTCTTCTTACAGCAGAGCAACATGTGCAGTGCAGGGAAGCCAGGGGAGAGTGAGCCATGCCAGGATCGGGATGTCAGGGACATAGCCAGCCAGGTGATGGTGAGTGCAAGATTGCCTCATTCTCTGAGCCCTGGGGAGCATCCTGACAGAGGGGAAATGTGTGCCTTTCCAGGTCAGGTCTGCCACCAGCAGGGCTGTGGGCTCTGTGGGTCTCCCACAGCTGTGTAGGTGGCTGAGTCTGTGTGATGGATGGGGGGAGTCTCCCCGGGGGCAGCAGAGGACTGCTCAGCACTGTCTGCCTCTCCTGCCCCTGCGGGGCCAATGGTGGGTTGTCATCACACACCTGCCCTGCCCCATGGCCATGGTAGTTCATCCCTCATGAAACCTTTCTCTATCACTTCCCAGCTGTTCTCTCTTCTCCAGATGCTGGATGTGACCGTGTCCCAGCTCCTAAACCTGCAGCCCAGCCTGGCAGCCCGAGTCACCTCAAAGCACCGAGATGTAAAGGAGAGCTGGGCACAGCTCCAGCAGGCACTCAGGTAGGGCATAGCTGGGCAGGAGCACCAGGGCCCCAACCCTGACCTCCCAGCACTGGAGCCAGAGGCTTGGGAAAGGCCTGGCTTAGCCCCTGGCAGGATGTCTCAGGGGCACCAGCTCCACTTAAGGTCTCTCTTCATCCTCTGCTCTCCTGGACCACCCTTGCTTTCCTTTCCCAGGACAGAGAAGGTTCCAGCACGGGCAAGCAGTTCCCTGGGGGGCAAAGCTGCAGCTCCAAATGTTGAGCCCCGAGGAGATGATAGCAGTCATGGGGCTGTGGGGAAGGAAGCAGCAGCCAAATGGGCAAGAGGACCTGGGAGCATGGTAAGCACTGTCTTCCTCCAGGCATCTTTAGCTCCTCTGCTTCGAGAAGACAAGGCAACCTAAGGGAAAGGGGTTCTGCTGTTGGGCAAAGTCCGAGCTGAACACTCCTGGATCTGGTCCCACCAGTTACAGGAGGTGATAAGTGCCAGGCCCAGGACAAAGCAGTGTATGCTTTGTGCTGGCCAAGGAGGAAAGGGAACCTTTGTGCCACAGGTGCCAAAAGATGTACTGGAGAAGATGGCAGAGCACAAGAAAGGAGAGGAGAGCAGTCCTGGCTCTCCAGCAGTGGGACAGCCCCATCATGGAGGGGACAACAAAAGGTACCAGTTTGTGGAGGTGGTATGTTAAGAGTGGGATGGAGTCACAGGGAACAGGGATAGGGTTCCCCTGTGCAAGGGGGAACCTTGCAGTCCTGACTGTCCCTCTCCTCTCTCGGCTGGAGGAGGAGAGAGGCAGAGGCTGAGTGGGGGATGCAGAAGCTGGAGGCCCAAGTGCAAGACGTCTGCCAGGAGGTGAATGCGGTAATGTCTCCCCAAGAGTCCCCCTTTGCTCCCTGCCCATCCAAGAGGAGGCAGTATTGGGGAAAGACTCACTTCCCTGACACCCTCCTGCTGCTTTTGGGCGTGCATGCTTGGTGCATGCACACCTGGTCTGGGCATTAACCTGGCATGTCTCCTGCTCCTCGGCAGACTCTGTCCCCATACAAGGAGAACGTGGGTACGGGAGCTCCCCCATATCCAGCAGGGAGCCTGGAAGCAGCACGGGTGCAGCAAGAGGCCCTGGCCCCCCACTCCAGTGCCAGGACTGTGCTCCTGGTGAGCCTGTTTGTATGTGAGGTGGGGGGAGGACACCAGGTGGGGCCCATCCTAACTGCCCTCCCTGCCCTGCAGGAGGGGCCAGTCCGAGGGAGGCCTCCAGGGAACCTTCAGGTGGAGGCCATGCTGCGGGAACTGGGGGAGTTGTGGGAGGACCTGCAGAGGAAGCACCAGGAGAATGGTGTAGTGCTGCGAGAAATCGATAAGGTACATGGAGGCAGGGCTGGGGTGAGCGCAGGGCATGCTCCAGTTGCAGCAGCTTGCTGGGATCAGCAAGTGAGGCTGGCACCCTTGGGGATTGGAGCTGCAATGCTGGCACCAACGTCTCTGGCTGGTTTTGCAGTTTGTGTGCTTCTCCAGCTGTGCTGCCCATGCTGCCAGTGCCCCAGGTACCCACAGCGGGATGCCAGCATGGCTTTTGCCTGCTCTGGGTGGCTCAGAGCCAGGCTGATGGGTTCCCTGCTCTCCCTGAAGGCACTGAGGCTGGTAGGGGAGCTGGACCAGGCTGAGCAGTGGCTGCAAGACGTGGCTGGGTCGCTCCTGGAACCAGCCGCCATGAGAAGCCCAGCAGAGCTGCGCCAGGACCTGGAAGAGATGGGCCAGCTGGAGAAGCAGCTCCTGCTGTGCGGCCTCAAGCTGCAGGCACTGCGGGAGGAAGCAGCAGGCGAGTCGTCCCCTGAGCATGAGGGGGCAAGGAAGATGCAGAGGAAAGTGGAGATGGTGGAGGAGAAGTGAGTCCTGGGGGAAGGTGCCACTTCTCTGGTCCCCAGGTTGGGTGGGTAGGCGGATGCTGTCCCTAAGGATATGCAGAGGCTGCCAGCACCTCTGATGGGCACCTCTCCCCACAGGTTGGCACATGTGCAGGCAGCCCTGCGGCACCGGGCAGCAGATCTGCGGGACTCCCTGGTGCTGTCTGAGTTCCTGCAGGACCTGCAAGAGGAGGAGGCACGGAGCCAGCAGGGATCTACAGCGGTGAGCAGCGTGGCCAGGCACCCCTTGGGATCACACAGCACTGGGACCAGACCAAGGGTTGATCTGTGGTTGGCAAAGGGGACCCTATTGGGTACTCCTCTCCAGCCCAGCTGCCTGGGGTGTCACTCCCCATCTCTCTTACGCCCGGTGTTTCTACTGGCTTCAGCCAGGGAGCAGGCGTTGCGGCTTGCAGGGGTCTTTCCCCCTGCTCTCAGCCCAGGTTGAGCAGTCTCCAAGCAGTGAGGACATGAGACAACCCTTGGGAGAGCTGCAGGAGGCTGTGGAGATGCTGAACGATGCAGCGAAGGAGCGGGAGCGGGTCATGGAGGTGGCAGCAGAGACGGAGAGCCTGGAACGTCTGGTAGGGGATGGAGGCAGGGGATGTAACTGGATGGTTCGTCTGCAGCTGGACATGCCTGCTAGTTGGGACGGGGCATGCACCTCAGCTCTTCCCAGTGGGACACAAGGGCTTTGGGATACATGGGGACCACTCTGTGTGAGGCTGGTATCGTCTCTCAGGTGGCTGGCACCTGCCCTGTTGCAGGTGCATGGCAGGGTGTCCCCACAGGCTGAGGTGGGCTGGGGCTGTGTGGCGAATGGTAGCACAGGGGCTTCCACCCTAGGGCTAATCTCCATGTCCGCTCCTGCCCATCCAGGTGGCAGAGGTATCCCCACAGCTGGAGGCCCTTCAGTGCAGAGCCAAGGCACTGGCTCGAGACATTGCCGAAGCAGAGAACAGCTTCACCACAGTGAAGGGTGAGAAGGACCTCCAAGGGCTGCAGGGCTTGCTGAGCCGCCAGCAGGAGATGGAGGTGAGTCAGGGGAGCACGGGCAGGGAGGTGTCCCGGCTGGCTGGGCCTGTCCCAGTGAGGCACTGGCCCCCCTCCAGGGGCCCAGGTGTCGTAAGCCTTGGCACACGGTGGCTGGCTGGGCTGGAATTTTCCAGCGGAGCCGAGACCTGCTGGCTCTGCTCCCCTCTGCTAGCATGGGCCAGGCAAGGGGACAGAGCTTGTCTCAGCTCCCATGTGCCAGCATCCAGCTGCCGGCACCTCACACATCTTCCCGGTGGTGGGGAAGCAACTCGTGCACACAGAGCAGGGAAGCCAGGCAGTTCTGTGCTCTTCCTGTGCTCCCCACCAAGGCTAGCTCTGCCCATTCTCTGCAGCCCATGTACCACCATCCTCCCCTCTGTCCCTGCATTCTGGGGAGTCCAGCCTGGGTTCAGAGGAGTTGGATGCATCTCAAATCTTTTTCTGCCTTGTAATCTTTAGCACGCAGTGTCACAGACCCTGCAAGGGCAGCTGGAGGAGCTGGAGAGGGTGGCTGCCCACTTGCAAGAGCTGTGCCCTGCTCGGCAGTGCCCTGTCAGCCGGGAGGTGCAGGAGGCTCTGTGGGCTTGGGCAGGGCTGCAAGAGCTGCTGCGGGGGACCCGGCTCCGCGTGCAGCAGGCTGGCCGGCTGCGGCACTTCTTCAAGGACTATTTGGCCATGATGTAAGTGGCAGTGAGCTGTTGGGGTTGCTTCTGTGGTGGTTGAGGGGGAGCTGGTGACAGCATGGCATTGGCAAGTGTGTGGGCAGTGCTGGAGCTGCAGCCAGGTGTGACCATGGGGAGCCTGGAATGCAGGCTTGCATCAGGGCTGTCTGATGTAGCCCCACAGCATCTTGCTCTGCCTAAACAGCCTTGCCACAACCCCATTGAGCTGCTTGCAGCTATCCCTGAGCATGGGAATGGCTTCCCTGGGGCCTGCAGAGCTGAAGAAGGGTTGGATCATTCCTCAACCTGTATTTCCCGTGCCCACAGCTCCTGGACAGAGGACACACGGGCTCAGATCTTCTCTGAAAGCCCAAGCAGCTCCAGCCTCCTGGAGACTCCGTGTGAGGAACTGGAGAGGAGGATCGAAGAGAAGCTCAAGGAGTTTGAGGCTCTGGCAGCAGTGGGGCAGCAGCTGGTGTCTGAGGAGCACTACCTGAGTGCAACAGTAAGCCAGGGGAAGTAGGGTCGGGGGAAAATTCTCAGCACCCCCAGAAATTCTCTGGGGACAGATCATGACGGAAAGAACAAGGTGCAGGTACAGAGCCCCAGCAAGTGGGATGGGGACAGCTGTGCATCCCTGGGGCTGCTCAGGGCAGGAAGGAGTTTCATCCTTTCATCCAGCAGTGGATGCTGAGGCCTGAGCTGATGTGACTGTGACTGTCACATCCCACTCCCAAACCCCTCCTAAACTGCTCTGTAATGAGATATCCTGGTAGGGCCAGGGGTCCTGGCAGGCTGCCCAGCATCTCTCCTCCCCTCAGATAAAGGAGCGCCTGGAAGAGCTGCAGAGTATGCTGGGCTGGGTGCTGGTGCGCTGGCGAGCACAGAGGCACCAGCAGGATCTGGGGAGCAGACAGGACAGGAGGGACCCAGAGACCTCTTCAAGCACATCCCCCACTGGTCAAGTAAGTACCCAGCCATATTGAGACTGTCAGGGAGCATGACCAGTCTTGAGGCTGAGGGTGGCAGAGGCATTGGATGGAGTGGGTGGTGCAGAAGTAGGGGAGGGATGTGTGCCAATACCTCTGGGAGTCTCTGGGGTTCAGGCAGGGCAAAGGAAAGGCTGTGCTGAGAAAATGCCTGGCTCCAGCAGCCCTTCCTTCATGTTCCCTCTCTTGCCTTGCTCCCCAGGAGCAGCATGCTTCATGTGCTGCACCCCACCTGGAAAGCATCCACAGCCCAGTGAAGTTCATGCCCTGCTCCCTCCTCGAGCCTGTGCAAAGATTAGAGCCACAGCTTCCAGGGAAAACAGCCGTCTCCCCACCAGCATCACCCATCTCAGATGCTCCATCAGGAGTGGAGCAGAGCTGGGGGGAGCCCAGCAGCAAAACACCTCATGGTGTGGAATCCCCCAAGGAGGCTGCCACCTGGGATCCTGCCGAGACCTCCACGCTGCTGCTGCCACCGCGGGGTGCCTGTGGTCTCGGGGGAACAGTCAACCTCATCCTCAGCATTGGCAAGAAGGGCGAGAAGAAGAAGGCACAGCCACTGACTGGCAGCAAGTGGCCAGGGGAGGAGGCACTGCCGACGGTACGTGGGGATGGTGGGCGTCTTTGGCAGAACCATGGGCGAGTGGCCACTTGCCAGGGCAGCTCTCCAGAGCTGTGCCCCGTGCAGACTGGGAGGCTGTGAGAGCTGTGGGGTAACCCCCAATCTGGGACCCGTCCAGGCCATTTCTAAGGGAGCTTTTGGGACTGTGTCAGTCTCAGGAGAGGGGCCTTTGGCCGTGCTGATGCTGAGTGAGGGCCAGCTTGTGCCACCCACTTTGCCTGCGCTCTCCTGCTGCAGCTCCTTGCCCACTCTGCCCTCAACTCTCTGTGTCTCTCTCTCTCCTCTTGCTCAGCTCCCTGCCACTAAACACGCAGGCTGTAAAAGCTTTTGGAAGCGTTGCCAGGGGCTTTTAGGAAATACTTGGGGTAGTTTAAAGCGAAAAAGAAAGCCACCTCGCCAGCTGGTGGAAGAGGTAACATTCTGGGGAAGGCTGCATGCTGGGCAGAGTGGCTGCATGACATGAAACCTGCCTGCCACCAACCCTCCTGGCTATGCCACTGTGCCCTGTTGGCAGTGGTCCATTGGGAGAGGAAAAACCTTTCTAGTGCTGTGAGGTCCGGAGTGTGGGTGCTGGGACATGTGAGGAGGGGGCTTAGTCAGGGCTTGCTGCAGTTTGACCCCTCCTTGAAGTGGTTTTGGTGGCCATGGGAGATACGGCTAGCTGTGGCCAGTGGGAGAGCCTCCCTGCTCTTCTGCTGTGGGGCAGCAGCAGTTCCCTGTGTAGCCCGCTGAAGGGGACAAGGTTGGCTGGGGCTGTGTGAGGTGCATGTTTTATGGGGTGGGGGTCTCCAGGTTGTTTGGCTTGTAACCCTGGGGCTGGGACTCTGGTAATTTGTTGGGGCTTGCATCCATTTGTTGCTCCAGAGCCTGTGTGAAGGTCTGCGTGTGAGGAGCCCCGAGGGCAGCCAGTCTCAGCAGTCCAAGGGAGAGGGCAGGAGGACAGAGAGGCCGGAGGGCATTGAGGCAGAGAAAAGGGACTGCCAGAAGAGTTTTGGGAATGGGCACTATCCAGCCTAATGGGTACAGGGGGACACAGATCTAGCTCCTGCAGACTCTTGCAGCTGTGGAAGCCCAGGAGAAGGTGTGCAAGGAAGGGGACAGCAAGGGTCTGCATTCAGTCACTGCCCTTGCATTAATTGCTTTACTGCCTGGAGCATGTGGGGCTGGCAGGCATGGACAGCAGTGACTGCCATCTCAGTAGCCACCCAAACGTGATGGCTTGGAGGTCAGCAGTGCCAGGGAAAAGCTGTATGCACAGTCAGCCCCAGCTGTACCACACCTGGTGGATTCCATCATGGGCAGAGATTCCTGTCTGCCTCTACCCTGCCTGCACCAAGGTGGGAGCAGCCCTCAGGAGACTGAGGTGAAGCCGTGCCATTCCCATCACTGCATGTCTTGCTGGTGAGCGTTTTCGTCTGCCTGCACCTGTAGCTCCCTGCTTGCCCAGATGAAGCATGGAAAGGGGACAGTTGGCACAGAATGGTGGAAGCTCCAGCCATAGGGATCATCCCTGTCTCCTTCTCTGTTTCCTCAGGTGCAGGTGGAGGCCAGGAAAACCTGCACTGCAAAGCGGCCACCCGCCGTTGTCCGCCGCCCTCCAGCATCCGGCAGTGGGATGCCAGCTGTGTCCCACACCCTGCCTAAATCCGGGTCTGGCTGTCTCTTCAACAGCCTGCAGCGGCGGGAGCAGGCCAGGGCAGAGCAGGCCCGGCTGCTGACGCTCCAGGGCATCATGGGCGACAGCTCCCTGCGGCCCACACCCGAGGAATGCCATGGCCCCAGCAACACGTGGCCTCAGAAGTGTGGTCGGAGGAAGGGGGGGCCAGGGGCAGCTGCTGCTGGACCCCAGCTTGGGGAGCTGCTCCTCTATGTCAGGAACCCGCTGGTGCAGGACATCGATGCTGAGTGTGGGGCAGCTCCCCAGAACTCCTGCCTCCCTACCCTGAAAACCTCATGCCCCCGCCTTTCCCTGGGCTCTGTGCTCAGCCTAGAGCTGCCGCGGGACCCAGTGGTCCTGGGGTGCCACCGAGGGGCTGCGGCACAGCAGCAGGAGGCGGAGGGGCAGGAGCAGAGGCAGGGTCGAGGCCTGAAGCCCACAGGCACACATGGAGCTGGATGGCAGGAAGATGGGCACAGTCTTCAAGGGCCCAGCAAGAGGCTGGGGACACCCCCCAAGAGCGAGCGAGGAACGTGGTTTGAGGAGGTGAGCCTCAACCGCAGCCACAGCCAGCAAAGGGCACACTGTGCTGGGAAGGAGCACTGGAACCCACAGCGCCCCAGCAGCACCAGCAAAGACCTCCTGGACTTGAGGCCAAGCCGGCCGGCCTGTGTCGGTATGGGGGATGAGCTGGCCACCCACTTCGGCCAGGACGACAGCCCCAGTGCCACTGGCAGGGCCAGGCATCACAAAGCTGCTTGGCTAGAGCTTGGATCATCCCCTGCCAGCATCCCAGGCAGAGCTGGAGCCATCCCCAGCCCTGCCTGCACACAGCAGCGAGTCAGCAGCAGCCAGCCTGGAGGGTCCCCGGCTTCCCCTGCTGCCTCCACCCAGCTCTCTGTCTTCGAGTGGGCACTGGGATCTCCACAGCCCCAGAACCCTGTGCTGGGCACTAAGGAAGTTTGCCACCCTGCCTACAGGCAGTTTGAGGAAGAGGAGGAGGAGCTGCAGGCCATCTGGGATGGGGCACATGAACGACGGGCACAGAGCCCACCAGGAGGCAACTGTGCCAGCCACCGGACAGGCAGCGGGGCAGGCAGCTTGCCTAGCCCCAGCAGCACTGCTGGTGGGCCCCTGATCCTCTCATCAGCCAACAATGTGCTAGTGGCCAAATTCACCCTTCCCACCACTGCCCAGCTGCTCCACAGCCCGTCAGGAGAGAAGAGTCCAGGCATGGTGCACAGTGGCAGTGGCAGCCCCAGTGGGCCCAGGGTTTCCCCCCATGTGGAGGAGCTGATGTCTGCAGTGTCCTTGAATGGCTCCAGTGCCTGGGATCAGCGGAGGCAGGGGCAAAAGGAGAGAGAGAGCAGCAAGGTGAGATCCACAGGCCAGGGACCTTCCCTCAGGGTCAGGTAGGGGGCTGGGGATCACCCCAGACAGCAGCTGGGTTACCCACTCCAGCAAAGATGATCTATATGTCAGGACTCCCTGACTCCATTGGCCCCTTTGCTTCAGCTGGTGGGGAAGGGCTCGGTGTGGTATTTGGGGTCCTTGCAGCACACACACCTCCCACCAATCCTTAGCCTTGGCAAGGCAGCACTTCACCCCGGAAGCTGACACACAGCCCAGCCCCTGCCCAGGTCAGCAAGTTGTTCCTCATTGTCATCCCACTCCCACTTCGGCATTGCTCACAGGGATGGGTCAGATAGACCCCACATGCATGGAGGCTGAGCTGGCACCACCGGCCCCAGAGCAGTTCTTGCTCACCCTCTGTGCCCTTGCAGGTCCCTCCCAGTAAAATGGAGTTTCAGATGATGGAGGGAACGCTGGAAAGGAAGCATGTATTGCAGACTGGAGGGAGAAAGGTACAGACATGGCTGTGGGCCTCCTTTGGGACAGGGGTGCTGGGACATGACGGGGGATGGAGGGAAGCCAGAGATGTTCCTAGAACTACCACAGCAGTACTGCTGGCCATTCTGGGAGGACAGAGCCTCAGAGGGGCTGGGTTGCATTCTGAGCAGCGTGAGACCATCTGTCTTCTCCCAAACCTGTTGGCATCACAGCTGTCCCCTGCTTGTGTCCCACAGGCCAGCTGCCGGGCCTGGGGCCTCTTCCACGCCGTGCTGATGAGGCAGACGCTTTGCTTCTACCAGGACCGCAGGGACAGCCTCAAGGTGTGGTGGGGGAGATTGGGGCAGCGTGGGAGGGGGCTGGCAGCAGGGTGATGGCTCTGGCCCCCATGATCAGGGAAGGCAGAGCTGGTCATCCCCACTGTTGCTCTTGCTTTCCCTTATGCTGCAGAGCTCCGTGGTGGCCCTTCCCCTGAACCTCTCCGGGGCAGTCTGCACCCCAGATGCCGAGTACACCAAGAAGACCAACTGCTTCAGGCTTCAGTGAGTCCCCAGTCCAGGGCAGGAGCCACAGCCCTCCCTGGTGTGCTCCTGCTGAGGCAGACATGTACCAACACCCCCAGCCAGGACCAGCTCAGTCCAGTGCTTAGACGAGGATTTCCTTCTTTCTTTCTCACCTGCTTCTCTTCTCTCCCAGTCTACTGGGGGCTGTGCTATCTGCACCCCACATCATTGCTAACCTGTTCTTCCCCTCTCCCTGCAGGCTGCAGGATGGCTCTGAGTATCTCCTGAGGGCCCCCACCCAGCCCCTCATGAACGAATGGGTCTCCAAGCTGCAGCAAAACTCAGGTGAGCAGCCCCTGCTGACAGCAGGAGCCCAGCTCTATGTGGTTATCATGTTTGTTCAGTCCCCGCTGAGCCCTCTGGTACATGGGGGGCTCAGAAGAGAAGCAGCACAAAATTGCCCTCTGATTTATGCGTCCTTCTAGTCTGCCTTGGGAACAGCAGTTCTCTGCCAGGCAGGATTTGGAGGCTTTGTTTTCACACCACATACACAGCTATAAATCAGGAATAGCACAACTGACGTCAGTGGTGCCTCAGCAGCAAAAAGCCCGTGTCAGTAAAATTATAATTGTGCCTTGGTCTTCCTCCATATCCTCTGGGCCTGGAAATGCCTTGCTTGCCCTTGAGGCAAGGAGACATATAATACTGAGGTCTTCCTACTGCTGTACCCATACCTGAGGGGTTCAAACCCTGCTATGAAAACCTAGGCTGGCTGTCAGGACCAAGAGCAGGTGCTACAGCAGGAGATTGGAGGAGCCACCCATGCAGCATGGGCACTCAGATCAGGGACTGGCTCTGTGGAACAGTCCCATGCACTGCCAGCATCCAGCAGGATGTTTTCTGTGCCCCCAGGTTTCCCTGAAGTGGATTATTTCCAGGCAGCAACACAGCATGTTGAGGGCAGTGGCAGTACTGGCAGGTGAGTAGCCAGGAGCTGGCTAGCTGGGTCTTCTTACAACTCTCTCCCACATCTGCCAGCCTGTGCTATTCCAGCAGGACATCGGTGGGCCAGTCTGGTTTGCTAAACCTCTGCTACTTTCAGTTTCAGCAAGGTCTCCTGCCCTGGGAGCTCCCACCTCCAGGGACATCATCAGGTCACAACCACCAAGAGCCAGGAGATCGTGGTGTTACCCTGCTCGAGCACCTTACTGCAGTGGCCTCTGGGCAGCCAGGGTGGCCCAGTTGATGGGACTGTGGCAGGAGCAGGTGACTTTTGTGTCTGGATAGGCTACCACTATCCCCCAGCTCCTCTCCCCTGCCAAGAGAGGTACAAGGGAGCCAAATGTGGGAGGCTGAAAGCTGTCAGTCTGTCTTGAACTTGGTGGTGTCTGGGCTAGGAGTCCCAGGACATGGGGCTTGGGGTAAGGAACTTTTACCTCCCTTCACTTCCTGGGATACTGAGATAGTCATACATTTCCCTCTTCTCTTTGGGGCTGACAAGGGGGTGTCCTGTGATGGCCTTGCCTTGTGACACGTCTCCATTCTACTTCAGAGAATGCTCAAGGTATTGGGCACAAGGAGCAGCAGTGGTCGCCCAGGGGGTCTCCCGGGCTGTGGGACAACATCTGCGAAGGAGATGACTATGGGCTGGTGACCAACAAGAGGAGGTCCTACTCTTTCACCTCAGGTACAATCCTGATTTAGCGGTCACCGCCAGGAGGTGGCACCACTGCCTCTGCCCCCATAGACAGCCGAGCACAGATGCAGTGCTGCTCCGGCATGCACCTGATCCCACATACCTGTGCCCGTGGCTGCAGCGCCCATTTGGGAAGGGCTCTAGAGGGCTGCCAGTGCCTGCTGGCACCCTGCCCTCCCACTGACTGCTCCTTCTTGCAGCCACCTACCAGAAGATCACCCCGCTGGCCGTGCCCAAGGAGCCGGTGGAGGCCGGGAGCAGTTATTCTGTCACACTGTACATAGGGGAGCAGGTGTCGGCCATGCCCCGGGCACGCTGTCATTCCTTTGTGGCCCGAACAGGGAGCCCCCGGGACGTGCTAGGGGAGAAGACCACCAGCCCCCCTCGCACCAAGAACAAATCCGTCTTCAAGAAGTTCTTTGGGAAGAAAGAGTGAGCCCCAGACAAGGGGGGAAAATGCCCTAACCTGCCTTTTATCCTCATCTTGGACCATCCTGGCACGGTCTGTACTCCCAGCACCAGTTCACGTCTTGCTGCCTCCCCAGGGTCAAGAGGCTCTGCCAAGTGGCTCTGCTTCAGCCAGCCCCGGGGCTGTCCTGTGCCCCAGGCACTGCAGCCCCCAGCCTCAGCCTGGTGCTGAGCACCCCTCCTGCCTGGTGCTCTCCCTGGGTGCTGCTGGCTCCCCAGGCATCCTGATAACACACAGCACAAGCAGAGGGGTGTGGATGTGGTTTTTATTAAAAAATAAATAGATGCTGAGACTGGGAGCTTTTTTTTCCAGAAACACCTGTCAGCATGGGAGGGAGCTCTTGCAAGGTGGTCCTTGCTAAGGAGTCAGGGGAGCTTCAGATGAGAAGGGGCCCTACAGTGAGGTTCAGTCCTGCTTTGGGGGAAGCATGAGCCAGTTCATGCCTCTCACAAGGATGTTTTGTCCTATGCCTCCTCTCTGCCTGTACTCAGCCCAGCTAATCCCACAGGGTATCTGGGCCCCTTTTCCCTGCCCTGGGAGCTCGGCAGGGGAGTTGCTACCCGCAGAGTAAATACTCCTACGTGCACAGCCCTGCCAGGCCTGCCCAGCCTTGCTTCTCACAGGATTGCTGCCAGCCTAGGTTGCAGCAGGTGACTGCTGCATGACATAGACAGGGCCAGGGGTGTGAGGATAGACCCACAGGGATTCCTTCAGCCCAAATATTTTTGCAGTAATTTCACCAGGCCATGTCAGTTTCAGCTGCCCCAATTGCTGCCTGTACTGGGAAAGGGAAAAAGCACCTGGTCCAACCTGCCCTGAGCCTGTACCAGCCCTAGAGGGAGAAGGGGAAGTTTCCAGGGATGTGGGTAGCAGGGCCTTTCCCTGTCAGGCTGTGAGGCTCGGCTGTGCACACCGCTCGCCTCCTCAAACACATTGTGGGGCTTAAAATAGAAGTGCTGGCTGCAGCCCAGCTCTGCAGTAAGGGCTGGGAGAGCAGAAATGCTCCAGCCACGCCGTCTCCCTGCAGTGTTCCTGGGGCTGGGGACAGGCACTGAGGTGGAGGTGGGCACACCAGTGTCACCTCCCAGTGAACATTTCCTCCACATTCCCAGCAAGGGGGTGGAGGAAACACCGGTGTGAGGTGCTGCTGTGTGGGTGGGAGTGTGCTTTCTGAGCTTCCCCTGTGTCTTACCACCCTCCACTTGGCTCCATCACTCTTGGCTCTGACACCTGTTTTCCTCCAGCACCAAAGCTCAGCTGCCTGCTTCCTTAATGGGAAGAGACACGGGACAGTAGGGCTGGGAGAGGAGATGCCCTGGGCAGGGGCCAGGCCTATCCAGGCCAGAGAGAAGGCCAAGGCATAGCATTCCAGCTCTGGCTGCACATACCAGGAGAGCAGCTGGTGGGCTGGTGCCAGTTCATTCCTGAGCAGCTGTGGGGCCCGGCAGAGGGGCAGTGGGTGCAGGGTGCTTTAACAAGGACCCCCCTGCTGGCCCTAGGGGATCGATGCTGACTCATGGTGGGGTGGGAGCTCAACAAGTGTCCCACCATGGCCCGAGTCCAGCACAGCAGTGTGAGGTGTCATGTGGCACTAGAGGGATAACCGCACCCCAGGGACGATGCTGGCACCTACAGCACCACTTTCGGTGCCCCCCTTGTACAGGCTTTGTTGAACCCCCAAGGTGGCTGCCCATCCACAGCTTCCCCTCTCTCCTTCCCTGTGCTGGCATTTGGCCCTGCTGCAACCCACTGACAAATACCGCTTGTAGTTCCTGTGGCAGAAGCCAATTCCCCCCCCTCCACTAATCTGCCCGTGCATGCAGCCTCCACCTGCTGAGCCAGCGGAAGCCGTTCTCAGCCAGCCCCAGCCAGTGCCAGGGCTCTGAAACTCACTCCGGCTGCAGAGCCTGTAGGGTGGCAAAGCCTTTGCACCGTGGTCCTGCTGCCGTGGGAAACCCCAGCCCTGCTTGGCACCAGGCAGTGAGGAGTCTGCAGGCAGCATCATCTGGCATCGGGAGAGCTGAGCTATCAAGGTAAGGGCAGGCTGCAGGCAGGGAGATGGCCAGAATAAGCACTGTCCCTGCTGTGCCTTGTTCCGCCGGGTACCAAGGAGAAGGTCTAGTTCCAACCTCCTCCACTGAGCCAAGGTCTTGTCCCCAGTTCGGCTGCTCGGCAGTTCTGCTGCAAGGTCACTCTGCAGCCGGGAGCCTGTGCTGAGCTCTGGAGCCGTCACACACTGAGGGACTTCAACCAGGGTCCGGAGCTTCCTAGTCCCGTAGCTGCAAGGAGGGTTCGGAGCCTGACCCCGCTGCAGAGGGGAGTGAAAGCGGGGAGCAGCAATGGAGGGGCTGACTGCCGGCACCCTGCCTTCCTTGCCTGGGCAAAAGGACAGCACGGCTAAGCCCACTCCCGGGGCAGAGACCCTCGGGGCAGGAGGGCCAGCCGCCTGCTCCAGGAAGAGGGGAGACACTGGGGAAAAGCCAGAGTACCGGACACTCCTGCGCCGGAGCTGCGGTAGCGGGGCGACCCCAACAGCATCCCACTCGCAGGGCCGGGGCAGAGCGGGGTGCGAGGGATGGGAGAACCGGGCTACAGTGCCGGCGGCCCCGGAGCGGAGGGCTGTCCCAGCCCGCCCGCACGGTGCCCTTGGCGCGGCGGGCAGCGCTAGGACCCGGCGAGCTGCGGCCGGCAGTGCTGGCACCGGGCGGTGCGGGACGGGACCGTGTCCTGCAGGCGGCGGCGCCGCGGGAAGGAGCCGGCAGCGCCCCGGGAAACGTGTAAGCGACGCGGCGGTGCCCTGGGTGCCTCGGGTGGGTGCTGGGTAGGAGCGGGGCCCCCGGCAGTGGCGGCGGCAGCGCTCGGGGAAGCCCTGGCAGCCGTCCCGCGGCAATGCGAGGCAGCCGGGTCTGCGGGGGTGGCCGGCTGTCCGACCGGGGCTCCGACCCCGGCACGCTCGGCCTCGCTCCTACCGGTGCTGGCTGCTGCTGCCTTCCCTTCCCGTCCCGCGGCGCGACCCCCGGGAGCACAGTGCCATGGGGCAACAAAAGCCTCCCCTTTCGCCGTCGCCCAGCACAGTCAGCTAGGGACGGTGTTTGGTTACCCTGCCCGTGGGGATGTCACCCAGCCACTGGCACGGCCACCGCTTACTGGCCTCGTCACCTTCCTGTGTCAGTCCCAGCCTTCCCTGAGCACTGGCTTCCTCCCTTCCCCTCCTGTCACGTATGGTCCTGAATGGCCCCGGGGGTGCCTACACCACAGGGAACACCGCCAGGGAGCCCTCCACGTTCTTAGGGTTCCTGGGGCTGTGCCACTGCTCACCTCCCTGCCAGAGCTTCTTCTGCAGCCCCATTCACCTCTTGCAGGCCCTTTGTCCCAGTAGCTGGGCACTGTCCCATGACCCTTTCCATTTGTAGGCTGACCGCTGGGAGTTTGCCCTTCCCCCCTGCACCATTCCCCATGCAGTTCCTTTCTCCTCAGGCACCATTCCCTGGCTGCCTTCGGTGTGATTTGGCCCAGCACAGAAGTCCTGGCTGCCCCCTGAGTCCAAGGCATGGCCCAAGGCTTGTTGCAGGAGCCTGACCTCGCGTGCAGGCGGACGAGAAGTGAAGGTACAGGCAGAGCAGGGTTCATAGCATGGCCCTTGACCCAAATCAGTGGTGCTTCTCAAGGTCAGGGCACTGCTCTGCTGCCCTGGTAAAGATCTCAATACAAAAAGTGCAAAACCAGGGTCTGTATTGCTGCTTTTTGTCCTTATCCCTCCAGTGCCCTGGTGCTGTCCTGGGGAGGGAGCAGGTAGTGCTGTAAGGGCTGAAATGGATTGGAAAATGTAGGGGGCAAGGGAAGCTGGCACAGTTAGGTAGTAGGAGATAGAGAAACATATGTCATAGCTCTCGGGCTTGTGCAGGGAAGGTGATGGAGGATGTGGTGGAAGAGCACCAGCTGTGCTGTACCAGCTGTTTTGTACACAGATATTTAAGCAGTCCCCCCAATTCCCTGCCAAGAATGGTTGGAGCATCTCTGAAGGCAAACTGATGGCACTGGGAGCAGCGGGATGAGAGATATGGGTAGCAGTGGCAGAGTCGCGTCTCGCATCAGAGCAGGCAGCCCTGCCCTGAGCTACTGTCAGCAACAAGTCACTCCAGGGCTCTCCATATAGCTTCCTGGCTTTTGTGGTGCTCTTTTTCTTCTTGGGAAGCTTGGGTTTTACCAGGGAACCCAGCACCTCCATGACAGCAGATGCAACACAGGGCCAACAGCAGCACTGCTGGGCACTGCATAGCATCTCAGCTCTGCTGTGAAGCTTCCCAGCTCTGCCATCCCGGGACACAGCACTAGCAAAAGCCAGGTGAGACTTTTCCACCTGCTTGCATCCTCTGGAGATGGCAGATCTGTGTGGTGAGTGGAGAAGAGAGAGAGTTGACGTCTGCAGCTTCTCTCCTGAAAGGGGATCTTTGTGGGAAGACTGTTGTCAGGGCTGACTTTTGTCTTCTGGCTTGCCAGAAAAGAGATTTACTGGGTCTGGGCAGCAGTGTTAGAAGGCTGTTTCCCAGGAGAGTGAGTCCCTGTCAGCTGAGTGTGGATGTATAGAGTAAGCCTGACACCATGAACTCCCAGGAGGGTAATGCCAGGAGACCCTCTTTTCCCTGAGGCACTTAGTCAGTGGCACAAGGGTGCTTCTCGGTGCTTCATAGCCCAGCACCAAGGGGAGAAGCAGGCAAGCTACCTTTTGATAAGTAAGCTGTGCTGAGGAGGTACGCTTCATGTCTTTCCCCATCCCATTCCTGTGGGACTTGAGGTTCTCAGAGGACCAGCCAGGACTCTTTTCTCTGTGGCTTGCAGCTGAGCAGCAAGCACAGCCCCGCAGGACAGTTACCACGTTCACGGTGACTGTCACAGTGTTGTGTCCTCATATTATCCATCCTCGCGCTGAAATCTGCTTCCTAACACTATCCCTACACCTCTGCACAGTTTGCTACCTACAGGCAAACTCTGCTTCTTTAAACCACCTTCAAACAAACAGCTCCAACTTCTGCCCTCCGACTCCCTTTCTTACTGCCAGATTTCCTGGCTCCCACTCATCCCCCGTCCCCTCATGGGTTAGCACAGCGCACACAACAAGCCCACACTTCGGGGTGCCTTGTCCCACTTTGTGCACTTGGCTCCCAGTGCCAATTATTCCCTCATCTCCCTGCTGCAGCTCACTGCCTCTTCATCCTCATGGTGAGCCCGGCGCTCAGGCCCGTGCCGACCCTTCCCTAAACTCCCTGCCCGAGGGATGGCTTGGGATATCTCCCCACCCTGGAATGCCAGACCCTCTCCCACCAGCTGTGAGAACGCTACTTACTGCTCCGCTCACCCCNCCCCCCCGCCCTTCTTCCCTACCCTCCCTCTGGCATTCCACGGAGCCGCTTAAGCCTGCGGCCGGCTAATTCCTTCCCCGTGCTGCCGGTGCTCCCGGTGCTCACGCCGCGGGGGAAGGAGTAGGGGAGGCTGCCGCCCTTGCTCCGCGCCGCCGCCAGGGGGCAGCCCCGGCGCGCCGCCCGCCATGAGTTTGCGGGTGCTCAGCGCCGAGCCGGGGCAGAGCCCCCCGGAGCCCCTCGGGGCCGGGCAGCTCTGCAGCGGGGGTGGAAAGAGGCCAGGAGCCAATGCCTTCCCCCCGGGGACGGCCAAACTCTGCTGCGTTCCCACCGCAGCACGAGTGCGAGGCACTGCAGGCTCCCAGCCCTGTACCCCAGCCCCTCGTGTGAGGGGAGCAGGACCCCCTGAGGGCTTCCTCCTCCCTGGTCCGTGTTGGAGCATCCTCTATCCGCGGGTGGACACTCGGCTTTGCAGAGGGGCTGAGGAGGAGGGGGAGGGCAGTCCCAGCGGTACCCTGGCAGCTGAGCTGCTGGTCATGGGTTTGGCCTGCCCTTCTTTTGATGTCCCATGGTTGGGCTCCACTGGGTGGCCTGGGGGCCTCGTTTCAGCTTGGGAACCTGAGGAAGCATGACTGGCAAGGAGAAGAAACGATGAACGGCTGGTACTGTTGGAAGCTGTGGGAAAGGGCCCTCCTGGAGACCTCTCTGGGGGATGTTTGGAAGCATTCAGCCACAGCGCCACTGCTGATTCGCCCAAAGGGGAAAGCATGACTGGATGGACTTAGTTTCCAGACAGGATTTAGTCAGCCCTGCCAGACGTTTGCACAGAGCAGAATTCCTCCACGCCAGCCAACAACTGTTGGGCACAGACCAGGGCACAGACCAGGGCTGGCACAGCTGGCAAAGCTCCTGGACCTGTGTTTGGAGGTCTTTGCAAGTGGCCATGTGCCGTGGTCCCCGTGGTGCCAGTGGCCACAGAGCCTGCCCAGGGAGCAGGCTGGCTGAGAAAGCAGGTAGGCACCTTGACCCGGCCTTGCCATGTAGGATGGGCAGCCTCTGGCTGCAGCAGCACTCCCTGAGAGCTAGAGCATGGCTCTGCCCACTGCCACCAAGGTGCCTCAGGAAGGCTGATGGGAAGCCATGGCTTCAGGGTATCCTCCAGAGCTGGGATACACCCATCCCCCAGAAAGGCTTCTTCTGCCTTTTAGATGGCTCTTGGAGATCCCTGGAGCCCTTGGGCACCTTGCTGCATTGGGGTGTGGATGGACTTTGTGGAGGGGGGAATGAGACCACACAGCATCTGCCACCCCTCTTCCTCTTGCCAGGTTCCCTGGTTCCCAGCAGCCCACAGCTCCCCCGTGGTGTTTTATGAGTGTGACTGGGTGCCAGCCAGCTCCTTCCTTAATGGCTGTGCACCATCGTGGGAGACTGGTGCTGGCAGCTAAGGAGCAGGATGTGCCCCTGGCACTGCTTCAATGGGCCTGATGACCTTGACTATAGTGTTGCTCCCTCTGCCCGTGCCAGCTCCATCCTCCGCCAAGGAGACCTGCTGTGACACTATGACGGAGTGCCTGGAGTGGTCTATGCCGCAGGGCTACTATTTCTGAATGCCACAGGGTGCTCCTGCCGTCCGCTGAGCCAGGGGTTAACCCTATCTCCTCTGGTACAAGTGGGATCCTGAACTGTATGTCTTGAGTTTCCCCAGGCCTCAGCTTGGTTCCCCGGCAGGTGGAGACTGCCTGCTGTGAGATAACTTTTCACCCTTGGCCAGTGGCTGCACAGCTGTTATTCAGTAACTAGCACCCAGCAGCTCCGCTGCTAATTGGTGCCATTAGTCAGTATTTACTGCCTTAATGCTTGTAGGAGAAAGCAAATGGGCAGCTGCAGTGCAGGGAGGGAGGCAGAGGTGTGGAGATGGAGGAGAGAAGGACTGCTCTGGGAAGGTTTGTGCCCAGGTGATGGTGAGGATGGGAGACCCTCAGCAGTGGCTTGGGCAGAGGGGCTTGCGTGACTCCCAGCCTGACAGCAGGGAGATGCCCTGTGTCCCAAAGATGCTGCTGCTCCATTGGGGCAGGCTGCCTCCACCTTCAGCAGCCCGAGATGGGACTGGAGCTTGACTGGATCCCTCTGTCCATGCCAGGCCTCAGGAGCCCTGTGGGCACCACAAGCCCCTTGCTGAGCTGTGCCCAATCGGCAGACAATGGCATTTGTTTCTGCTTGCCCAGCTGAAAAACACCCATGGCCCTGCCACTGGGCTGGAGGTGCATGGAGGCCCTTCCTTGTCACATCTCCAGACCATTTGCTCAGCAGGACTGTGAGTGCTTTAGAGGTGGTGGAATCACCACATTGCATCTCAGCACTACCAGTGCAGGGGGATGCTCAGCATGAGCAGGTTGTCAGGCTGATTGGCAATAAGTGCCTTCCTCTCCCCTGCCTTTCCTTGTAGGGTTTCACCCAGGGCTGCTCCTCTGCTGGCAGTGAGCTCCTGCTGCCTTCAGCCCATGAGTGAAGAAGTCACAGGCAGCTGCCTGACTTTATCCCTGCAGGTCGTGTCGTGCAAGGAAGCAGAGGAACAACTGGATTCTGGAGGTCTGCATGGCTCCCTGTACGCGGTGATGTGCCAGCTGGGTCTCTGTGCCACAGGCAGAGTTCAGGAGGGTATCGCAGCCCACTCCTTCCCCACCTCATCCCAGCACGGCTCAGGCCATCAGGTGAGCATGACCTCTGCCCTGCCACCTCATCTCGAAATGCAGGGCAGGGCACCAAGAGCCCAGGGGTCACCATCAAGAGTCCTGCAAGAAATGACTGGAGAACTCCCAGCCCAAAAAGAGCCTGCCAGCAGTTCTTCAGCCAGGACCAGCAAGGGAACAGCAAAACTAAAACTTTCGGTCCCTGAGCCATTTGCTGACCTCACCAACAGGCTGAGATGCTTTGTTGACTATCAAAGCATCCATGACTATTGTAGCCTTATTATAACTGGATTCCAGGAGCCTGTAGTGGGGTTTTTGCTCCCATTAGCTAATAGGTTAATAACCTGCTGGCACTT
Source organism: Dasyornis broadbenti (assembly GCA_013397935.1). Classification (NCBI taxonomy): domain Eukaryota; kingdom Metazoa; phylum Chordata; class Aves; order Passeriformes; family Dasyornithidae; genus Dasyornis; species Dasyornis broadbenti. Next base: position 1,711,676 of record VZRN01006264.1, read on the forward strand.
GACAGAGGTTCAGCATCTTCTGTTTCCCTCCATGTGACTGACTGAAATGCCCTTTTCCCCCCTGTCCCAGTACAGCTGTGCTCTGCTGTCTTGTCACACGTGCAGAGAATTGGATACAGCTGCTAATCTTGCCACTCCACTCCTGCTGCCTGCTCTGCCTTTAGACTTACTGGCTCTCTGTTCCTCTGCTCTGTGGCACTGAGGGCTAGTGCAGAGGCTCTTTGAGCTGAACTGCCCATGCCTTCCTCTGGGATGGGGCAGGCAGCATCCAATGGAGGGAAACACAGTCACTGTGGGTCATGCTTGCAAAGGAAAGGGTGCTTTTGCAATGGAAAGGAGAGCTGGATGGCTTGCAGCCCCCTGGCCTCAGCCCTGCTGCAGGCTGGTGGCCTTGCCATGCCTCAGTTTCCCCTGCCCCTAGTAGAGGCACATTTGAGGGAAAGGGAAATCTCATTGCAGAGGAGGGCTGGTGGGTTAATTAATGTATGGTTGCAAAGTGCTTGCAAGTCTCCAAGGAAAACGGTCGACGTGGGTGCCAAGTGTAAAGGATTCTGGAAACATTAAGTGCCTGCAAATGCTGCCTAGCTCCTGAGGCCCTAAAATTCAGATATTGCCCAAGAGGCACCAAAAATATTCCTTCAGCTCATGTGATGCATTATCTACTGCCTGGAATAAATCTCCCTTTTTGCTTTTGCTTTCCAAACCAGCTGTTTGTTTGTTTTCCCATTTTGGATTCCATAGCTTTAGTTAAAGCAGAGAATTGCTACAAAAGAGGAGGGGGAAAAAAAGCAGCTTTTGTGAAAGATTTGGCAGCAAGTGTCACTGAAGGGAGAGCACTTTGCCTGTTTGTTCTGCCTGTTACAAACTAGCTGTGAGCAGAGTGTACAAATTGGGCTCCAGGTGACAGCGTCGCAATGCCAGCAGCATGTGTTTGCGTTTTCAGAGACAAAACTCAAAGGGCTGGGCAGCTTGAGCCCCACCAGCATGTTCTGGGGAGCATGGCCATGGGACTCCCAGCCTTATGTAAGGGAGAGGCTTTGCTGGCTGCGTTCCTCCCTTGCCTTCTCCCTTTGCTCTGGGGAGCACAGCGATCTGCCAACAGCAGCAGCATGTTTTGGCACCGTGCTGCTGCTTTGGGGATAGAGAGGGTGGGAACACAGCAAGCCCCTGGAGCCCACCAGAGGTTGCCTTTTCTCCTTGCCCAAATTGCACATGGGAGAAACATCTAGCTCTGTGTGTCATACTGTGGTGGGCCCAGTACCAGTACTGGGCAAAGCACAGCTGTTTCCAGTTTGGAGCAGAGACTGTTTTCGTAGCTGTTTGCTTCTCCTAGGAGGTTTGCTATTGTACATGCAGAGGTGAAGATGATAACATGAGAGTCCCTTGGGAGCAGAGGGCTCTGCAAATGCAACACCTTCGCCAAGATGAAGCAAGGCAGCTTGGCCCTGCAGCAAGGGCTTGTGTTTGTGGGGCAATAAATGAGTTGTTATTGGCTGTGAAATTTGTTACCTTCCTGTACACCATTGAGGAGGTGTCGCCCCTCTGAGACTGCACGCTGCCATTGGCATTAAACAATGCAAGGACTTGCATCGCTCTTGGGAGCAGATGTGCTCCCTGAGGGGCTGAAGTGCCCCCACGAAGAAGAGAACCTTGAGCAAAATGTCTCCTGTCCTGCACCAGCCAGGGCTGGATTTTAAGTCTCTCCCAGACTTAGCCTTCTTCACCCCATGGTGTCTTGCTCACTTCAGGTCTCCTGCCTGCCCAAGAGAAGACATCGTTAGACCCCATCCTGCAAGTCGGTGGTGGGTGGGTCACAGGTCTGTGCAGGGAAGCAGCCAGCAGCTGGTGCTGTCCTTAGCAGCTGGAAGCTGCCTTTCTCTACACCTCCCCTCGGGTCTATCTGCTGGCCTCTTGTCTGCCTGCGGTCACCGGTGGCTGGGACGCTGTTCAGCGCTAATGGATTTCAAATCCCCCATCTCCAGTGAGAGTCGTCTCTATTGAGAGATGTTGATTCCAGTGCTTGGGGGAGTGGCTGTGCAGACAGGACCAGAGCTGCGAATCAGAGAACATTTAATCCTGTACTTTGGTGATGGTAAGTGCTACACACCCTGCTGCTGAAAGCCTGGGGTGAGGCAGCGGCTACACCCACCCTGTCCTGAAGCAGAGAATTCCTGGAATACCCACTCAAAGGTAAATTTTGCGGTGTTTCACCTCCCAATGGAGTCTGAGGCTGTAATGATGCTAAGAGCCTTGTCCTGGCTTCTGGAAACACAGTGTCAGTTTGGCTGGCCACCGCCAGTCTGGACTCTGTGCTCAAGTTCCTGGGGGAATTGGTTCTCACACCTTTTAGTCTGTGCTAAAGTTGGAGCTTATATAGAAAAGCAAAATTGTAGAGATGCTCAAGTGTCTGTCGTTTAGCTCACGCTCCTGAGCAGCAAGGGTGGACTTCACAAGGAGAACCATGGGGCCCAAGGTGATGTGGCATCAGTGTCCCAGGGACAGCTAAGGGGGCTTTGTGGGGCTCTGTGGGTGACAGCGTGGCACATCTTAAGGCTAGAGAGAAGGTGAGATGGGACATCCCAAAGCAGGCTACTTTGCTTTTCTGTTTTGTTTGGATTTTGTAGAGAAGAGAGGAGATGGAAGAGGAGAGACAAGACGAGGCAAGGCAAGATGGAGAGAGGAGAGGTTGTGGCTGCATTGCAGCTTAACCAGAAGACCTTCCAGATCAGAATGGCTTAGGGAAAGGGGCTGGGGACAGGCAGGACCAGGGCTTGGATCTGACATTGCCTGGGAGACGCAGCCTGGGAGCTTTAATTGGATATGAGAGCTTTTAAATTTAATTTGACCTGATATGAATCTGAAATTTAAGAAAAGAGCCTCCTGTCTTCCTATCTGACACTATTATCTGTTGCTCCCTTCATGTTGTTAGTGCACCCTACTATCTGACTCCAGAAGCCTATAACCATGACAAATATCTGTGAGCGAGAGACCCAGCAGCGGAGGCTGCTCCTGAGCAGAGCAGTGAAAGGGCCTCTTCTCGAGGGTGACACTCTGCAGTGTCATTGTTGCAGATCAGAAAGCACTGGTAGCTGTCTCAACCCTGTTACCATTGCCTTTTTCTTGGGCTTTGAGGACTTTTTGCTTATGTGGCAATGTTTTGTTGGTCTGTCTTAAAATACAAGCTTGGTTCTTGGATTCTGCAGAAAGATGTGTGTGTTAGAGATCATCTTGCTGAGAGAGCGTGAGAATGGGAATCTGCCAGAGCTTTTGGGGGTGTTTTAACTTCTGGTTTTAATTTCTAACCTAAACTGATCACCATCTGCAGGGAATTTTCTAAGGCTGTTTATTAATGGAACAAATGCTTTAATGGTCAAAGCTGCTGCAGGGACTTCCTGGTGCTACTGCCTGTGGCTGTACAATGTAAGTGAACAGAGATAGCCAGGAGGGCCCTGTGTTCCTTTAAACACCCAGCTATATATATATAAAAAATATTTCTGTGACTGTTTAACTGCACGGACATGAGGTTAAATTCAGGTGCACTCCCCTTTGCTGGGGGACAAAGTACCTGAGGACTCTTCCACATCTGCACTTCAGCTAAGGAACAAGCTCTTATCACCGAGGAGTAGATATCTATTCCAGACACATAGGAGTCCGGAGGCGGCAGCCTGAAAAAACACATCTTAAGGGTTTGTGCCTGCCCCCTGAATACACACGGTACTTATATCCTCCAAATATAGGGAGATTGCTAAGTTTCAGAGAGCTCTGCACATTGCCTGCCATCCTGGGTAGCACCACCACGAATACACAGTGCAAAAAGCTGTCTTTAATCCTCTTTGTGACTCACAGAATCATAAATGGGTCGGGTTGGAAGGGACCCTACAGATCATCAAGTTCCAGTCCGTCTGCCATGGGCAGGGGTGACACCAACTAGGTCACTAACTCAAGATATTTATTTTTATATATATGTGTGTGTGTGTATACATATATATATACGTGTGTGTCTGTATATGTATACGTCTATATACACATCCATACATATATAAATATGTGTAATATATATACCCTCAAGCGGTGACTGCCAGCAGAGTGTTTTTGTCTGGATTAGAATGCAGCATGGGGGACAAGTGAGGAACGTAGTGAACGGAGCCAATACACACACCATTTAGAGCCGTAATATAACGCATGGCTCCCTTTACAGCTGTAATGTTTACTAATGCATAAATATTAACGCAAACCCGGCGCTGGGTGCGACTCCGGAGCTACAGCGGCTTTTGCTCTCCCTTCGCTAACGAGAAGGAGAACCGAAGGCCGGGGGGTTTCCCGCCAGCTGCGGGGCGTGGAATGTGGTAGGCGCGGAAAGGGGGGGAGCCAGAGGCGGGCAGGCCCGGGAAGGCACGACAGCGGAACGCGGCGCGTAGAGCGCGGCGCAGGTGGGCTCTCCCCGAGGTGCGCACGGCTGCCCGGGGAGGGCTCGCGGCTCCTCTTACCCCTTCTCTCCCGGAGGCCACGGGGGACGGGGAGGGGCCGGGAAGCGGGAAAACCCGCCGCCTCTCCCACGCGGGAACCGCGTGGCTCTGAGAGCGGCAAGCGGCGGAGAAGGAGGAGTTTAGAGAGCGGGACAGAGGCGGCGGGCTCACGCCCTCACCGGCGAGAGAGGAGCAGGCAAGCAGCGGTGGGCGCCCGCGTTCAAGGTATTGGCTTTTGGCCATCCCGTCTCCCTCCGAGGCTCCGCGCAGCGTTTCAAAGCTGCCGGGTGCGTGGGGAGCCCTGGGAGGGAGCCGGGGGTATCCCAAGCGCAGGAGCCGGCGCCACAGCGTGGGGAGCGGCGGCGTGAGCTTAGAGGAAGGGGAATTTATGATACATTAATGCTGCTTTTTTGGGGGCGTTTCTTTCTTGCTACCTTGCACGGCCGCTACAAATCCCCTTTCATAGTTACTGCCGGGGGAGGACAGCATGTGGTTTTGGGTTGCGAAGTGGAGCAGCCAGCACATGGCACAGGGGATGCAAAACGCAGTGGTGCTTTGATACCTGGGATGCAGGACTTCACCGAGGGATTTGTCCTCAGGCTGCAGAAGTGGACATCCCTGCCGAGCAGTGGTGCATGTGCATGACAATGTCTGCCAGCATATGGGTGATGTGGGGACCCGCTGTCAGGTGCGTGCGCAGGGTGCCATGTGCTACTGTGCGAGGAGTGGGGCAGAACCCTCCTGGCTGGCAGAAAAACTGCTGGGTCAGGGTTGCTCCAGGTCCCGCTCAAGAAAATGCTCCCAGTTGGCTGTGGGATGCTGTGGAAGATTTCAATGAATGTTTCTTTCCATGGAGAGCTTGGCCCAGGCAGAAGCGCCAAGAGCTCCTGTAGAGCCCTTTTGTGCTGTTCTCCTCACCCCTGTAGTGAAATCTGAGGCTCACACCCCTGCTAGATGCTAATACTGCCAGACCAACACAGTCCCTGCCTGTGCTCACCAGCACTCCTATCTGCCACTTGGGAATGGGCTGTGGAACTGTGGACTGTGTGGGAAGGCAACTGCGGCTAAGCCCTGGAGCTGTGGGATCGCAGACAAGTAAAGCCTGTATCCTTGATCCCCAGGGCTAGAGGCTACAGGAGGAATTTGTGCAGCTGTTGGCCACAGCTGGATGCACTTCCCAGCTGCTCCAAAAAGCAGCCCGATGGCCCCTCAGTTGCCTGTTGTGAGCAGACACAGTTGAGGGACTTCTGTGAGTGCCGACAAGGGAAATCCCACTTTTCTGCACTGCATCCCAGCTTGGTGGCATTATTTCCACTCACTAGTCCCTGCAAGATGCTGGACAGCCTCAGACTCCCTCAAGCCTGCCTTCACTACAAAGCTATCTCAGGATGTGACTGTGCAGGGATGTTTTTCCCTTGGGTTCACTGGTTGACTAAGTGCAGCTCATGGGCCATCGATAGTGTCAGTCCGGCGCTGACACCACACGTGTGCCCTCCAAAGTGCTCCTGCACTGCTTTTTTCTCCTGGGAAAGACAGGTAGGCATACTCTTGGCTCACCAAAAAGATCTTCACAGAGCAAAGGCACTTTCTTTTCAGCACTAAGGGCTGTAACATCAGCCCCAGAAGATGCTTTGAAGGGTGACTCTTCCCTCCACAACTAGTGCAGACAAGGGGTGGAGGCTTACACTGTACCAGGTACGTGGAGTGAGAAGGCTGAAGAAATTCACTTCAGCTTGAATTAGCAAATGTAGCGCCAGCATGCAGGACAGTATGGCATCTCCATCCTGCAGTTTTCCCTCTTCTCCATTCCTCGCCAAGCTGCATAATTAACTACTGGCATCAGTTCCCCAGCATGGCATCCCTGCTCTCATTATCTTGGGCTGGGAGGTGTTAATGAGCCTCTTCCTCTTCGAAGATGAGCCATGGGCTTTGTTGTTGCCCTGGCCTGACCTGTCTTATTCCTTGTTGTGGTATGGGGGTAAGCCAGGGTGCGGAGGACAAGGCAGGCACCCGTTCACCCACTCCCCTGCTGCACCTTCCTAACTCTGCCCAGCTTCATTCCCAGCTCCCCTGGCAGAGGCAGGGCTTAGGGACCAGCCCATTGGGATAGAGGGAGCTCAAGACCACCTGTGTGCCCCTGTCCAAATGTCAAGGCACCAGCCATTGCTTTTGGGAAGCCAGCAAACATGTTCTGGTGGTTTCTATGGGACACATGTAGATCTCGGTGGTTTTTGTTCAGTGTAACATCCAAGCCCTTGGCAAATGTTACAGAAGCTGCAACGCCCGCTCTCATCCGTGGAATTCTGTTTGCTTGTGGTCCTTGCCAGCTCCGTACTCACCCCACAGTGTAAACCTCACTTACCTCCCTGTGCCTTCCTGAGCCTTCCCAACACCGAACTCTGTCCTAAGACACCTACCAGCCCAGCACTGCAGTACTTGGGGCTGCAGGACTGCCAGCTCTCGGAGTCTCTTCTCCATGCTAACTCATACTCAGCTGCCAGCAAGCTGAGGCCCAGAGCACTACGCAGAGTAAGCTACAGGCATTTGCAGATGGGCAGGAGTCAGGATTTTACTAGCCACACAGCTATTTTGATTTGATTAAGTAATGCTATAAAGTCTAATTGTTTCTTAGGTTAAGAGTGTGCAAGATGTGGGATGGGGAAAGAAGTGTGCAGAGTAGGGGCAGACCCTGGGTGGGTTTGGTTACATCAGGATGTGTGGTCCAGAGGGACCTCAGTGTCCCAGCTGAGACTGCACAGTACTGCACCCCATCTCCCCGTCCAGATTCTGCAGACCTAGTTAGGGGGCTGTATGTGGGCTTTGGGGTCCCCGCGTGGGAGAGGAGCTGTGATGCTGCATGAGGAATGCATCTGAGGATTGCTCCCATGAGACAAGGGAAGCTGTTGTGTAGGAATAACACTAATACCCCTTTGTAATTTCATTGCTGACGGTGGTGATGTGAAAAACATCACTGTTGTGACCTTTTGGTCCTGCTCTGGCTTGGAGCAGGCTTTTCCCTGGTCTCGCCAATCCCCAAGAAAGGGGAGGCTCAAAGATCTGGGTGTATGTGGCTGTCATGCACCAGCTGTGACACAGATTGGTGAGCCTGGTGTTCTGGGTGCAGTGCTCGAGGCACACTTTCAGCCTTTTGGTTAAACTGTGGGTGAGCACAGTCAGGTTTCATCTCCAGGAGACTGGCTTTCCTTGGGGCCAAAAGGGAGCAGAGACCTATTGCCTGCCTTCCGGCTTGTGCAGAAGCAGTCAGCAGGAAGTCAGGCAGATTTCCGCAGAGCCTTCTTGCCTTCTTCCCACCACATGCGTGCCAGTGAGATTTGCTTTAGTTCATTTCCTTTAGGACTAGTCTGATAGGAAGGCACCTTGCTGTGAAATTTCCAGCTGGAAATTCGTGGAGTGAGCAGACCAGGAAGCTGCAGAGGGAGGAGGCAGGCAAGGGCTGGAGGTGAAGAGCAGGGCTGGGAGAGGGATATGGCTGGGTGGGCAGCAGCAGTGGGACTGGAGGGTTGTGCCATCACCTCCCACCCTGTGAGCAGCCTGCTCTAGCTGTGTACTGCGACTCAGTCACGGCACCAGGACCGTGTCATCACCCATGCTGTGCTGAGAGCAAGCCATCAACCTGAGTGTGTACATGCATCCCCAGACTGACATTGAAGTGGCCCCAGCCTCCCACAAGGCTGCTGGGGAGAGGGATGTCCTGCGTGGGCTGCCCTGTTTGGCTTCAATGCTGCTGCCCCAGCTGTGGCTCCAAACATGGCTCTCATCCCTGCCTTGTTCATCGTGCCTGGCACATCCAACCACTGATGCCACACAGGGACACGGAGCCAGTTTACACCTGCGGCTGGGGGCCTGTCACCTGGCTCAAGCCAGTGAGGGCTTTGGAGTTTGGCTAGAGTTTTTGTTCATGGTCATGGGAAACCCTCATGAGAGGAACACCCCTGTTTTAAGCTTGGGGATAACTCCTGGAGAACAGCCAGGGAAGCGGGAGGGACTGGTGACACATCTGGCTTCTCAGTCCTGCCCAGAGCACAGGATTGAAGGAGATGCCAGCCTTATCTGCCTTGCCTGCTCTGCTCATGACAGACTTTGTCATTTCCTGGCCTCAGGACCAAGTTGGAGGCAATTCCATCTTTTTATCCTCCATCAGTGCTGTACCCTTAACTCCCTGATGGTATTTGCCCTGGACTGGACCTCTGCCCCCACAGGGATCTCGCTACTGCAGGATGCATACAGTGCATGGTGCTTTCATCCCATCAGGGTTTGTAGGTGTTGGGCTGTGGCTGAGGATGGCAGCACATTGTGTGAATCTTCATGGCATCCTGACGAGAGCAGGAATGTTATCCACTAACCACAGGAGGAGACAGATGGACGGCAACACAACCAAGCTATTATGAAGTGATCCACCTTACCCTGCAGCATCTCCTTCCCGTCTTCACACCCTCTCGTTGTGGTAACACAAGGCCGGTGTGTCTGCTTGGTGAACCACATCAGGACATTGATCTTCCAGCGTGTTCCTGGATAGGGCTGTTACCCTTGAGGCTGTGGGTACAGGGTGCCCACGTGATGTGGGCCAGAATCTGTGCCTTGCAGGGAGATGAGGGAGGTGCTGAAGAGCACTGCACTCCCCCTGCCTGAGCTCTGCAGTTGGGCTTGCTCCAAAAGTGGAGCCTTTGACAGAAACAAAACCCAACAGCAGTAAATTGCCTGGCCATCTATACACAATACGCAAGTTGTCTGCTACCAGCTGTCCCTCCCTTCCTTCCCTGTGGCTGTGAGGGGGATGCAGTGTTTCAGAAGGGATTGCTTCAGTCTGACTCAGCCCCTGGGCTCCCTATCACCTGGCATCACTGTGGGAGTGCATCAGCATCATGGCTTAAGATACCCAGGCAAGCCCAGACAGGACACTTTGCCAGATGGCCAGCCCACCTCAACAGAGGCTACTGTAATCTTGGGTCTCCCAGCAGGGTGTCTAGAGCTGCCCTCATCTGCTCTGCACCCACATTAGGCTGGGGGAAGGCTAAGAGGCTAGGGGAGCCCCCAAGCCAGTGCCAGTGCCTGCAAAGTGCCTTTTCCACATGAGCGGAGTACTTGGTGGCTCACATCCAGAGTTTTCCGTGCTTCCCTGAGACATCCTGAGAATGCTCAGGGTTCCAGACAGGCTGTGATGTCGTGGCTGTGGCACACTGGGCGGTGGCTGGTTGCACGGATGTAGTAACGCAGACTGGGATTTGGAGGGGATGTGAGTTGCTCTTTCCCAGCTTGTGGCTGGGTTGTTATTGTTAGTTGTGTGGGAGACTCTGTTTTGATGGGATTTGGGCAGACATAGCGCTCCCCACCTCCTGTTTGCTCTCCCTGCCTGATCCTACTCACATAAAGATTTTCCTGTTTCCCTTGGTTTAGCCAAGGCCAATGCCAAGGGTGGGACGTTTGGGCTCTGACTTACTTTCTCCGAAGGAGGTGTCTGCCTCGAGTCTTGTTTTGGCTCCTCCTGCGAGACCTTAATCCTGTCAGGCTGTTTGGGGAAGCTGAGTTATTCAGGGAGGAGGGAAGAGGGTACCAGAGATGGTGCTTCCTCCCTGTGTGTTTGCTCCAACTCCTTTGCTTGCACCACATGCTGACATCACGCTGACTCCTTGGCTTTCCATTCCTTGGTCCTCAGATCATGGGCTGCCCACACAGCTCTTCTGTGTCTGCCACAAAGCAGGAATATGGCAAACGCAGCTCTCGGCAGGCAGCATCTTCCCCTCAGCCCAGTTTAAAACCAGCTGGGAAATGTGCAGGCTTATGTGGCTCCTCGAGTTCTCCCTTCAGCTGCTGGGACTTGTGGGGTTGGCTTTACCCCACTGTTTGGAGATGGCTGCAGCTCTGGAAGTGACTGTATTTGGCACAAGTAGACCCAGACAGGGCATCCGTTCCTTCTCCCTCCTTTTGTTTCTGGAGATTGTGGGGTGCCCCTTGGCTGGAACAAAGTGTGATTTTGAGGTGAGGGGGTGATAGAAACTCCCTGTCTCTTGGAGCAGAGCCATTGTATCCATTGTGAAATAGCTGCATTTAGCAGCTGAAGCCAGTTTGGAGTTTGCAAGATGCTGTGGCTGGCTGGGCAGTGAGCAGGATCTTGGCAGAACAGGCAGCTGGCAGAGAGACTGCATGGGACCCTGACAGATCCCAAAACCTGCTTCCACGCTCACCATCCCCTTTCTCAGTAGGGCTGCAGACATTCCATGCCAAAAGCAGCAGTCAGCCAGGGCCGCTGTTCTGAGCTGGCCTACAAGCAAAAGGCCCCTTTGGTCTGTGGGGACCCAAAATAGCCCAGGTATTTCTGTCCCAGCCACTGGGCACAGATGACTTTGGCGGAGGATGGAGCCAACCTTGACTCGCCACAGGCCAGCGGTGGTTGGCTCCTGTGTGTCTGTACCAGCTTCTGCCAAGGGGGCTGCTGCCCAGTGGGAGGGAATTCCCCCTCCAAATTTTGGAAGCTGGGGAGGTGGTGACACCAAGGGAAGATTGTGTTGTTCTGGCTCTGGTTTTGCTTCTCTGTCCTCCACTAAATTGGAAACAGCTCTGCAGCCCAGACCAGCCTCCAAAACACTGCTGAGGGGGAGCAGAATGGTCTCTGCTCCTGGGCCAGACCCCAGACAGGGCTGGCAGCCTGCTGCAGGCCTTCTGATGGGCCATCCAGGTGTGAGGGCAAGACTCACTTGGTCCAGCCCTGGGGGTGCTCTCCCACCTGCTTAGGGGACAGCAGTTCAGCAGCTCCCACTGGGTAGCTCTTGCCTGCTGAGGGTCTCACCATCTCTGCACCTTTGCATCTGGTTCCATACCAGAAGGAGCCAGAGCTGGAAGGACAGCCTCTCTCCCAGGAGGTGGAGGTGCTGTGGGGTGTAGGGGGTGGCTGGGTGGCAGCAGGTGGGGGTTTGCTGCAGGCAGGTGCTCTCACTGCTGGTTGGCTGCCAGCTTTTCCTGCTCTTCCAGAAGCATCCCTGTTTTAGGAACAAGGGAGTGAGCCCTGGGCTGAGACTCTCCTTAGGGAAAGGCATCCCTGTAAAGTGGCATTTGGGGTGGGAGAGTGGTTGAGCTGAGCCCTCCAAGCCCCTTCTGCCTTGCCCCTCACTGCAGGACTTTCTTGAGGACCTCTCAACTGGAATGTAAGCTGTCCCTATCCTTCTCCTCTGGACCCTCACTGCAGGTTTTTCCATGGTCAGCTTCCTTATGTTGTTCCTGGACTGACTCCTTCCTGGGTCTGCCAGCTGAGCTCAGTCCTGGAGCCAGGAACATGAAGCAATGAAGGGGGAATAATCTCCACTCTACATCCCAGCACCCTGGGGGCTGCCGGTGGCAGGTGGCCTCCTGCAGTCCTGCTCTTCCCGTCTGGTACTGCTCCCCAAGCAGGGACCTTGGGGTAGCCATGTGTTGTTGGTAAATATGGCCCTACCAAGCCCAGGAGAAGGCAGGCTATGGAAAAACTCATCTTAACCCTCTTTCATTCCCCAGCTGTGGGATTCTGTCGCCTGGGCTTCCTCCCACGCATTCAGTGAGTCCTTATCTTCAGACTTTTAGGAGCTTCTTTGCTCTCGTCCTGTTTTGCTGTGTGCTTCCTCTTTCCAAGTCTCACCTTCACCCTTCACAGCTGCAGACATGAGGGCAAAGTGGGGACATGGTGCTGTAGGCTCAGCCCATCCCTCTGATGTGCTGTAGCTGCTGCCCAGGGTGTGGCTGACTGAGATACCATCGGTGCAGAGTGAGGAAGGGATTCCTCTTGAGCAAGCCTGAACGAAGGGAGGGGGAAAGCTGCTAATGCAAAAAAGGTGCATTTAACAGCCATATCCCAAGGGGTTTTATCTAAGTGCTATCTCAGCCCACCAGAGAGCTGAGATAGCACTTCCCACCCAACTGGGTGGAAATAAGATCCCTCTTCCCACCCAACTGGGTGGAAATAAGGAGTGTCACCTACCAGGCTGTGGGTGGGCAGGAGCCATAACTGTGCCTTGTGCTGTGCATGGTTGGGATTGCCTTTGTCCTCTGTGCATGGCCTGTGCCACTACTGCTCAAGCCCCAGGCTCCTCCATGCAAGGAGGACCCGCTTCCAGCTTGGGGCTGCCTCTGGCTGTTCCTTGTGCACTCAGCTGAATTTTATATTAATGATGTCCTGTTGTTCTCCCCAGATATCTTGTAAGGTTTTATCCATTTGGAAGCGGAAATGTGGTTTCCTCTCATTGTGCTTCTTCCTGCTGCAGCCCCCCAGATCGATCCCAGGGGAGCACCCCTTCCCACAGCACTTCCCCTCCCCATGGCCCCTGGGCAGCACTCCACTGACCATGCTGGTGCCCCTGGAGGCTTAGACCAGCCCTGCAGACATGGGCTGTGAGGGTCTGCCGGCTGCAGAGGATGCCAGGGCAGGATGAAGGACTGAGGCAAGGCTCTCCCCAAACCCATGGTGGTCCCTTGGGTAGCCCTGGCCAGGTGTTGTGAGCTTGGTGTGTGTGAGCTGTGCCTGCCCACAGTGGGTCACTCTTTGCACCTCCCCACCTCCTTGCAGCTCCTGGAGGTGCTGAAAGCTGCCTGGAAGCACCATCCATGTCCTAGAGGTGGTTTCTGCCTGGAGTTGGAGGTTTCTGCAGCTGTACTGAGTGAAGCGCTGAGCAAATCCCTCCCTCTGCCCTCAGGAGAAAGGGGTTTTATTTCTAAATTTCCAATAAATGGAATCTGAAGCTAGCCATATTAAAACTTGTCTCCTTCACAGCCTCCCAAGAAGCAGGTTGGGGTTGTGGCTTAGAGGGGACGATCCTTTTTCTGGGGAGAGTAGTCTAAGTGGGAGCCATCAGAGAAATCAGCTGTTTGGAAGAATCCTGTCAGCACAGTTTCCTGAGATCAGCTTATCTTTCCTCTGACGTGTGCTTGTGCTTGTAAATTATGTTCCCCCCAGCTCCTGCCCTCCCCCAGGCGCTGTATCTCCTCCTGCATCCCCAAACCACTGGCCTTGGAGCAGGCAACAGCTCTAATATTTGTGGGGGCTTTTCCTGCCTCTCTTCCTGTCTTTCCCTGCCTTCATTGTCCCTGCATCATCCTGTGGCTTGAAGTGATAAGGAGCAAGAGGCTGGGACCACCCTGCGCTTCTGGTAAGCTTCTTGCTGTGACATTACAATGTCCCCCTGAGGCGTGTGATGGGATGCTGGGCAGGAGCACCTGTCTCTGCTCCAGGGGGATTGTATGGGTGCCTGGAAGGGCTTTCTCTGCCCAGGGACCAGATTGCACTTGGGCTTGGGCACTCACCATGTGCTGAGGAGAGAGGTGTGTGTTTTCACTCTGGGGCTGCGATCAATGGCATTTGACCAGTAATAGTCAAGGCTGGGATTCCACTCAGCTGCCCCATTGAAGAGGTGGATGCCCGGGCTTTGTGGACTCAGTAATGGGTGGAATAGTCCCAGCTGCATCACCTGGGGTAGTTTTAGGGCTGACCCCCTGTCACTGCCCTCCGCTCCACCTGAAACCCTTCAGGGACAGTGCTGGAGTCCTGCCAGGTCATGAGGGATTTGCTGCCCAGCTGGATCGATTTACCTACCTGGGGTGAGGGCCTCCAGGGAGCCTCTCGGGGCTCCTTGAACTCTCCAGATAAGGGACTTCTCAGCTCATTGGTCTGTGCAGTCCAAAACACACCAGGGCTGAATGCTCCCCCTGCACCACCCGGCACCCGAGATAATGGCAAGTGCTGGGAATGGGGTCAGTATCCACAGCTGTTGCTCTGTGCAGAGTTTGTGTTGTGGCTGCTAGTACAGCAAGCCTGAAGGCGGAAGGGGTCTAGAGGTGCTTCTCCTTTTGTCCATGGAGGAGTGGAGAGAGCAAGGTGAAGTAGGTCCGAAACATTGCCCAAGTACCCTCACTCTGTGGGGTGAGGATGTTGCTCAGAGCGCCTTGCAAGAGGTTTTTTTCTGCTGGCCAAGCCCTGGCAAAGCAGAGGACTTTGTCTGCAGACAGCAAGTCAAGGGAGAAGGCAGAAATACCCACCTCCTGCTCCCCTGCTAAGCTCTCTCCTCCAGACACGGGCATGGAGCGGGGCTGGAGGAGCAGATGTCATCACAAGACTGTTTACTGAGAGGCAGAAAGGAGAAGAATAGGAAATGCTATCAGCTTCTTAGGGAAACTGCTCACAAAGCACTCCAGGAGTAGGAAACGTGCTGCAGGACATTGGAAGGATGAGGGATCAGAGGAAGAGAGGCCCCAGCAGAAAAGCCAGATGAAACTTTTGCCCCTCTGTTAGCTCCACAAGAGCCTGAGCGGTTTCTTCCACCTTCCTTTGGGGAGCTCCTCAGAGCATCTGCAGAGGAAAGGTTAGAAAGCAAAGGTAAACAGCAACAAGTGTCTTGGGCCAGGCAAAGTTCCCCAGAAAGAAAGGGAGGGTGAAGTGTCTGGCTGTAATGTGTGGCCTCTAGTCAGTCATTTACAACTGCCCCAGCCCCCAGGGACTGGGAGGAGGGAAAGAGATGACGTTCATTTCTAAGAAGGGCTGAAGGAACTTCAGGGAAAAGCTGACTGTGAAATCTCTTGCATGTCCTGGGTATCTGTGCAGGGACAGGGCCCGTGGGCAGGTGGGGAGGCTCCTGTCAAGGGGCCCCCAGGATTAGAGCAGCACTTCTTAGGGAGTGTGGGCTCATAGTGCCCACGCTGCTTCCCCAGAAAAATTCCAGTCGGCTTTCAGCCCGGTTTTTAAGGGAACTTGCTGGTCAAGAGTCCTTACTTGACTCGATAATTAGTATGAAAACAGGAAGGAGGATGTAGAAGTCAGCAGTTAGTTTTTGCAGTGAAAAGAAATCCTTGCACTGGTCCTATGTTTTTTCGACACATTTGTGAGTGACCTGGAAAAGGGAATGAGCAATGAGATGATAGGGTTTTGCTGAGGCGATTGGATTACTCAGGTTCATGGGGACAAGTGCCAGCTAGGAGGAGCACTGACAACCATTACAACACCAGGCAGATGAAATTCAGTTTAGATAAATATCGAGTGATAGACGAGAGGGGGAAGGAAAAAGCCCCAAATCCACAAACAAGATTATGCACTGAGCCAGCCATGAGCTGGCCACTCACTGAAAGGCCTGGGGCTATTTCAGATAGCGTGGTGTGCTTAAAAACACACATTGAATCATCTTTCCCAGTGACAATGCAGAAACAAAGCAGGAAAGCCTTGTGCTATACTTCAAATTGGTGTCTCACCCCCACACAGTCCATGTGTGCCCCCAGCGCCAGTGTCTCTGGAAGGATCCAGAGGAGCCAGGGAAGGTTTGGAGAAAAGCAACAAGGAGGATCGAAGGCATGGAGTCATGCCTGAATGACTAAGTGAACTAGAATTTCTCTGTTTGGAAAATGTGCTGTTGGGTGGATACAATCCAGGTCTGTAAAGCCGCCACTCCAATGTTCATCCACCCTTTGATGTTGAGCGTGAGGGAGCCCTGGTGAGGCCCCACGTGCAGGGAGAGCTGCTGCCCCCTCTCAGAAGCTTCTGAGTTAAAGGGGGAAGCAGGATTTCGCAGAAGTGAAACCCACCATGGCTGTAAAATGCATGAACATCATGTTCCTTCCAGCTTGGAGGCTGGGGGAACTGTCAGGGCATTAGTCTATACCTGTGCCCCATTTACCCCCTCCTAGCATCTGCTTTTGCCTTCTGATGGAGACCAGCCTTTGAGCCAGACCAGCCTCTGCTTTGACCCAAGGCACCCACCTGCCCTTGTTTTGGGAGGGCTTGTGTTTGTCTCAGCACCGCAGTAGTGGCGCACAGCTGTGGCGCACACTCATACGTCTTGTGAAATACAAGCCTGTGTCCTCACAGCTGGTGACTGAAGGTGGAGGTGGGCAGGACGCTGCCCAGGACTCTGATCCCTCACACCCTGGCTAAAGGTAGGAGGATTCGCAAGCAGCATGGTCAGAGTTCAGGCACGCATATGAAATCTCATGAAACGGGCAGTCTTGGAGTGTTTCCTAGCTTCCAACTGAGTCACAGCCACCAGGGTTTCATGTGACTTGCATACCTGTGCTGGGCTTGTTCCATGCCTGCAGATAGGCACGGCTCAGCCTTCCTGACAGGAGAACTCTGGTGTCGCCCAGTGGGCAAGTGGGTGTAGGGGATGGGGTGAAAGGCTGGTGAGGCAACTGGCTCTGTCCTGTCTTGGCCATGCTTGGAGGAAGTACTGACCTTATCTCTGCAAAGCCATCCCCCCACAAGTGGCGTCACGAGGACACGACATGCTCGCCATTGAGTCTGCTGGCAACCCCTTGGCCATGGACTGCCAGGACACTTCTATGCATGGTGTGGTGTAAACGGCTTTTCAGAGCTGTTGTTTCTGGGTGTAAATCCACAGCATGCTTACATGGCACCATGGAATTTCTGGAGTGGGAAACCAAGTATGCACTGTGCTTGCCCTCAGTGAAGGCAGCACGGGAAAAGGCAATGTGTGGAAAGAGAGAGGTAGGGAAGTGTCCAAAGCCAGGTGACAAACGGCTGCCTGCAGGTGTGGCTGTCCTGCAGTGCAGGTTTTTCCGCGGAAGTTAAGCAGTTTTAGTGACAGCTGGCCCTGCCATCAGCTCCCAGGGCTTGGCTGGCAATGGGGCTGCTCGTGGCTACTACCATGGGTGTCACTTAGCATCTGTCACAGCCTTTGTGTGACATGAACGGGCAATTAAAATTGTGCCTTGTTTGTACCTGCTCAAAAGTTCTAGCCTATGGTTTGTTAAAGCCACTCTTTGTGATCTTGCTTCTTCTACTTACACATCTCTTTTGTGGGGATAAGACAGACTGTTCTATGCCCAGGAACAAAAGGGATGTCCTTAGGCCAAGGCCCCACATCACTCCTCCTTTTCCCTGTCCCTCAAGATGTGCAGCCACCAAGCTGGTAGCTGGGCTAAACACCAGCAGACTCCTGTGGGAGGTGGATAGAGCTGTGCTGTGCCAGCTGTAAGAGTGGCATCTGTTCCCATGTCCCATCGGGTAAGGCAGCTTTCCCCGAGTGGGAGCAGGGTTGCCACCTGTTGCTGGTGTTGGTTCATGTGACCTTTTCTGTTTGTTGTAGGGTTCTTTGTAACAGCCAGCAGCTGGAAGTGTTTCCTGCTGTAATGACTGCTGCCCTTGGCAGGCACTGTCTCTTTGTGGTAAAAATTAGGAGGCATTTAGTAAAGTGAGACAGAAAACAAACAGAGCAGGCAGGAGACTGTGGCCGGACAGTGCCTGCCAAGAAGGCTGGGCTCCTGACGCAGGGATGTGGGCACTCTCCAGACGGAAGCAGGAGGCGGTGGGAAAGCAGCATGGCGGAGCGCCCTGCCCCAGCAGCCCCAGAGTTCTACTCCCGACCCCTTCTGCTTCCTCCCCAACACCCCTGGCTCCTGCCATCTCCTCCACGGCACCCTTCCCTTCCTCCCTTCCCTGGATGCTTGGGCAGCAGGAGCTGGGCTGTGTGCCAGCTGTGGTACCCGATACTTCTTCTCCTCCTCTGCGGATGCCACTAGACCCACTGGGCTCCAGCCCCCGTGACCTGAGCCAGGGCCTGGCACTCACCCCCAAGAGCAGGGGAGGTGCAGAAGCAGGGGCCACAGTGCCTTCAAATACTCTGAACACGGGGCTCACCCTGGCTCTGTCCTCTCTCCCCAGGTACGTCTGTGGGGTCAGTCCCTGCCCCTGTTTCTTGGCACAGTGATATGACCTGGTGGGGGCTGGAAGGGGGATCAGGGGCTTGGCTGGCAAGCCATGTTGAGGGCTAGCTGGGGACCCACGCAAGGTTCCCTTGCCT
The DNA here is from genome assembly GCA_013397935.1 of Dasyornis broadbenti. Taxonomy (NCBI): domain Eukaryota; kingdom Metazoa; phylum Chordata; class Aves; order Passeriformes; family Dasyornithidae; genus Dasyornis; species Dasyornis broadbenti. The sequence goes on from VZRN01006264.1 coordinate 1,729,926, forward strand.
ATTTTGGGTTGAGATCTGTTTGCTTGGAGAAAGTAGTGGCCCTGGTGGGGTTTCTGTGTGCAAGGGGATGGCAGTTGGTTTTGCAGATCCCTCTGCTAATCCCGGGTCAGGGCTCGGAGTGTCTCCTCCCAGCAGAGGTGCTGGCAGGTTGCCAGGAGGGGATTTTGGGATGTTTTCTCTGGAAGCCCGGATGGCTCACAAGGGCAAGGCAGGAACTTGTCATGCCCCCCAGCTCTCTGTGTGGGAAGGCAGGGGAGCGGTGCTGCAGATGGCTCTGATATCAACAGGGTGGCATCTGCCGTGTTGGCAGAGCCCTTGATCCTTTGCAGGCATACTGTTGTCCTGCTCCGTCTTTCCCAAGCAGCCCAAGGGGCTTCCAAAATCCCTCTCCACATCCTACCGGCTATCTTTGCTCAGGCTCCCCAGACTGTAGGACCCTACCGAGAGAGGAGGCAAGCTGTGCCCAGAACCACACTGGCACCTGCGCCAGGGACGGGCTGCTCTATCTTCAAAGTGTGCCGGGGCTGCCAGGAACTACAGATCCCAGCATGCTGCTGCCTGCCTCCGCCTCCTCCTCCTCCTCCGCCCTACCTGGCAGGGCGCAGGCAGGGATGGTGCAGGCGGCATTGGAGCAGGCGGCCGCGGGGCATGTCCCGGGGGGGCCGGGGACACGGCGCCGGCAGCCCCGCTGCAGGTGAAGCCCTGGGAGAAGTGCCGGAGCACCCCATGCTGCGCCGCCCGGACTGGAAAAGGACAAGGCAGGCCTGTGGTTTCTCCGGGGCGGCTAATCCCGCTCTGCCCTGGATAGAGGGGGTGACTGGAGAGGGAAGGTCCCTTCTCGGGGCTCCAGGGGCTGCATCTCTGGGGCTGTCAGAGTGATGCCTGAGCGGTGCAGTGGCTGAGCAGGTGGTGATGAGGAAAAAGGAGCACTGGGTGCCCGGGAGGGGACAGCGGTGCTAGGGATGCCCTTGGCTTTTCAAGGTGACCCAGGAAAGGGCTGTGAGAGCCCCAGGGAAGCAGAATTGAAAAGGGAGGATTTGCTGGTTCTGGCTGGAGAGGCTGCTGAATTAAATGTGTCTTGTGTGTCACCGAACCCCGGGCGTTGAGGGAGGTGGGGCGGGCAGGGGGGGCAGACACAGTCCACTGTGCACATGCTTCACTCACAGCCCCAGGACTGGGGACAGAGAGCTGCAGGCACACAAATCCCTTAAGAGCCTGCTGCAAGCAGCTGGACAACCAGCATGAGCAGCTTAGGTATCTCAGGAAAGCAGTTTCATTCTGGAGGGAAGGCTTGGTGTGCCCAGTCAGCAGAAAAAGGCTGTGTGTCATAGCCCCTTGGCTGAAACACTCTGAGCTGCAGGTTCCCAAAGCTCCTGCACTCACCATTTGCTGGGTTGGTGTTTGACTCGCAGTACTGTGGAACACTTACCTGGCAGCACAGGTTGGGGTTAAAACCAGTGCTGCCCCTGCCTGGCTTGTGTCCCTCATTCTCCCATAAAATCTTCTGTTTGCTTTCCAGACGGAGAGCAGCTACAAGACTTGCTGAGACCTGTGCTGACTCTTGCCACGCAAGATGACAGCGAGAGACGGCCCCCAAGATAGGTAATACTGTGTTCTGATGTAGCTGTGGGTGCACATCCAGGATACCAGGAGTTGAGGGAAGACAGGGCGACCCAGCATCTGGGGGTCACCCTCTCCTGCATGTTTACTGGGCTACCAGCGATCCCTTCTTTCGCAGCTTTTCCATAGCAAATGGGCTGTAAACAGTCCCTGGGGAGCCCTGTAAACATGCCTGGGGAGCCTAATTCCCTCCTAGGTCTGGTGATGGATGCTGTGTATCTGGGTTCCTCATGCTGAGGAGCAGCTAGCCTCCCCCTGTCTTTGTACCATTCCAGGGCAGGTCTCCCACAGCCCCTCTGCAGTGCCACATCTGTGGCAGCCCAGGCTAGCAACGGCTGTGGGGCAGGGCAATAAATATTGTCTGCCTTCCTCCTCCTGGTGACTCCCACTGCAGGGTCAGAGACAGTCAGAAGCAATACCTGTCCCTGACCCTGCCCAGCTTCCCCTCCAAACCACTCTGTCCCCTTCACAGGTACAAGGCTGTCTGGCTGATCTTCTTCATCCTCGGCCTGGGAACGCTGCTGCCATGGAATTTCTTCATGACTGCCAGGGAGGTGAGGGCTTTCCTCCTGCTGTTGTCGATGACACTAATTGTCCCCTGTTATGTCTAGGGACCATAGTGTGGGTGTGGCAGCAGGGCACAGCATAAAGCCCCTGTGTTTCCATGCAGGGGACCACAAGTGTGTGTGACCTGGGTGTGATGAGTGGCACTGAGCCAGCAGGAGGGATGGGCATGGGTCTGCAGGAAGGATAAGGGTGGCCTGGGAAGGTCTCACAGAAGCTCAGCCCCACCAGGCTCCTTCCCTTGCAGTATTTCATCAGCCGCCTTGCGGATCCGGAGGAGACAAGCCACGTCAGGAACCAGACCGGTGAGGCTACCTTCACGCTCTCCTACCTGCAGTCTGTGTTTGACAACTTCATGACTCTCTGCGCCATGGTGCCCCTCCTCATCTTCACCTGCCTCAACTCCTTCATCCACCAGCGGTGAGCCTTGTCCTGTCCCTGCCCCTGCCAGCCTCCATAGAGCTGCCCAGCCCCGGCCTGTTCTCCTGCCCCAGCACTGAGCCAGGCTGCAGCCCATTCAGTCAAGTCAAAGGCAAAACACCAGTCTCCTGTCTCAGGATTTAGCTGGGATTCCCACAGTTGGAGTTTGGTTCCAGCCTCACAGGTTTATGGGGAGTTGGGTTTTCCTCATTGAGACCCTCTTTTGTAGGATTCCCCAGCAGATCCGCATCTCAGGCAGCCTGGTGGCCATTGGGCTGGTGTTTTTAGTCACCACAATCATGGTGAAGATCCCCATGGAGCCTCTTCCCTTCTTCGTCTTTACCATGACCAGCATTGTCTTCATCAACTGTGAGTGAAGCAGTAGAGGAAGGAAAGGGGCACAGCCCCATGGCTAGGGCTGATCCTTCTGGGATTAAAGCATGAACCTCACTGTGAGAGAGCCAAGGAGGAGGGGGACTTGCCTTCCCTTGCAGGGCAGGGGCCTTGGCTCCTTGCAGAGGTGCAGTCCATCCTTGCCTTTGGTTTGTCATTTCTGCTCGTCTTTCCCCTTTGCAGCCTTCGGCGCCATTCTCCAGAGCAGCCTCTTTGGGTTGGCAGGGCTCCTGCCTGCCAGCTACACAGCCCCCATCATGAGCGGGCAGGGTTTGGCAGGCACCTTTGCTGCTTTGGCGATGATCTTCAGTATTGCCAGTGAGTAATCCCTGCCCTGCAGGTGACAGGGCATTCCCAGACCACTGCCAGGGTCATGCTGCATGGGAGATGGCAGCAGGGCCTTGCTCCTCCTAGCTCTTGTCATCTTCCTTCCCTCTCCCTTCCTGTGCTCTCAGTTGGTGCCCAGCAACCCGAGAGCTTCATTGGTTACTTCACCACGGCCTGTGTGACGATCGTGCTGGCAATTGTCTCCTACATCGTTCTGCCTCACATGGTGAGACTGTTGTTCTGGTGGGGAAGGGCTTGGGGCCATGGGACCTTTGTGCATCCCAGCACAATTACCATGGCCCACTAGTACCCCAGCCTCGGCTCCTACCAGTCTCCACCTCTTGTGTCAGGGCAGGCTCTCCCATGTCCCTGGGAGCGCTCTGGGATACTTCCCACCCCAGATATCCCAGTATACTTGTGGTATCTGAGTCCCTGGGTGAGCAGGAAAGCATCAATATCGGACATAACTGGAAGGAATACTTTGCCCATTTTGCCCACATCATGCTGCTGGCAGCCTTTTTGCACACATGAATGAGTCCTCCATGCTGTCTCTCTGCAGGATTTCTTCCGATACTACTCCATGAAGGACAAGACAGAGTACCGTGTGTACAATGCAGAGCTGGAGACCAAGAGAGACCTGATTAAGAAAGGTGAGGGGCTGAGAGGAGGAAGAGAAAGGGGAAGGAGGAAGAGCTGAAAGAAAGAATGAGCTAGAAGGACTGAATTAATCTCAGCTTTCTGAGGTCTGCTGTGCCCTATTTGTGTCTCTACCTGCAGACGAGAATGGGATGGAACAGAATAACTCAAAGATCATCCCTATCCACAACCCTGATGAGCAGCCCTCTGTCACTGGTATTTTTAAGAAGGTCTGTGAATTGCCAACAAGCCTTGCCCTGCCCATCCTTTCAGGATGGGCACAGGTGTAGGAGAGCATGGGGAGAGGAGACCAGCCTTGCAGTGGTCTCTTGCTGTGTGTTTGGTACCAGCATTTTTCTTTCATCTGCCTAGCTCTGGGTCATGGCTCTGTCCATCTGCTTCATCTTCACTGTCACCATCGGCGTCTTTCCTGCCATCACAGCTAACGTGTCCTCTGTCCTCGGAGAGGGAAACAAATGGGGTAAGTGTGCCAGGGATGGGGGTGAGGTAGGAGAAAACTGCAAACAAGGTAAATGGGAGTAAAGGAAGTGGGGCTTGAAGGCATGTGTGGTGGGGTAACTCTGGCTGGATGCCAAGTGCCCACCCAAGCCACTCCAGCACTCCCCTCCACAACTGGACAGGTGAGAGAAAATATGACAAAAGATTTTGGGGCCAAGATAAGGACAGTGAGAGATCACTCACCAATTACTGTCACAGGCAAAACAGACTCAACTTGGGGAAAATTAATTTATTACCAATCAAATCAGAGTAGTATAATGAGAAATTAAATCTTAAAACCTTCCACCCATTCCTCCCTTCTTTCCAGGCTTAAGTTTGTTCATGATTTCTTTATCTCATCCCTTTGCAGTAGTGCAGGGGGACAGGGAACGAGGGTTGTGGTCAGTTCAGCACATTTTTTCTGCCACTGCTTCCTCCTCAGGAGCAGGACACCTCCCACTCTTCCCCTTCTCCAGCATGGGGACATTCCCATGGGAGGCAGTCCTCCGTGAAATCCAATGTGAGTGCTTCCCACAGGCTGCAGTTCTTCATGAACTGCTCCAGCCTGGGTCCCTTCTATGGAATGCAGTCCTTCAGGAACAGACTGTTTCAGCACGGGTCCCCTGCAGGGTCACAAGTTCTGCCCGAAAACCTGCTTTGGAGTGGGGTCTTCCACAGGCTGCAGGTGGATATCTGCTCACTATGGGCCTCCTTGGGCTGCAGGGGGAAGGCCTGCCTCACCATGGTGCTCACTGTGGGCTGCAGGGGAATTTTTGCTCTTGACATCTGGAGCACCTTCTCCGCCTCCTTTTCCACTGGCCTTGGAGTCTGCAGAGCTGTTTCTGTCACATATTCTCACTTCTCTCTCTGGCTGCAATTCAAGTGTTGGGATTTTTTCCCCCTTCTTAATATGTTATCCCATAGGCACTACTACTGTCATTGATGGGCTTGGCCAGCAGTGGGTCCATCTTGGACTCATCTGTCACTGGCTGTGTCAGACTTGGGGGAGCTTCTAGCAGCTTCTCTCAGAAGCTGCCCTGTAGTCCCCCTGCTACCAAAACCTTGCCACACAAACCCAATACAGAATGCTTGAAGGGAAGAGGAAACCACTGTGCATGATGGTTTGGATGCTGATACCAGCCTGGCTGGGAGACCATTCCAGGCCTTAGAAGGAAACTGGTAGGACCTAGACCTCAAAGGCAGTCAGTGTCCATGCAAGTGGTGTGAGGGGCTGGGGCATACTGGGCTCGTCACTGACCTCTCCCTTCTGCAGGTGTCTACTTCATTCCTGTCTCCTGCTTCCTGCTCTTTAATGTCCTCGACTGGGCAGGACGGAGTCTCACTGCCCTCTTCACGTGGGTAAGCATGGGGTTGGGAGCGAATGCCCAGGCAGTCTCCATCCCCATGTCCCTTGACCATGGCTCTCACTGAGGCTGCCATCCATGGCTTCAAGCAAGAAGGAGGTGCAGACCTAACTCCTGCTTTAAGTTCTAAGAAGAGATTTATGGGTCCGAGCCGAGAACCACAGTGTTGTTCTGTCCTCCCACCCCTCTTTCAACATGGCTTGGATGAATCTGCCTCCTCCATTTCAGCCTCTCTGTAAACAAACCTTCACTCCAGCTATGCAAACAGCGAGACAGGATGGCGACAGGGAAAAAGGGTGAAAGACAGGGCAGCCCAAAATAAAACCTCTGGCCTCAGCACAGGACACAGCTGCTTCAAAGAGCCTTGTCCTGAGAGCAGGGCAGGGCCATGCCATGTGGGTCACAGAACTGTCCCCTGCCATGTCCCCTTGCTCTCATCTCCCCAGGATGGGCAAGGAACGCAGGCTGTCCTGTCTGGGTCTCTTCCTGCCCCTTCACCCACCCTCCAATTGTTGTTTCCCCCTGTATTGTTCAGGCTGTTTGTTTAGAGAAGCTCCTCAGGGCCACGTACTGTGGGGTCTGCCTGGGCCTGACTTCCCTGTGGCCTGGAGCTGCTTCTCCCCTGGCCATCACTGCTGGTTGCCCTTGGTGTTGGCCATGAGCCGCCTTGCCTTGTGTCCAGGCCGCAGCCTCTGTGGTGGGATGACCCAGCAGGAGATGTTTCCAAAACAAGGCTGTGTGGAAAGTCTGACTGCATGTGGTTTGGGCCTCATTTCCCTGGTTGGGGCCCCGCTCACTCTTTTTCTTCTCTAGCAGGAGAGGCAGCTGCTCTCTCCACTTTGCCCCATAAACACGGCAGCTGGACTAACCTCAGCTTTCTCCTCTGTTCATGGAATTTCCTGTTGCCATGCTAGCCCAGCAACTCCTAAGGCAGCTGTGGGTCTCTCTCCACTTCAGACCAGTGAGCCCTGTCATCTCCAAACCTGGCACCTCACTGAGGGGACCCCAGACAGAACCTGGCACATCTTGTTCCAGGGGCTGCCTTGGTGCCAGCTGCAGGGACAACACAGGGGGACGGTGTCTCCTTCTTTGTCCCAGCCTCAGTCGCTCAGGAACTCCAGTAGGATCCAAGGAGACCGTAATTCAGTCCATGCCTTTCCCAGCACATTACAAAACAGCCCCAGCAAAATCCCTTTCCCAGATTGCTGGATCTTGCCCTGTTTGGCTGGGGGATGGCGTAGGAGGCTGAAGAGCTGGCTAAAGCCCAGTCTGCAGTTGCTGAGGTGCCAGAGGGGATTTACCTCAGCCACCCTTGTCCTGCACGGTGGTTCACTGCACGAGTGTGCACAAAGCTCTCTTGCCTGCCTGCCTGTTGCCAGCAAGGGCTTAGCAATTGCCCACGAGCCCAGCTCAGTATTTTGGCTCTAGTGCTGCTTCAAGTCACCTGGGAGAGGGCTTTCAGACCTAGGAGGACCTACTTACGACAGCAGGTGGTGATGCTGAGATTTGTTGCAGCAAAGTCTCTCAGCAGCTTTGCCATCTCTCTGGCTCCTCCACAGCCCCAGCGCAGTAGGGACAGCTTCTCTATAGCTCCTGCTGGCATGCTGTGAGATAGGGAATGTCTATTACTCAGCTGCTCAGTGAACTGTGTTTTTCTCCCAGCCCGGGAAGGACAGCTGCCTCCTGCCACTGATGGTGGTCCTCCGTGTCATCTTTGTCCCTCTTTTCATGCTGTGCAACGTGAAAACCCGTTACTACCTGCCTGTTGTGTTCTCTCATGACGCCTGGTACATCATCTTCATGATCTTCTTCTCCATCTCCAATGGCTACCTGGCCAGCCTTTGCATGTGCTTCGGGCCAAAGTGAGTGTGAGCTGGGGACAAGGGAAGGGTTGGTTACACCCCCAGATGCCAGCCCTGGCATGACTCCTGGAGTCTGGTTCTGCCCAGCTCTGGCATCTGGAGAAGAGGCCGCAGGCACAGAAGGGAATTGGCCCTACCCTCAGTGTCCCATCTCCCAGCCTTGTGCCTCCCTGTCCCAGGGATGAGGCAGCTGTTTGGGCTTTCCATTTTCCCCACCTGCCACACAGGGGAAGGGGCTGGATGCAGCAGGGATCTGGAGGGGAGCAAAGCATGGCACAGCACCCACAGCAGGGTGAGCAGGGTGAGCATCCCTACCCAGCACAGGTGGCATGAGGAGCCAGGCATGGGGACAGAGGTCGGAGACAGATGTCCCCTGTCAGGAGCTCCAGGGTGGTCCTGCTCCAGGAGCTCCAGTGCATCAGGCCTCCAGGGTGGCCTGATGTACTTAATGAGCCCACAGTGCGGAGACTTGGAGTTCTGGCTCTGGGAGCCAAGGTGGATTTCTTCTTGCCATTCCTCTGCTGCAGAGGAGTCTCCCAGCTCCACTGAACAGCAGGGCACAAGGCATGCATCCTGAGGATGGATCTGACACCTGTTTCTCCCCTAGGAAAGTGCTTGCGCACGAAGCAGAGACAGCTGGAGCTGTCATGGCATTTTTCCTGTCACTGGGTTTGGCCCTAGGAGCTGCCGTCTCCTTTCTGATCCGAATTCTCATCTAGCAGAGGCACACAGAGGGTGCAGGAACACCAAGAGATGGCTCCGCATCCTCTGCCAAGGCCCTGGACACCTCAGAACTGTGGGGAAGTAACACCTCACACTTGTCCCTGCCAAATCACACTGCCACAGCAGGCATTACACCCAGGGACAGATCCACTCCTGCAGGGTTGGCCTGGTTCCTGCCATGCTCGGCTTTGTGATGCCTTTAGGCCTACGTGCCTTCTCCTTCCCCATGTTGTGTGTGTTGTAAGACCCCTGGGATCTCAGAGAGGTCCAGCTGCCTCCCATGCTGCATAACTTTCCCGGCTCAAGGCCAAAAGCCATTTTCAGCCTTTCTCTCTGACAGAGTGAAAGGCTGGTAATCAGTGTTACTCCTTCTCTTGCCCTTGTCTCCAAAGCACCTAGGAAATTCTCTCCTTTTAGGGGGCCTGGCAATATCCCACACCCCTCCTCCTGCTGGTAAGACCTGTGAATGGGGAGGAGAGCCCCAGCCAGCCTCGTCATCCCTGCTCTCTGCTATACGCACATCCTCCTGCCCAGTGGTATTCCCAGATTGTAGACGTTTGTGTCCCAGCCACAGAAAAAGCCAACACCATGGCTAGGCTCAGGGAAGAGGAGGTATCCACACCCCAACTTCTCTCCCTCTCCTTGCCTCTGCTCCCTTTTTGTGATTCTGCTGTTGTTTTCTTTCAGCCTCCTGGTTGTGTGACAGGAGGTTCCACTGCGGGCTACAAGTGGGAGCAACTCCCTTCCCAACAAAGCTGCTTCCCTGCCCACCTGTGCTGCAAGGGGAGGCCTCACCTCTCCCTTGGCTTTGCTGTCCCTTATCTGTGTAAATGTGTCTATACAGTTGCCATTTTCTATAAAAAGACCAAAATACTCCTTTGGGTATGTGTTTGTGTGTCCATCGCCACAGGGGAGAAGGGCTGTGGAGGGACAGGGTTTGAAGTGAGAAAGCACTGGCATCTCCTTGGCATCCTGGGGTCCCCTGTAACCAGCATCAGATGTGGAAGTGGTGTGTGCATCCCCTGCACAGTCAGGCCCAGCTATGAGGACACAGCCAGTGCAGGAAGGGGCTCACAGAATCATAGAATCAGAATGGTTCAGGTTGGAAGGGGCTTTGAAGATCATTCACTTCCAAACCCCCTGCCATGGGCTGAGACAACTTCCACTACACCAGGTTACTCGGAGCTCCACCCAGCCTAGCCTTGAACACTTTGAGGGGTGGGGCATACACAGCTTCTCTGGGTAACCTGTTCCAGTGCCTCACCACCCTCACAGTAATGAATGTCTTCCCCGACATGTGAACCTTCTATCTGCTTGAAACCATTTCCCCTTGTCCTGTAACTACATACTCTTTGTCCCTCTCCATCTTTTTTGTAGGCTCCCTTCAGGTATCAGAAATCCACAATTAGGTCACACCAAAGCCTTGTCTTCTCCAGGCTCAACAATCCCAATTCTCTCAGCCTTTCCTCATAGGAGAGGTGCTCCATCCCTCTGATTAGCTTAGTGTTCCTCCTCTGGACTATCTCCAACAGGTCCAAGTCCTTCTTGTGCTGGGGACCCCACAGCTGGATGCAGCACTGCAGATGGGCTCTCACCAGAGCAGAGAGGCGGAAAACCGTTCCTTGCCTGCTGGCCACACTGCTTTGGATGCAGCCCAAGACATGACTGTCTTTCTGAGCTGTGAGTGCACACAGCCAGCCTCTCATCCACCAGCACCCCAGGGGATGCTGCCCTAGGGGTACACCAAGGGACTACCAACACTTCTGATAAAGAGCAAAGGCACCTTCACAATTTGTGGTGCAGTGACCTGCCGCACAGCAGCTGGGAGCTTTCCTTGTGCCTGGGAACAGCTGGAGTGCCACCTCCTGCTCCTGGGGTGAACTACACCAGCCTGCCAGCGGGAACCCCCTTCCCTCTGCCCCACATCATTCACAGCTATCACCTCCTTGCACCACCAGGCACCAAAACCAGTGTGGGCACTTAGGTCCCCTCATCCCACTTCCAGCTTCCTTTGCTAGTGAGGACTTTTGTGCCCACAGCCTCAACACAGACTCACAGAATGAGTCAGGTTGAAAGGGATGACAGTGGCTTATCTAGACCAATCTCCCTGCTCAGGCAGGGTCATCCTAGAGCACGTGGTACAGGATTGTGTCCAAACAGTTCTTCAGTATCTCCAGTGAGAGAGACTCCACAATCTCTGTGGGCAATCTGTTCCAGTGCTCAGTCACCTACACAGTAAAAAAGTTCTTCCTCATGTTCAGGTGAAACTTCCTGTGTATCAGTTTCTGCGCCCATTGCCCTATTGCTTTGCACCACCGAGTAGAGCCTGGCTCCATCCTCTTGACACAGTCCCTTGAGATACTTATAGGCATTAATGAGGTTCTCTCTCAGCCATCTCTTCTCGAGGCTGAACAGGCCCAGCTCCCACAGCCTTTCCTCGTAAGAGACACGTTCCTGAACCTTAATCATTTTTGTTGCCCTCTACTGGACCGGCTCCAGGGGCTCCATGTGTCTCTTGAACTAAGGAGCTCAGAACTGGACAGAGTACTCCAGATACTACAACGGTAAGGCTTAACATCGATTTCTCTTATTATGTCCCTTGGACGCCGAAAAGACAGTGCCTCCAAAACACTGGTTTGCAACGGGGACACGGGCCTGCCACGCATTCCGGCCTTGACAACTTCTGTCCCCACCCCCCTCTTCCGCTGGGCCCCTTGTTATACGCAGCCTCAGGCAAGCACAGCTACGCGGCTCCCGGCCTCGGGGGGAGCTGCAGGATGGAGGTCGGGCAGTGCGGATCCGCTGTCGCCTGCGCCAGCCATGGAGCCGAAGAAGCGCCGCCGTAACCTCTGTGGAATACTCTGGAAGTGCCTTTGTACCGGTAGCTGTGTTCCTCCGCGAAGTGGCGCGTAAAAGAGTCCCTCACCGGGGCTCCCCGCAGCCCCTCTCCGTGGCGCTCGGAGGTCCCGGTCCTGCGGCCCTCCGAGCGCCGTGGCGAAGGGCGGCGAGGAGCCCTGGCCGGCGACCGCACAGCAGCAGCATGAAGCTGAGCATTCATTGCACGCCCGCCCCTACCATGGCCGCCGCTAAACGGCAATGCTGATGCCTGCCATACACCATCCATCTGTGGCGCGCTGACCAAGACCCCTTTAAGGTGGAAGGATACTACGTGCCGTGAGGCGCCCTCACCTCTCCATGCCTATAAAAACCGGCCGGTAACCGAGGTTGGTCTTTCGCCCGTCCCTCACGCTGTGGAAGGTAGGGGTAGAACAGGGAACGGGGCTGGGCCTGATAGTTCCACCGCTTCCTTCCTGTGCTCATGGCCTGAAAACACGCTGAAAATAGGCCTGTGTTTACATTGTAGATGCCCGAGAAAGTGCAGCACGAGGAGGAAGATGCGGAGACCTTCGCTTTCCAGGCGGAGATCGCCCAGCTCATGTCTCTCATCATCAACACCTTCTATTCCAATAAGGAGATCTTCCTGCGGGAGCTTATCTCCAACGCCTCCGACGTGAGCCCGGGCGAGAGTGGGCTCCTTCCTCTGCCGGGGGGCTAAGGGGCGGGCTGATGTCTTGCTGGGGGTGGCCAGGGAGAGGCCAATTCCTGGGTATCCGGGGTGGCTTATGCAGGGGAAGGACAAAGACGGCTGTCGAGCAGAGAGAGAGGCCGTATCGAGCATCCCCTTCTCCCCTAGGCCCTGGATAAGATCCGATATGAGAGCCTTACCGACCCCTCAAAGCTGGACAGTGGGAAGGACCTCAAGATTGACATCATCCCCAACCCCCGGGACCGCACACTAACCCTGGTGGACACTGGCATTGGGATGACAAAAGCAGACCTCATCAACAACTTGGGCACCATTGCTAAATCTGGGACCAAAGCCTTTATGGAAGCCCTGCAGGTGGGTTGCCTTTGGCTGCATGGGTTCCCTGGGGCCTGGGCTACAGGCTGGCACTGCTGTACAATAATAATAAATAATTAAATAACAAAGAGGCCCCACTATCTTGTTTGCTGTGGGAGCTGTTGGCCTAAGTGTGTTTCCCCACCTTTCCAGCAGTAGGGAGGAGCTGAGGGTAGAGCTGGTTGCTTGTTGGCACTTGCATGTTTTTCTCTGTGTGCTTGACCCAGTTCTTTGCAGCTGTGAATCAGTCACAGACATTTTCTGTCTCTTCACTGGTCTTAGCAGTTGCTCTCTCTGCTTTCACAGGCCGGTGCAGACATCTCCATGATCGGGCAGTTTGGTGTAGGTTTCTATTCTGCCTATTTGGTGGCTGAGAAGGTGGTTGTCATTACCAAGCACAATGATGATGAGCAGTATGCTTGGGAGTCATCAGCTGGGGGCTCATTCACTGTCCGAACTGACCATGGTATGTATTCCAAGCATGTTTTCCTGCCAGAAGCATCCCTTTTCCTGGTGCTACCTAGAGCTGTGCTGCATTGTTAGTCACACTGGTTAATGCTAGGTATCCTGTAATGTTTAGGCTGGTCACATTTGCTCTCTGCTCTGAAGCACTAATGTTTCCCTCCCTCCATTGCAGGTGAGCCCATTGGACGTGGCACCAAAGTAATCCTATACTTGAAAGAGGACCAGACTGAGTACTTGGAGGAGCGTCGTGTGAAAGAGGTGGTGAAGAAGCACTCCCAGTTCATTGGCTACCCCATCACGCTCTATGTATGTAAGGAAAAGACTCTGGGGTCCAACTGGAAAGCTGAAGGCAGGAGTGGGTAGTGTTGGGAACAGGAGCGCAGAAAAGGCTCAGTTTACAATCCCTTCTGGTCCCTTCCATAGTTCCTGGCTGCTGGGTACTGAGCAGTGGTGCTCTCAGCTTCTGTGGCTGAAGGTAATTTGAGACTGGGGGCTTACTGGAGGTGAAGGAGGTGGGTATTCAGCCACACTAAAGGCCTTTGATCTGTGCAGCTGAAGGGCAATCTTAAACCAGCCATGGAAAAAGGAGAGTTTCCTGCCACTTGTTTCATCTTCTCAGACACAGCTTTTGGTTGCACGAGGAGGGACTTTTGAGGTCTTTTTTTTTGGTTCCAAGAGAAACTTTGATTTCAGATGATGCATTTGTTGGGCCTTGGAGGACACTATTTTTCTCACCTGGAGCAAAAGGATTCTTGGTAAATTTGGGCTAAACCTGACTATTTCTTGTTTCTTTCTCCACAGCTGGAGAAGGAACGTGAGAAAGAGATCAGTGATGATGAGGCAGAGGAGGAGAAAGATGAGAAGGAGGAAGAGTCAGTGTCCAAAGATGAGGAGAAACCCAAAATTGAAGATGTAGGCTCGGATGAAGAGGAGGAGGGAGACAAAGGCAAGAAGAAAAAGACCAAGAAAATCAAGGAGAAATATATTGACCAGGAGGAGCTGAACAAGACCAAACCAATTTGGACCCGCAACCCTGATGACATCACACAGGAGGAGTATGGCGAGTTCTACAAGAGCCTCACCAATGACTGGGAGGACCACTTGGCTGTCAAGGTGGGTGCTGGGCTACCCTGGCTTCCAGGGAGAGGCAGAAGGCCCCTTTCCAGCCCTTATCCAGAGTCACCACATGGTTGTGCCTCAGCGGGACTGGGCACTCTCAGACCACTTGGTGATGCAGCAGCCTGCACTGCAACTCCCGTGCAGGTGGAGGGATTGGCAGTGTTAGTCCATAACCAGGACAGGAGGGTGTGGGGTCTCAGAGAAGTATGACTTCTCTGTCCAAGCCTGCTGGATGCCAGAGAACCTTGGTGCATAGGAGATATTGGGCCTGAGCAGGAGGACATACAGGCCCTTTGGATGCCAGAGATGCTGCTGTGCTCTCTTGCCAGCCCCAGTGCTGAGGAATGGCAATTCAGCCTGCTTACAGTGGGAACTGGGGAAAGGGGTAGAAGTGAAGCACCCCAGCAGCTGTGGTTTTTTTTTTTTTTTTTTTCCCCTGGCTCCACAGCACTTCTCTGTGGAAGGGCAGCTGGAGTTCAGGGCCCTGCTTTTCATCCCACGCCGTGCCCCTTTTGACCTCTTTGAGAACAAGAAGAAGAAGAACAATATTAAGCTGTATGTGAGGCGTGTCTTCATCATGGACAGCTGTGATGAGCTCATCCCTGAATACCTGAGTAAGAACCCCCCTGCCTCACAGTGCAGAGCTGGGATCCCCACAGCCTGTGCTACCACTCCTGGTACAAAGGGACTGGATGAGGCACTTGCTGGTGTGGGTGCACAGCAGTCAGTGTTTTAGCTCTTTTTGTGTTGAAGCTCAGAATCCTTAACCTGACACGTGTTTTCATTTCCCCCTATTCAGACTTCATCCGGGGTGTTGTGGACTCAGAGGACCTGCCTCTGAACATTTCTCGTGAGATGCTCCAGCAGAGCAAAATCCTCAAAGTGATCCGCAAAAACATTGTGAAGAAATGCTTGGAGCTCTTCTCTGAGCTGGCAGAGGACAAAGAGAACTACAAGAAATTTTATGAGGCTTTTTCCAAGAATCTGAAGGTGAGCTGGGTACCCTGCACCTGAAGGAGGGAATCTTACCTGCCCCTGAGGAGCAATCTTGTCCCTATGCTGTGTCTCCTCTGCATGGATGTTAGGATAAAGGGGGTGGGTCTTGTGAATGCCTCAGAGTGCCTTTGTAGGCAGCTGTCTGCTCTGGCTGCCCTAGGTCAAACACTCAAATGATCAGGAGGTGGGCAGATGGCTGTGTCTTAGGGGTGGCCAAGTGCATCCAAGTCCCATCTTGGAGACTTCATGCATCTCTTCTGCCCCCAGCTGGGCATCCATGAGGACTCCACCAACCGAAAGCGCCTTTCGGAGCTGCTGCGGTACCACACGTCCCAGTCAGGTGATGAAGTGACTTCGCTTTCAGAGTATGTGTCCCGTATGAAGGAGAATCAGAAGAGTATCTACTACATCACAGGTGAGCCAGAGCTTCTCTGAGCTCTAGTGAAGTGGAGGCAGGTAACCTGCATATGAACCCTAATTTAAAACTTTTCCTGCTGTCTTCAGCAGGCCATCCCTGCTGAATTCCAGCTCATTCCTGGGGGCTGAGGAAAGGCTGCCAGTTTTATGTTAGGGGTCCCAAGTGACTGGTTGAGTACAGCCATTTGTCCTGCTGTACCCAGCTCATACATCTTGGTGATATTTCATTTCTACTCTCCACAAACACAGGTGAGAGTAAGGAGCAGGTTGCTAACTCAGCCTTTGTGGAGCGTGTGCGGAAGCGTGGCTTTGAGGTGGTATACATGACAGAGCCCATTGATGAGTATTGCGTGCAGCAGCTCAAGGAGTTTGATGGCAAGACCCTGGTATCAGTCACCAAAGAGGGGCTGGAGCTGCCTGAAGACGAGGAGGAGAAAAAGAAGATGGAGGAGAGCAAGGCCAAGTTCGAGAACCTCTGCAAACTTATGAAAGAGATCCTGGACAAGAAGGTGGAGAAGGTGAGATGGGCAGGGAGCTTAGCCCTGGGCTGGAGGGAGGGTTGGGTCCTCTGTGCTGCAGGTGAGGGCCCCCGCTCAATGCATGCCTCTCATCTCCTGCAGAGGAGCCGCTAAAGGAGACTGGAGGTCCCAGCATGCACCATCTTGCTCTAAGCAGCCAGGCTGCAGGCGAGGGGCACTGGCCCAAATACATGCATTGATGGGAGAGGGTAAGTGTGGGAAACATGCAGTGGGTGCTCAAAGTGCTGCCTGAGCTGTCCAAACTAGTCTGTGCAGCAGTCCTGGAGCTGCTTGAAGCATCTCTGCTGGCTTTGGGGTATCCCCAGGTGAACCAGGGGCGAAGACAGGCTATCACATGTGCTGTGGCTGGGCCCAGTCCAGGACATACGGGGGCCTTGCACAGCTAACCCGTGGCTATGTTGGCAGGTCACCATCTCAAACCGGTTGGTTTCGTCTCCCTGCTGCATCGTGACCAGCACCTATGGTTGGACGGCCAACATGGAGCGTATCATGAAGGCTCAGGCGCTGCGGGACAACTCCACCATGGGCTATATGATGGCCAAGAAGCATCTGGAGATCAACCCTGACCACCCAATTGTGGAAACCCTTCGTCAGAAGGCTGATGCTGACAAGAATGACAAAGCTGTTAAAGATCTGGTGGTGCTACTCTTTGAGACTGCTCTGCTGTCCTCTGGTTTCTCCCTGGAAGATCCCCAGACCCACTCTAACCGCATCTACAGGATGATCAAACTGGGGCTTGGTGAGTGTCCATGCAACTTCTCAGGCCTGGAGCAGGTCCTGAAAGCAGGTTAACTGGTCAGGCTGGTATCTTGAGGCAGGGGGACAGTAAGTGAGCCATGCTGGTATGATGTGCACTACTGGCTCTGTACATAAGGTGGCCAAGAGAAAGTATACACCTAGAACAAGTTACTTCAGGAGGGCTGAGGGCTCAGGGCTCTGGGTAACTGTCCTGTCCTCCACAATGCCAGGACGCACCACCAGCATGTTCAGATGCTAAGCTGAGGCTTTTTATTCCTTCAGAGTAAATGTGAAAAGTCTGTCAGGGGTGATGTGACCCATCTGCTAAAACAGCTTGTGCTTGCACACAGCCTTTTTCTCCAAATTCACTATTTAGCTAAAAATGTAAATCAGAAAGTGCTGTGGCTTGGCACAACTAAGTTCGTGACTCTGTATTGCCTAGTCTGAGTAGGACTAGGGTCCTCTATTAGTCAAGTTGCAGGCAAGGGGGACTGTATGGTAATACAACTTCCAGTTCAGAGTTTACTGAAACAGCAACCTGCAGTGTTGGAAACTGATTAGCTCTAGAGTCTTGCAACTGCTTTATTTGTGACTTGTCTGGATTTACTGCATTTTTCCCTAGAAAAATGTTCATGGCTTAAACCACGTTCATTCCAGGGTTTTGTGGTGCTGGGTGAAAAGTCTTTCGTAGTTAACCTCTAATGGCATAGGTAGTGTCCATATACTAGTGTGGATGTTACTGGGAAGATGCTACTGATTCAGGATTAGTGCTGTAGTTGACAATAACTCATAACAATGTTGACTTGCATTCTGTTAGTTTTCAGCTTGGAGAAGAGAAGACTGAGGGGAGACCTCACTGCAGTGTACAGCTTCCTCACAATGGGAAGCAGAGGGGCCTGCACTGATCTTTCCTCTCTAGTGACCAGTGACAGGACCTGAGGGAATGGCATGAAGCTGTGTCAGGGGAGGTTTAGGCTGGATGTTAGGAAAAGGTCCTTCATCCAGAGGGTGGTTGTCCAAAGAATAGTCTCCCCAGGGAAGCGATCTCAGCATCAAACCTGCCAGCATTCAAGAAGCATTTGGACAACACTCTGAGGCACATGGTGTGATTCTTGGGGCTGTCCTGTGCAAAGCCAGGAGCTGGACTTCAATGATTGTTGTGGGTCCCTTCCAAATCAGAATATTCTGTGATTCTCTGAACTACTGGATGCTCCTCAGGCTGTGGGCAGGAGCCAGGTTTACTCGGGGAGAGGCTGTACAGCTGGGATAAGATATCATTTGGAGACCGTATCTCTTTTCTTTCCTCCCCTCTCCCAGGCATTGATGAAGATGAGATGACTGCAGAGGAGCCCAGTGCAGCTGCCCCTGAGGAAATTCCCCCTCTGGAGGGAGATGAAGATACATCCCGCATGGAAGAGGTAGACTAAGGAGGAAGGCTCTTCCTTTACCTGCCAGACCTCTGCTCTATATCATGTCTGCTTAGAAGATGGTTTGCTCCCCCCAGCTGCTACTGACTCCTTGGTGGTGTCTGTATTTTTGGCTGTTTGGTTGGGGTTGTTTTTGGCAGGATGCAGGAGGGCATGATTCCCTGTTTGTTAGTAGTGGTTCAGGTAGCCTGAGGCCTGTCTGTTCTGTGTCTTTCTGCTTGTGTAGGAACAGCTGCTGGGGTGTGCAGGTGTGAGGAGGCATCAGGCTTCCCCTTCTCCCCCTCCTGGAGTGTCCCAAGTTACCAGTAGGCATCAAACACTGTCCTTGTTCCATTGGGGTGGGAGAGCCCTCCTTTAGGCTGCTGCCTCCCTGAACCCCCAGGATAGCATAATGTATTTTGGCTGGTTTCTGTTTGATTATTTTTCTGGATTTTTTTGTTCTACTGGAATAAAAGAATTGATGATTTATCTGACAGGGTCCCTTGTGTTTCATGCCTACTCTGTGGAGAAAAATGTCTCAGCTTGTGCCTGAGGGCACTGGTCTGCTGATGTCTGGACTTCTGAGCCCTAGGTGATCTTTACCTCTTCCATGCCCAGGCAAGATGAAGTGGGTGGAAGGAATGCCTGACCTGCTGTGCAGGTGGGGTCATCTCCAATGGGCAGTACTTTTCCACCTGGAGTGCTGCATGCCCCACATTCTGGGAGCAAACTTCCAATCTGCATGGATCAGCTGGGTGAGCTGTGGCAGGGCCTGAGCATGGGCTGCTGCTTCATGGTTTGATCTGAGCACCCCTGGGGCAGGACTGAGGCAGGAGCCATCTGCCTGTTCTATTGCAATGTGGAGCAGGGTGTGGAGTGACAGCTCAGGACTTGTAGTCAAGCTGCCTCTTCAGCCATTAGACCAAAGACTATTCCTTTCCTCCCACCTCCAGCCTGCCCTTTCTGGCCTTCTGCAGCCATTGGGTATCTGGCAGTATCTGGTTTCTTTCCATCTGTGACCCCGACGACAAAGCCTGGGACATCACCTCTGATTGAACTGCTCCTAGCACTGAGCTCACACACTGTGAGGTTTGTCAGCCCTGGCCACAATGGCCCTTCGGGTTTGTCAGGGAAAAATGATACCAACATTGAGTTCTCTTGCTGCCTGCATGCCAGCTGCCACAGCCATAAAATGGCATGGGCTTGAGCCAGTATCAATCAATAGGAAGGCAGAGCCTGCTGGAATCCCTCACTGCACACAAAGACACTGAACACTGTGCTGCCAGTGTGGCAGCTGTGTGGGTGCAGCCTGCTAGGGCAGTGCTGGAGCTGAGCTAGCAAATTGTTTAAAAGTAGGATTTCTCTCCGAATAAGAAGGTGTTGCCAAATACCGAATCAATAAAAATTAACTTTTTAAGTTAATGTTTTGGGTTTTCTTTTTCTGCTAATGTTTTGTTTAAATCTACATTTAAATTAGAAAGCTTACCCCATTGTATCCTACTCCTAACCTGTCAATGTGGGGTTTTGTTGTTTGTGGTTATTTTGGTTTTTGTTTTTTGTTTTTTTTTTTTTAAAATCAAAGGAAATCTCATTCCATTTTCAGTCTGTCAGCAGATGGTGGAGGCAGATATTTGGGGGACTTTGTAGGGCAGGATGGAAAGCTGTGAGCTTGCACAGGCACTTCAAAAAGCTCAGAGCTAGAAAAGGACCACAGGTAAAACTGCTGGAGAGCCAAGTGCTCTGAAGCCTGGTTTGTGCTCAGCACCAGCTCTGGTATCCCTGCAGGCGCAGCTAAGTCAGCACCATCCCTACTCCTCCTCTGTTTCTCTTGTAACCCTCACCTGAGTCTCCCCTTTCTCTAGCCCTGTTAGGCCCCAGTCCTGTCTCTGATGCCAGACTCACCCCAGCCTACAAGGTGTTTCACAGGCTTCCCGTATGTGCCAGTAGGATGGACCATCCACACCTCCAGCCTCTCCTGGCTTTGGTGTGAGGCCTCGGGCTGGTGCCGTTACACCCCACAAAGTGCTACAGCACTGGTGGCCCCAGCTGGCAGGTGCTCAGCAGGCCTCTGTGTCACCTCTCTGCAGCTACACCCACTGGGAATTCCTCAAGTTGCACCATGCAGGGAACCCAGGAGCCAAACTAGACTCAGGCTAATGGCTCCTCCACTGGCCCACCAGCATACACAGCATTCCAAACCTGGCCATGCTCTCCAGCTGTGTTCCCAGCTGCGAAGGCAACGATCTCCTGTCAGGCCTCGCAGCTTTGGGTGCAACCATGGTTAATACCTGCCTTGGCAAAGACAGAGAGAAGCACCTGTGTTTGGAAAGACAATTTTGCTGTCCCAGAGAGACTAGAGAAACAGGAAAAGTTGGAAGTCTCTCCCCCTGCTTTCCAGGTACATGGGGAAAAAAAACCCCTAACCAACCACAAAACCCACACCTTTACACCCATGGCACTCTCTGCAGCATGTTTTTAATTTAATAAAATAAAAAGAGGAAAAAAAGTTGCCTTGCAAAAGTACCAAAACCTGCTGGTTTGTCAGTCAGGTTGTGTTGATGAGAAAAGGATTGACCAGTAAAACCCAGGCTTCTGGAACAGAATAGCTTTTACTGCTCCATCCCCTGCTGTCTGTGGAGCAGGAACAAGGCACCGCTAGCGGGCTCTGCCCCATGTCCCAACCCTCCAGGCACAGACTCTGGCCAGCCCCTGGGAAAACCAGGGCCAGTGCCTCCAGGTGGCAGGAAAAAGAGGGGTTGTTTGTGCTTGTCTGAATGGCAACTGCAAATCCCAGAAACCATGGCACTGAGGGACCCAGAGGTGATGCTGGGGCTTCTAGGCAGTGCAGCCTTTGGCCTGTAATAGCAGCAGATGTAACCAAAAAGCAACCTTGAAGGACTTGGCAAGCCTTGGGAACTGTACTGGCCAGCTCAGGTGCTGCATAAAAATCAGCCTGGGCTGACGGGAGCAAAGTGTCTTGGAGAAGGGACAAAGAATTGATAAAACCAAACTGGAAGGTACTGGCTTTCACTGTAGTGCCCTCCCAGAGCAGATTCCAGGCCTGGGGTAGGATAGGCTGGGAGTCCTTCCCTTAGCTGTACCTATACTCCCCAGAGCCCCTCCTGGAATGGAGGAAGAGAGCTCCCCACCCTTCGATGGGCTCAGCTTGGGAATTGCCTCACTCAGAGATGTTTCAAAAAGAAACCTAGTGTTTTGCTTGCCCTTTCCTCCTGCCAAGCTCTGTAGTACTAACAGAAATGGAGGAACATTAGCCAGAGGCAAGACAGTGCCAGGGAAGAGTTCCCATGTTCATCAGTGACTTTGGGGAGAAGCCACAAGACAGAGGTGGGACAGGAATACCAGCAGCCCCATGCTGGTGTGCCCCCAAGCCTGTGCCTTGGCTGCAAGTCTTTGACCTATTAAGGCAAATGGAAAGGTTTGGAGCTGCATCAGCCCACAGCATTTCCTGGAATTGTTCCAGCCCCTTTCCCAGGAAAAGCAGGTGGAAAACTGAGTCACTGGTTCTGCCTATCCATACCCCACTCTGCTCCTCAGTGGGTTCCAAGAAATAAAGAAAGTACCCTTGAGTGGAGGCAGGAAAGAGGGCACGGCTTAAATGCCATGGCCTCAGCTTCCTTAGACCTTTTGTACAGGCGATGTCTCGCCTGGCGGGAGCTTCTTACTGCGCTTCTTCATGCGGCTGCGGGCGTAGACACGGAGAAAGAGGGCCATGAAGACAACTGCTATGCCCAGCCCACCCACAACAGTGACAGTGTGCCCATAGATGAGGCAGGACAGGAGGATGGCAAAGGCCTGTCGGAGTGTCATGATGATGGTGAAGACAGCTGCCCCGAACTGGTTGATGGTGTAGAAGATGAAAAGCTGGCCGCAGGCAGAGCACACGGAAAGCAGCACAGCATGAGCAGTGAACTCTGAGTGGCGGGCCATGAAGCGCAACGACTCCAGCAAGGCACCCTGCTCCAAGAGCGAGCCCACGGTGAAAAGGCAGGAGAAGACGTTGACACCAAACATCATCTGCACAGGCGACATCTTGTAGGTGAAGAGAGCGTCCTGCCAGTTGGAGGTGAAGCTGTCGAAGATGATGTAGCCAGCCAGAAGCACTATGCCAGAGAAAGTGGTGACGGTGGACACATGCCTGTTAGGAGCGCTGGAGAGCAGGAACATGCTGACCCCCACGGAGATGAGGGCAGCAGTGAGGTACTCCCAGTACTCATAACTCTTGCGTGATACCAGTTTGCCCATCATCATCACTGGGATCACTTTGGAGGCCTTGGCCAGCACTTGGGTGGGGAAGCTGATGTATTTGAGTGCCTCATACTGACACCAGCTGCTGAGGATGTTGGAGAGAGAGGCAAAGGAGTATTTGTACATAGGAGCCCCGTGGCGTGGCTGTTTGGTCAGGGCGCAGTACAGACCAGCCACGGTGAAGGCCAGGATGCGGTTCATGAACACCAGGAACTGGGAGTCCTTGAACTTCTCACCAGGGTCTGTTTCAGTGGCACCATATGTTCTCGTCATCACACGCTCCTGGAGGACACCCCAAGTAAGGTAGGAAGCCTGCAAAGCAGCAGGAGCACAGGGAGAGTCAGGACCCACAACAGCACCTGCCAGCAACCACAGGAAGAAGAGACCCCAGGAGATCCTCGCTTTCCCCAGCGTTGACTCATCCTCTGCTTGGCAATGCTTCCCTGAGATACTGGGAGACAGAACCACCCCCTACTCCACCTGCCTGAGGGAATCTGCTGTCCCATGTGGTGACAACCAGGAACATCCTGTTCCAAACAAAACCTGCTCAGTGTACGCAGGAGAAAAGCCCACAATGCAAACATCCTGGTGTAGAGCGAGCAGTTACACTTTGAGCTTGGAGCTGCTTTAAGCCTGTGGAACCAGACTGACAGAATCAGGGAACATTACCGATACACAGCTGCAGTTTTGGTGCCAGCTCCCTGCGGCAGGTCCTGGCAGTTTTCCCAGTAGCCTCTGCATTGGTTTTCACTTCCAGCTCCCTAGGCCTGGTTTTTACATCCAAATCAATTCTAGTTTCAAACCCAGCACACAAAACTGTCCACCAGGGATGATTAGTGCCCTGGTTGTCATGTCCACTACTTTTGGTGCAACAACACCAAGCCTCTCACAGAAGTAATACAGACTTCCTCTTACACCTATCTCCCAAGGAACTAAGGCACGTAGAGATGGAGGAACTTGGGGGCCCATAACAAGTCTTAATGGGTTGTGAGAGTAGGCCAGAGAATGAGTCTTCTCCTGGCTGCACACACCTGGGTTTTTCTATCTCAGTGCCCACATTATTATTTTCAGTCCTCATAGACCCAAAAAGCCACCCTTCCTAATGATGCTCAGGCTGTAGCTGAGACTTGTGGAATGTAAGATTTAAAATTCCTGTTTAGCTGAATGCAGTATTTTCTCTCCACTACACAAATTCAATCCATGAAGGCAGAATGCATCAGCCCCAGATAGTGACCCAGGGGAGAGCCTGGGAGATAAGAGGACTCAAACTATCTGCTGATCTGACATCACACCCAGAACAAAAGCAGTCCTAACAATCTGCTGAATCACAGAATCTTCAGAGTTTTCCCTTTCCATGGCTCTAGAGGACTGTGACCAGACAGACAGGATGCTCCAACCCAAATGACAAAAGCTAAATGGACTGCCATAGCCCTCAGAGGTGCACTATCCTGGTTGAGAGGCTGTCCCAGCGTCCAACCCTGCCCTGATCAAGGACAGCACTGAATCCTTGATCTTCAAGGAACTGGCAGTCACTAACCCACGGGCCACCTCCTCCTTCCAGAGTGGGACAGCCACATTCACATACACAGGAGCCTTACCTGTAGACCAGCAGCACAGAAGAGCAGCTTGAAGACCTGTCGGGCTGTGGAGGACTCTGTGGGCTCTGCTCGGGGTGGCAGGGAGCCATCCTCCTGGTGTACAGACTTCACCTCGGAGCCAAACACGCATGATTTGATGACAGGAAAGCAAATGCCTCGGCCTGAGAAGATGACACAATTAACCAAAGCTGGGGCACCACAAGCTGCACCAGCTTGAGTGGTGAAGCCTCCCTCCTCACTAGCCTCCAGATCTGCTGGCATGGGGGCCTCAGAGAAATTTATTTCAGGATAGCACCTAGACACCACTGAGATGCAGCTCTGTGAGTGGCTCAAGCCTGACAAAGCAGGTTGGGGAAACAACCTGCATGGGCTAGACTGAGGGGGCGCAGAAAGCTCTAAGGGATGCAGGATATGGAAGGGAAGCTCCTGTCCCTACCTGTCTCCAAGTAGTTCCTTCTCTTGAAGTACTGGATGAGGAGGAATCCCGGCACCACAATACTCGCATAGCCAGCAGCATTAACAAAGAAACGGAAGAGCCAGAAGTCCCCCCATGAGTCCTCCAGGGCAGGGGCAATCTCTTCACCAGCAGCCATTGTAGGGAGGGAAGCCAGCACAATGGGAAGGCAAAATCTGCAGAAAGAGGAAGAAGCAGGTGGTAGGCTGCTGGTACATGAGCAGCTCCACTCCGTATGCCTGTAATACCCAGCACCCAGGCCCCACCACAGCGACAACAGTGATGCTGGCAGCACATGGAGTAGAAAAAGTCCTCTGGAACTGAAAAGCACAGGCCAGACATCTATTTTTGCATCTATTAAAGGTGGTTGCTCTGGAACTGTGGACTTAGAACCCTGGATTCCCAGGATTAGAGAGAACACTGCTGTAACCATCTGATTTTGATAATACTCTTACTCCAAACACAAGGAGCACCTCACACCTCACATCTCACCTTTATTGGTTAAACTTTAGTACAGCTTTTGGGTGGAAAAGGAAAAGGTCACTGAATGGAAAAATTGACTCCTACCAAGAAGTTCATGTTTCAAGCCTGTGGCCATGAGCAGCCTTCCTCTGGAAACAAACAGTTCAGAGCTTTGCCCTCCAGCAACATCAGGTGAGTGAAAGAAAGGCAAGGGTTTGGGCTGCAAGCCTCCCCCACCTCTCCTCCCACTTGCCTGGAAGTGTGCCAACGCATTCCCCACAGCTCAGAGGAAATTACCAGGGTTCACCCACTTGGCAAAACACAGCCAGAAAGAAAGGCTGGAAAGGAACTTTCCTAGCAGCTGTCTGGTTGGGATTTTACCAGGACTATCCAATGAGGTATAGCTGATATTCTTCAGCTATAGCTATAGGAAGTGATCTAGCCAGCTTTAAAAAAGCTTTAACAGTCCTTGAAGCAGTCCTTCCCTCCACTGTCCTCTCCCTCACAGAGGCAAACCTTCAATATTCAGGGGCACCAAGTACTCAATAAAATGAGCAAGAACCAGGCAAGAACTTCCTACACCCAAGACCACCTGTATCCTTCCCTCACATAGCAAATTGCAGCTTCCTGCATCAGGGAAGAAGGTTTCCCTGCTCCATGCTACATCCCTGTCCCAGTTTCCTCAGTGGAGAAAGCCTCCCAGTTGCCTTGGGGGCCAAGTGCGGCTGCTGTGGACTGCCTACATAAACACACACCAGAAAAGCTCCTGTGACTGAAAGCAATAGAGATGTTAATTCTTCCTCCCCCAGAAAAAAAAAGTGAGTCAGAGGAATTTAGACCCTGTTCAGGGGTGTACCTCGCCCCAATATTGTACAGCTGTGACTGCTGGTAGCCCTCACATGAAACTCAGAGATTTACAAACTTAAGAGCTTTAAAGGCAAGAAACTCCCCTGCCACTTCATGAGCAAGCACTCCCACCAACCTCTTGTCCCCTTGGGAAAGACCTCAGGGACTTTTCTCATCCTCAGTTGCTGTGGCCAGGCCCCTGGAGTTCAATAATCTGACCAAAACAGAGGCTGTGTTTCACCCAGAAATCTCCCTTCTGTGACTTAAAGGACAAAGAAATTCCCAGCCCAGCGAGAAGTGCAAATGGCTAGGGGTAGATTGCTTTGCCTGCTTCCTAGTCATCTCTCTCTCTTGCTCTGTCTCTCTGGCCCCTAGAAAAGACAGTTTCACACCTCCACTCCATCTCTCCTGCTGCAGGTGCATCAGGGAAGGCTGTACAGGTGCTGTGGGATGCAAAAACTGGGCTTGGTGCTGGCACCCGGGGCTGAAGCTGCCATGTACTCCTGGTTTGCCTGTATTAAGTAACCCTGGCTGATGGTGGGGTGCAGAAATGCCGTTCACTTTTGCAGAAGTCAGATATAAATGACAGGGTCTGTTGCTACATTTCCAACTTGACAGGGACTGCAAGCTCCGTGCAAGCATGACTGCACTTGCAGTTACCCCGCCAGCTCCTGCAGCGCTGCCATGGGAGGAGAATCAGCTCTGCTCTCCCACAGCGACCCTGAGGAGGAGGCTATGGAGGGACAATGGCCCTCTATGCCTGCGCTAGCAATTCCCAGGCCTCGAGAGCTGACTCAGTGCAGCAGGCCCTGCCCTCTCTGCCGAAGCTGGGAAGGAACAGGGACGCCAGTGTTACAGGTAGAAAGCGAGGTGGGGGCTGAGCAGGCGACGTGCTGAGGCATGAAAGGAGCCTTAGTCTGGGGCCTGCGGAACAGCCCCAGGAGCCGAGACAACAGCCCCGGCCGCTGCTCCCCTGGGCACAGCATGGGCAGCTCCCAAACGCATCGCTTCGGAGCCGGGCTGGCACCCACCCGCCTGCCTGGGATGCACAATTTGGGTCCCGGGGCTGAAAAAGACCCCTGCCTACAGCCTGATACTCTTGAGGGCGCCTCCAGTGCCTGGAAGGGCTGAGGACAAATCCAAGCTTGGAGCTGAAAAGTACATGCTTAACAGCTCGGGATCTCGTGTCTGCTCCCTGTCCCTGCCCCCGCACGCAGCCGGGTCGCAGTGGGCGCCTGCCATTGTCACCCCAGGGCCGACCGCCGCCTCTGCCCAGGGGCTACGAGCAGAGGCACCGGGCTGCCATTCCCTGCCGGCCGTGGGGCACCCTCCGCCGCGGGCACGGCCCGGGGAGCCCGGCCGGGGAAAGCCCTACGCATGCCGCTCCGCGGCTTCTTTGCCCCGAAGCTCCCGAGGCCGCTGCCCAGGATCGGCCCCGCGGGAGAGGTAGCGCCCGGCCGGCTGCGGGGCGAGCGTGGCCCCGGCGCGGCCTCGCTGCCCAGCGGCCACGTTCGCAGCTAGCGGGCCGGCAGCGCGGCGGCGGCCCTTCTCCGCCCTC
>VZRN01006264.1:1757114-1772137 GCA_013397935.1 Dasyornis broadbenti
GCGCTTGGCGCCCCACAGCGCCCCTGCCGCTCCGGAGGGACCGCGGCGGGAGGGGCGGGGCGGGACTGGGCGGGGCGGGACCACTATCAGGATCACAGAATTCATCAGGTTGGAAGACACCTGAGATCATCAAAGACCAAGATGTTAACTAGACCATGGCACTGAGTGCCACGTCCAGTCTTTCCTTAAACACCTCCAGGGAAGGTGACTCCACCACCTTCCTGGCCTGCCTATTCCAATGTCTAATTACTCTTACCGAGAAGAAATTTCTGCTATTATCCAACCTAAATCTCCCCCGGTACAGCTTGAGGTTATGTCCTTTTGTCCTGTCGCCGGTTGCCTGGGAGAAGAGGCCAATCCCTACCTGACTACACCCTCCTTTTGGGAAGTTGTAGAGAGTGACAAGGTCTCCCCTGGACCTCCTTTTCTTCAGGCTAAACACCCCCAACTTACTCAGCTGTTCATCATAGGACATTTACTCCAAACCCTTCACCAACTCTATTGCCCTGCTCCAGACATGCTCCAGCACCCTCTTGAAGTGAGGGGCCTAGAACTGGACAAAGAAGTCGATGTGCAGTCTCACAAGTGCAGAGGGATGATCACTTCCCTAGTCCTAATGGCCACACTGGCTCCTGGCATCTCTCCATCCCTGTCCCCTATCTCGGGGCAGCCCCCTCTGAGCTGCCAGCCCTGCACTGGGCACAGCCAAAGCTGGTCCCAGGGGCAAGTGCTGCCCAAGGGCTGCAGGGCAGAATGGCACCTGCTCCAGCCCCAGTCCCACACCCCCTATCCCAGCCCTAGGCATAGCTGCAGGGGCAGCTGGAGCCATAATGTGACAACACAGTAAGGCTTTACAATACATCTTTTTAAAACAAATATTTTTATTTTAAAATAACAAAACAAACAAAAAAGTGCAGATCACTCGTTTCTGCCTTTTCCCTTTGCTCCCAACTACAGCCCTGGCCCCACCATCCCCATACTGCCCTGCAGCATCAGTCATTCCTTCTTTGGGCAGCCTGGAAGTGCTGGAAGAGGAAACCAGGCAAGGTTCAGAGAGGCCTGGGGGGGTCCTTATGCTGCTTTCCTGGCAGCATTCCCTTTCAAGAAGGGAGGAAGAAGACAAAAGCTCACTCCAGAGCATCCTGGTTGCTTGCACCATTCAGCATTTGTCCCAAACAACAGCAGCTGCTCCCAGGCAACAAGTGGGGAATTTCCCTGGCTGAGATGGGGTAAGGCAACTCGGTGCCTCTGTTCCCTCAGCACCTTTGGCTGCGGATTTCCTAATGCATTGCACATGCTCCTCTGGCTGGAGAAGTGGCAGGGAAGGGTGGCAAGCTGAACAACAAAAGGTATGTGAAGATAATGCTGCCATCTCCTCCACTTTCAGCCTGGGAGAATCTAAAACCCAGGGAAGACCCATGCCCTAAGATTTTTAACCCCCTTCCAAGACAGGAGATGGGGCAGGATCCTTCTCTTTGTGAAAGAGGAAACCACAGTATAGTAAAGCAGCAAGGTGTCAGGCACACCAGCAGAAGCAGGGATCCAGAACCTGGTCTTGTGGATCCCCTATGCTCTTTCTTCAGCCCTGCAGCCAGATGCTCAGCAAGAGAGCATGGGAATAGGGTACCAGGCTGGGATCCCCCAGCCTTGGCCCAGAGCAGTAGAAAAGCTCTGCAAGTGGGGAAGGCCCTGTGCTCCCACTCACCTTCTGGGGTGTGAAGAAAACGGTGGAGCAGGTGGAGTGGGGAAACTCCTGTAGCCTTCATGTCCCCAAGCCCCCGGGGCGATGCTCAGCCTCCTGCTGTGGGGTGTGGCATGGGTTAGATCACATGAGACCTCTGGTGCCCGCAGCAACAACAAACATTTATTAGAGTGAGTGTTGACTCTCCTCACCCCACACTTATTCTGATGGGGTGCCAGAGAATGCTCTGTCTAGCCTACGGTATGAAAATGAGTCCTCTCCTGCTCCCTCCCTGTGTATGCTGGAGGTTCCCACAACTCAGACTCATGGCAGTCCTGCTGCAGTGCACAGATACTAAAAGAAAAGCCTCCCCTGTGTAGTGCTCATAATGCCACCTTCTTCCATCTGTGAAGGCAGCCAGAGACAAACAAAACTTTTCCAAAGAGGAGAGGGACAGTGGGATAAGTCTCCCAAGGTGTCTCTGCTCCCACCGAACTGCAGGCAGGCAAGATCCTGGTGGGCAGCAGCACAGAGCAAGGAGGCAGCCTGACTGGCCAAAGGAGTCCATTCTCTCATTCAGAGCACACAACTGGCTTCCCTGAGATCTTCAGGTCATCGAAGGGCAGCAAGGCAAGGAGCTGCAAAGACCAAAGGTAAGAATATGTAAGGATTCGGGGTTGTCTTCACTGAGCTGGGGTAGGGGTCCAAAGGTTCCCCCCACCCAGTCACACAGCCTCCCACCTCCCCAGGAAGTGCCAAGAAATCCTGTCTGGGCTTTTCCTAGGGCTTGAGGCAAAAGGCAGTTATCCCACATACCCACAGAGCCAATGCCTACAATCTACAGGAAAGGACAGAAACATCCAGAAACTCCTCCTAGGAGGTCCCCTCTAATTGTCCAGCTCCTGCATGCCCTGACACACCGGCAGAGCCACAGGCCTCCCCCCACAGAGACTCACGTCATCATTGCCATCAGCCAGGTCCTGGGCTGTCTCGTTCTCCATGTTCCTCAGTAGGGTGTCAGCCCCAGAGTGTGAGAGGATGGCGGCGATGGCAGCATCCTTGCGGCCCACGGCCAGGTGGAGTGGAGTGCACCCATTGTACATCTGGGCATCCACGTACGCCCCATTGAGCAGCAGGAACTGGACAGCCCTGCGGTTGTGGCACTCCACAGCCAGGTGCAATGGGGTCTTCCCACTTGTGCCCTCCTGCAAGCCACAGATCACAAGGGTGTGGGTGGGGAGTCGCCTCAGCTTGGTCCTGCAGCACCCACCCACACTCCTCTGACTGGCTGCAGAGGGGGCAGTCCCCACCCTGACTGCTGTCACAGCACCCAACCGCCTCTCAAGGACGTTTACTCTCTGCTCCCTCAAAATTCAGTGCCCCCAAGCCTCACAGTAGTGCCTGCCCCAAGGCTGAAGGGAGTGCCCAGGGGAGACAGCCACTGGCCCAGCCTTTACAAAACATCAGAGTCTTACCCGAACATTGATGTTGGCACCACTCTCCAGCAGCAGAGACATCATTGGGATGTTCCCCTTCAAGGTACTGATGTGCAGACAGGCCAAGCCTGCGATGGGGAGGCAGAAGAGAGAGCCACAGTCAGTCCAGACCACCCTGGGGCACACCAATCCTGGCCCCACTCCTGTTTCTGGTGTGCTCCTGGATTCCTGCATACACATCTCATGGTCTCTGCCCCAACCTGGTCACCAGCTCTGCACTGGGCTGTCCCCAGGTCTCACCTTGCCAGTTCTGGAGCTGCAGGTCCTGGTGGTGCCCATGGGGCTGAGTTGTGCCCTCTGATGTGGCTGTGCCCTCTAGCAGCTGCTGGGCACACTGCAGGTGCTGCTGCTCACAG
Source organism: Dasyornis broadbenti (assembly GCA_013397935.1). Taxonomy (NCBI): domain Eukaryota; kingdom Metazoa; phylum Chordata; class Aves; order Passeriformes; family Dasyornithidae; genus Dasyornis; species Dasyornis broadbenti. The sequence goes on from VZRN01006264.1 coordinate 1,760,648, forward strand.
GCCAAGTGCAGCGGAGTGTTGCCATTGCGGTCCTGCAGCCCAGGGTTCACTCCCTTGTGGATCAGTGCCTGGATCACACTGGGCTGCTCCAGGTACACAGCGAGGTGGAGCGGGGTCTGGAGAGAAATTAGGAAAGGGGAGGATGCCCCGCAGGGCACCAGGTGTGATGAGCCCTACCAGTCTCCATGTGCTAGCCTGGCAGAATGGGCTGACTGCCACACAGGAGATCCCCATCCCTGTCCTGAGGTTACACGTAGCTGACACTGGTGGGGTCACACAGCTTGGTGTTTCCCTGCACCTCAGCTCAGGGATCAACCATGGAGACAGATCTCATTCTCCCAAGTTATCTACCCTGCCACATTCAAGCTGCGCCTCTTCCCACCCTCCATGGCTGGCTCCAATGTCCTGGGGCCTTGCAAAGGAACCCTTCACCCCACAGTGCTGGGTGCTGTCACACTGCTCTCTCAAGGTATGTCCACCCCTTTCTTCACCTTCCTGCAAAGAGGCTGCTCACATGGGACTTTCTGGGGGAAGCAGGTGTGGAGTCCTGGGGAAAGGGTAGATGGATTGGGCATCTATCCAAGGAACAGCCTGCAGCATTTGTCTTCCTCCCATCTTCTGCCTATCACAACAGCATACCTGGAAAAGATCATTTTGGATCTCCAGCACCTCCCTGGGTAGCTGAGCGATGCAGCAGAGTGCTACAGCTGGGACACAGTGGATAATGGCCAGATGAACCAACCTACAGAGGGGATAATGGTGACATGAGAGAACAAAAAAGAAAACTAAGTCCCAAGTGCCATGTTCAGGAGCTGAGATCCTTCCCTACTGCGTGAAGGAACAATCTCCCTGCCTCCTCTAGTCTCCTGCCCTCCAGCTCAGAGCACCTTCATCCTGCCCTCTCCCTGGGGAAGCTCAGCAGAAGCCCAAAGCAGGAACATGGTCTGAGGCTACAGAGGGCAGTCCTTTACTCTGATCCCCATGGGGAACAGATCTTCTTGTGCCTGCTAAGCAACACAGGGTCCTCCCTTGGACCTCACAGCATGTGTGGGGTTTCAGCCTGCCACTGCCCAAAGCCAGGCCTGCAACTGGTGTAGCTCCAAAGAGCCTGAGATGTGTTTCCCAGAGTCCAAGAGCTGGGTTTGGTGGCTGTGGAGGAAGGTCTGGGCTCTGGCAGCTGCCTGGGGAATTCCAGTTCCTTGCTGCCAGCTACACACTGTACTTCTGCTTTCCCCTCTACAAAGGCAAGCAGCCAAAGCTGGGCAAGAGCCCAGTGCTAGTCCAAGATCACCTGCATGGCACAGTCCCTATCCCAGTCAATCTGACAGTCCACACCAATTTCCTCTTCTCTCCCCCACATCCTTCCCTTTTAGCACTGTCACAGCAGGGCTGGCACACAGCCCACCAGCACAGAAGGACACCAGAAGTGCAGCTGTCAGAGGCTGGTGGCCAGCAGGGAGCTCTGGTCCTCAGGACTGCGGTCCCCACAGCGATGGGGTAGCCAGGCAACCCAGAGTCCCCCAGCCCAAAGAGAGCTTTTATTTCTAGACGGGCTCCTGCACAGTCAGAAGAGAAGTGAGAGCACAATGGAGGCAGAGCCAAGAGGGAATTTCCAGTCCCCCCTGCTACACTGCTGTCCCCCAGGCACCCTGAGCAGAAGGGCCATCCTCCCACCACAGGGCAACCCACTCAGATCAACCCTGGCCATGGTGGTCAGCAGCAAGGTGCAGGCAGCAGCAAGGTGCAGGCAGCAGCTCCCACTCTGCAGAGCATAGCAGGCATGAGCTGAGCCTTCTGTCCCCTCCTCACCACTGCTCTGGAGGCCCTGGGTAGCCTCTGGCAGGAATCAGCTCCAAACTGAAGGCTAGGCTCTGCCATCCATGCTGCTTTGGTGGAGACTGATAGGGTCACGGGATGGAGGGTGAGTGCAGTGCCAGCCCTGGCAAGACACCCCCCTTGCCAGACAAGCCAGCTTTGGGATACCACCTGTGATGTGGGGGATAGAGAGCATCCCTCCATAGGCAGGAGGGCAACACCAGGCCTTAAAGCATTGCTCTAAGAAAAAAAGTGAGGCTGGGGCTGCCTTTTTGTCAGTTGCACCAGGGACGTGAGTGTGCTGAGAAGCTCAGAGGCCAGACCCCAAAAATGTCCTCCTCCCAAGTGCTGCTTGAAGATCAAGCCAGCATCCAGGACCTCAGGCATCTTCAGCTGAAATCAAATTTTGAAGGCAAAACAAGGCCAGTTCCTCTCTACCCTGCTGTGCCCAACAGGAGAGGCTTTGGCCCCAGGGAAGCCCCAGGTCATGCTACAGCAGGGAATTCCCCACTGGAAGGGGGAGCCACCCACATTTGCCTCTGCATAGCCATGGGGTACCCCCTCACCACGAGCACTCCCAGGGCAGGGGAGGGGAGAGGGCTGCAAGAAGGGGCCATACAGCCCCATGGGCAGGGTCTGGCCACCCTCAGTGGACCATGGGGTAGAGGCATAGCCAAGGAGCCCCGACCAGGAGCAAGGCAACCAGCTGTAAGAATACCCCTCCCCTCATGAGGTTGTTGCTGACCCTAAAGTGGGTATGATCTGAGCAGGGAGATTCCCTGCTGGGTTTTGCATCAGGCCCCCAGTCCCTGTGGCAGCACCTCTGCTGAGGTGTCCTTTGCACACTTGCAGGGACAGCCCCTGTTTCTCCAAACCTGCTCCCAGGCACCACGTGTGGTTGGAGGCTACAGGATCTGCCTTTTTCAGGTACAGCAGAGTTAAGACTGCTCAAGTAAGGGACTTTCCACAGCAATTCAGCGTGAACTTTAAACCGCTGGTGCTTTCGCTTTCCAGAGCCACGCTGGGCTCCCAGGGGAGAGAGCAGTGCTCAGGGTTGTATCCCACGGCAGACAGCCCTTGTGCCCCAGGAATCCCCCAGGCCCCTGTCACTGCCCACACCACACCGCACTGTCATGTGGGGACGAGTGGGGCAGTCACCCGGGGGAGGTGGAAACCCCCGAGAAGCCCTCTGCCACTGCCAGCACCTCACTCTTCCTGCCTTGGATGCCTTTGCAGCTCAACAAGGCAGTGGAACTGCTCGGGGCTGGGCTAACACTGAACTAGTTTGGGCATCCATGCTGCAGAGGCAACGGGGGTGACCATTCCCCTGGGCAGAGCTCAGGCTTTCACCTTGCAGCTGGGATGTACACGGGGGTGACCATTCCCCTGGGCAGAGCTCAGGCTTTCACCTTGCAGCTGGGATGTACCTGCTTTGAAGGATTGCTTCTCCCCTCCCCCTTCCTTCTCCAGCTGGGTGCAGCCTCCTCCCGGGCTTTCATTTCTGCATTCGTTCCCGCCTTTCCTCATTACCAGCCCTCAACTTCCTGAAAAGGCTGTAAGAACCATGAGCTACTTGAGGGAATCATAACAAGGCCAGTGGGCTGGGAGGAGCCCACCATGAGGGTGGGACAATGCCCCTCTGCAGAGGCATTCTGTGCCATGGGCAGTGCTGCCAATCAGGTATTGGGATTGTCTCCTGTTAATCCAGGAAACTTCCTACACCCAGGAGACCTGAGGGGCAGGCATCGTGCCAATCTCCACTTTTCTCCACTGTGGCTATGAGCACGCCTCTCCCTCTGTGCCACGGTAGCCTCACAGCCCAGCTGCTGATGGGCTGTTGTGTGCTGGCACGTTGTGCTCCCAGCTGAGCCCAGAGCCACGGCACGGCAATGGAGAGACATCCACTCGCTGCTAGACACTGCTCCTCACTCAGCCATGGCCATGTGCCCTTGCCAGAACAAGCCCTCCACCCTGCCATGCTCAGATCCTTGCCCATCCCGGGTTGTCTGCACATCTCTCCTCTGCTTTCCTGTACTTGCCTGCTCACTCCCTCCCCACACTCGTGCCTGCAGTGCTCCTGGCTGCAGCCATGGGGGTGGATGTCCAGCAGGAATTTTCAGAAACGGCAACGGGCAGTTTTGAAAAGGGCAAGGGATGGAGGAGCTGCGGGCAGGGGAAACACAGCAGGAGTACAGACTGCTGGGTTCATTCTCAGCTTTTCCACTTGCTCACCAGCTCCAGCCTGGCATAAGGGGACTCAACACTTTGAATCACAAAGGTCCCATGGGCATAGGACATCCCTGGCACAAAGTGATCTACCTGTCATCAGAGAGATAACAACCCTGGAGCAGAGATGTTGGGGCTATCCCTGGGGATGCCCCTGAGACTGAACATGCCATACCCAAAGTGGTCCTAGTTTAGGCACAAGAGAGCATCCATTTCCACAGTGCTGTCCATCTCCAACTTCTGAGTGACCTCAAGTGTCCAGCAGGAAAAGTTTCCACACATGAGGACTGGAGACAAGAAGACAGGGTAAGGGGTGACACCCAGCTGTGACACACAAGCAGAACTGATGAAGTCCCACCAGTTCTCTGGCTATCCTTTTCCATTTCTCTAGAAAAGGGGCTGACCATGCAGATCCCCCCATCTGTAGAGCAAGACACCTTGTCCTCAAAGCAGCCTCTCCCTTCACCATCTCACCCCAGAAGCACCTAAATCAGGGGATCCAGCATTCAACTGAATTTGCTTTGACAAGATTTTCTGCCTCTCTAGATAAGGTCCCTGTTTGCAGCAGGAACAGCTTATTCCCAGCTCCTTGTTTTGGCTGAGTGGAGTAGTAGGAAATCATGCACACAATTCACACAAGAGAAACTTGTTCAGGGGAGGAAACGGCCCCAGCAGCAATAGAAAGGAGCGTGAGGGAGGAGGAAAACAGCAGGGGAATTCCACGCTTACGCTGCTCTCCTGTTCCAGCCCTGTAACCTGCACTGCTAACCGCTTCCTCAGCCATCAGCATGAACTCTTGTCAGAGGGCTCAGCAAGCACAGCTTGATCCTGCCCTGCAGCCCTGAGCCAGCGCAGCCTGGCTCCCTTCCTTCCTCCCCACATACCAGTGCAATGCTGCCCCACTCCATAAAGCTGTTCCAGAGGCCCTCTGGCAGCTCCAAGGGATCGGTGGATCCCAGCTGCCTCATCCCCATGTTCTGTGTTCCTGCCCTGGGTCTCCTCTCCTGCAGGTTTCTTCTCCCCTTCCCTGTGAAGGGCACAGCTTGAATTTGTGTGGAGGGGCCATTGGGATGGGACTGGAGGGATGTTAGATGTGGCTAGAACAATGCAAAGCCCTTTCAGACACATTGGGTTCAGCATTCCTGATCTCTAGTCTGGGCAGCAGCTGTTTCCCAGCCTGCCGTTCCTGGGGCCAGAGTGACGGGTGGGAACCAATAGGTGAGCAGAGGAGACAGTCTCACCTTTGCTGGGGTGCTCTGCAGAGGGTCTGGTCCAAGTGCTTGTGAATGAGGGGTGCTGGAGGCTGACTGGCAGGAGAGGCATTGAAGGAGGGTTGAGGGTGCCTCATTTTTCAGTGAGGTGGGGATGAGAAGGTACCCCGACCCTGGCCTCACACCCTCTAGACTCTGCACCCACACATTTGAGAATTTTTCTCCATTTCTGAACAGATGGTTGGTCTGGGATTGCAGAAGCACTGAACATCAGACGCATGTGGGCTGTTCTCTGCAAAACAAGAGGCCTGTCCTGTACTACCATCTTTGTACAGATGGGCCAAGCCAGAAAACAGGTCAGCCCACCCTAGCAGGGGCCAGTCACCATCTGAGAAGCATGATGACCAATTTCAATAAAAGCAATAAGCATGCCAAAAAGTTCATTGACTGTGGTAAACCCATTTCAAACAGAACAAACTCATACCTCCCTCCTTAGGAGGCAAATACATTATATTGTTTCTGTACACAAAGAGATACCCTGAGCTCAGAAGCACCTCTTACAAGAGGACAATGCCTGGACTTTGCCAGAGCCTGTACAACATACCCTAGCAATCATTTACAATCCCACAGATATCCTCACTGTCTCAGGATTTTCTTTTAACGAGGCACTAGCCGTGGGTCTAAGATACCTCAGGGCCCCCCTTCAGCCCTATATCTGCCCCAGTGAGAGGGGCTTCCCAACCCTGTGACACAGAGAACATCCCACGCAGCTCATTGAGAGGCACTCAGTAACCACTCTCACAGCTCAGATCCCACAACCTCTTCCTACACAGTCATGTCTGACTCCTCATTTATCCACATTATACTAAAAAAAAAAATCCAAGCCAATAAAAAATTAAAATTTCTATGCTAAATTAGCTGAGTTCAACCCTTTCCCAGCAGCAGTTGAGCCTGCCTGCAGAGTGCAAGGACCTGAAGCCCTCCCCACCTTGGCTGATCTGTTACAGCCAGGCTTTTGCATCCCAGGACATGGAAATTTCCAGCCATTATTTCCCTTCCTCTGTACTGAAGTTCCCTGTGTCTCTCCCCAGCTCCAAGGCAAACCTAGGCAGGCGGAAAGTCTGAAGAAACTTCCTCCAGTCTAGGCTAAAGTAATCCAAACAGGGAAAAAAAAATTCTTGCATGCACAGTCTCAGAAAGCTGCCAGGAATTACCCACTTTACGGCAAGGCTGTATGCGTGTGACCCCTGCAGCAGCCAGCAACTTCTGGGGGAACCCAAAGGAACTTGTGCAGAGCTGCCTGGCCTTGCTTGGAGGGACACCAAGCTCTCCCCTGTTTACCAAACTCCTGAGCATACACACAGGAAGAGCTGAGAGTTCAGGGACAGGGAGCTGGACACAGGAAATTCTCTCCCTCCTGGCAGACCCTTGTTAGAACCACTTTCTCTTCTGCCCCACAATTGGCAGCATGTTAGGGAGTAACTTGGAATGGACTTAAATCCTGGCAATCAGGCAAGAAGGCTCCCGACGCCCCTCTGGTAAAACCAAGAGCATCCCCACTTCCCACTAACTGTTGCCATCCCACTGCTGGGCAGCTGGCAACAGCCCAGCCAAGCAGTGAGACTCCCAGCCTGACCAGCAACCAGGTGTGTTCTCTGCATCAGACTACTTTAATCCTTCTCCTAAAACTGAGTCTCTCCAGTCCTCTGCTTCTTTTTCCTTCTTTGCCTTTCTTTTAGCTTTAGTGTCACACTCTGAGCACTCTGTCAGGTACACAGGACACAGGGGTTCTGTAATACCTGTGCAGCAGGGCAAGTAGTAAGCAAGCAGCCACACTGGAGCAGACAGCCTGAATGGGGACAACCTCTATTCCCCTGCTTAGGTAAGATCTTTAACCCAGGACTGCATGGCCTGGGAGGGTTATGACTTGCACACGCCAAGTGGCTCTTGGCGCCTTAAGATGAGCCTTCATGCTCAGTGACAACCCATGCAGGCATGGGAGGCCCCTTCACTACCATCCTGTGGAAAAGAGTTCAGAACATCAGTTCCCATGGGGCCCTGATTTTACTCGATTAACTGTCTCCAAGCCCTTGTTAAGGCATCTCAGCCCACGAGCCACTGGCACGTGATTCTTATCAGCAGACAGGGCACCAGTTGTCTCTGGTGGAAGGAGGAAGCCAGGCTTCCTCTGCTCCCCTCCCTCCCTGAAACACACACCTGACCAAAACCACACAGTCCCATTTTCCATCTGAAGGAGGCCTAGGTCTCCCTCCTGTGATAGAGCTGGGGTCCCTCGACCTTCATCCCTGCAGAGGTGCTGCACTGCTTTGCATACGGAGCCCCATTACTATCAGTCACCCTCCTGCAGAGGCGCAGCCCCCAGCCTTTCCATCACCATGGCATCACGTACCAATGGCATAAAGTGGCATGTGGCCCGAGGACCAGCACAGGCAGAAAGGAAAACATGTTTTTAAGATAGACTACATAGTCGTAGACAGAGGAAACTCTGCTTAATTTCGCACACTGATGAATCAGCTCTGCCTCTCCAGAGGCTGCAGATGCTGATGTCAGCCCAAGGAAACAGGGAGGTTTTCTCTTGTGCTGGAACAAAACAAGTGATCCCTTCACACCACATTTCACCTCGAAGGAGCCAGCCCCACACTCATCCTTTTCCCAGGATGCTGGAACTGTGCATATGCCTGGTGAGGCAGGGAAGGATGGGGTTTCCACAGTGAATCCTAACAAAGGTTGAGGTGGCCTGGAGGCTGGGGTGCAACAATAAACCTGACTGCAGTCTGCTCAGAGGTAGCCAGGCCTACAGCTGGAAAGCCCCTCTCTTCACTTCCATGCAGAGCAATCCCATCAGGCCCAATTCAGTAGAAAAGGAGCTTACTTGCATGAAAGAGAGAGATATTTGGAATTTTGGGTCACAAGGAAAAGACAGATGCTTGGAGGAGACCATCTGAGCGTGAGTGCACAGGGTTTACTCTCTACCTGCCCACACAATAAGCAGGATACACATCACTGCCCTAAGTGCACCCACCATTTTCCGCCTGCCACCCCACTTCTCACGCTTGACTTCTGCCCTCATAGCTGAGCCCTTCTCTTGGGGACTGATGTGCCAGTGCCTGAATACTGCAGCTCTGACTTCCCTGAGGCAGAGGGGCTGCCAGTAGCGCTGGAAAGCCATGAAGAAGATGACATTTGAGCAAATAATTCTTGGAAGACAGCACCCACGCATTTCACTGGCCATCATACTCCTATCTTCCCTGTTGGCCAATTTCCTTCCTGCTAAAGCGAGACTCCTTCTAACTTTGAGCACAGAGAGAGACAGTTTTAGCCCCATTGCTTCATCCTGCTTGCGTTGACACTCCTCTCCTGCGGAGGCAGGCAGGGAAGTATCCAAGGAGGATCCTGCTGACACTCCAACCGCCCAAGCACATGCTCCTCACCTCTGCCTCCACCTCCTGTTCTTACCACACAAGTGCCAGGCTGACAAACACAGGCACACTTTGAGGTGGCACAGGTGGGTGAGCCTGAGGAAGCTACGGACAGTGAAGATTTTTTCAGATGTAGAGCCATGGCTTTTGCCAGCTCCATTTGTGCAAGCCCAAGGCTCCTCTCAGTTTGGTACCAGCCAGGGCATCTGGGTAAACAGGATCTACTTGGACAAAAACCCTGAACTTTTTGTATTTTTAAAATTACAATTACAGGAAAGTGTAGTTGCCCAAGTCTTCTGAAATATAATGATAGTATGATTTTAATTCTCTGCCTGAAGCTGTTTTGTGGCAGACATTCAAAAAAGGCACACAAGGAAATGTGCTGCTGACAGAGAAGAAAAGAAGATGGGTTTGTCTGGGCAGATGAAAGGGATGTAGCCTGCGGCCATCTGATCCCTTCACTCTGGGGACTTTCTGTCACTGGATGATCAATTGCTCCATAGACTTCAGCATTACTATCAGCCCTGACTTGTTTTCACATACAAAACTGGTGGCAGTTCAATGAGCCACTGGGTGCTCACAGTCCCCATTTGCATTGACCTGAGTGGTGGATGTTCAGCACTTCTAAATATAAATGCCACCTACCTCTGCCGCAGGGTCAGGAGAAGAGACAAGAATAGCAGAGGCACAAATCCACAGCCTCGCCACTCTAACCACAAGAATAGTTTTTTTTTCCCAGCAGTGGGAGTAGATCCCAGGAAAGCTGTCTCCTGCGTGGACATGGCAAGCCCAGAGCTGTACAACCAGCAGACCTATTGCTCCCTCCCTCACTCTTTACAAATTTCTTGTTCTGAACTGCACTGTGAGTGAAAGAAAACAGAGGAGCAAAGGCAACTGTTTGGGGAGCTCTCTGAGAGCCTCTCCTGCCTACAGTAACCAAGGCACCACTGATTAATGTTTTCCTAGTTAATAAGATGTTTGGATTAGGTCTCTCCAAGCAAGTCTGACAGGCAAACGGCTTCAACCACCAAACAAGACAGCCTCAAGCACTAAAAGCACCTCCAAGCAGCTGCATCTATGGGGCTCACTAAAAAAACCAGTAAGCGAGGAGCCCTGGGCACACCATGACAGACAAGACTGGGGGAGAAGCATTACTTCCACAGCTCTGATTAAAAGACCCCTGGCTCCCTCCGTGGGCACCTTGGTTCTAGCATTACAGCTGGGAAAACTGGTGAAGCTCCTCCATTTTGAGGAGCCACAGAATCAGCTGGTAGATAGGACAGGACTAGAAAGCCTGTCTGGGGAGCGTGGGAGATTGGGTTTAGTCTAATTTTGTTTGTCATGAGACTTCCAACAAATCCTCAGAACAGATCCCACAGTAAGCATTAATGAACTGATTAGCAGATGTACAGACTCCTTCCTAACAGGGAAGTAAACACGCAGGCTGTCTCCCAGCTTATCTTCACCTTCAGTCCAGATGTGCTCTGCCAGGCAAGTACAGAGCCTTCTTGCTGCTCCTGCTACTGAAGACATTTGCTTGCTCATATCAGTGCCTCTTAGTTTCTCTTCCTTTGGCACCATTACTCAGTATTAAACTCCAGCCTGGGTTTGAGGCAAAGCTTTGCCCTCAACTGTGAGAACGCTTCACTCATGCTGTGTGTACACTCATGATGAAAACGTTCCATCGCGGGAATGTACAACAGGAAAAAACGCTGTGATTAGCTGAAGGTAATTACCAGAAGCCAAACCAAATAACTCTGGCGTGATGCCTCTGCACTTGAGAGGGCATTACGGATGTGGGAAGCCCCCCCTCATTAAGAGAAACACTTGTGTCCGTCACAGAAGCTCAGGAGGGCAGCCCCACATCGGAGCGTGCGTCACAACTGTGCCAAAAGCTGCGGCTCTGAGGGCAAGTTGGCAAAGCAAGGTGATTCCCACCTGAGAACAAATAGTTCTTGGGTTGCTCAGCTGAGCAGCATCTAACACAACCATCCCAAAGTCTTGCCCTGCATAGCCAGTGCTGTTTCAGGACTTGCTTACATGCCATCTCACGCATCTTCCCCATTGTGGAGGAAATGTTGCATTCTCTGGGGAAGAGACAGTGGAGGGGGGGAGGCTTGATTTGCTTCCCCCCCTCTTCTAGTTGGTAGCAGCCCCATAGCAAGTGGAAGCTGGCTTCCTATGGCGGGTCTATTCTGTGCCGTGTAGCCTGGGGTACATCTCTTCCTGCTCACTCTGCTGAACCTGGCTCAGATACCCCTCAGGCAGGTGAGGGGGGTTATCCACCCAAACCTACAACAGGATGCCAAGCATCTACGCGCAGCAAGACAAGGCGGGAGGCTCCCAGGACAGGGGCCCGGGCAGTCCCTCACAGCCCGGCCGAACAGATGCTCCTCGGGAGAGGGCTGGGGATCACGGCAGACAAAGCCTAGTTTATCTCTAGGCACCGGCTCCCCGCAAGGGGAGAAGCCGGGGGCTGGGAGGGCCCGCGCTCGAAGCTCCCTGGGGGTCACTCACGTGTCTCCGTCCTCCGAAAGGTAGGTAAGAGCCTCCAGCTGCTGCCGGCTGAGCCCCTCGGGCCGGGCCGGCGGCTCCTCGGGGCGGCCCTCCGGAGCCCCCGGCAGCGCCCCGGGCAGAGCCTCGGGCAGAGCGCCGGAGCTGTAGCTAGAGTCCAGCCGCTCCTCAGTGGCGGTGGTCTCGGCGAGGGTCTCCTCGGGGGCGGCGGGGGCGGCGGACGGGCCCTCGGGCGCGGCGGGGGTCTCCCTGCCACCCGGCAGCGAGCGCAGCGACTCAATGCC
>VZRN01006264.1:1782047-1803151 GCA_013397935.1 Dasyornis broadbenti
CATGGCGCGTTCATTGACAGCCCCGCCGCGGGCCGGGCCGGGCTTTGCCCACACAGGTACGGACCCGCTCGCTGGGAGCCCCTCTCGCCCCACTTCGGCCCCGGACATGCGGTGCGGGCCGGCGGGGCGGGGGGGCTTTGGGGGGGGNCGTCACCTGGGGATCGCCGCGGAGCCTCCGGGGCCGGAAGGGAAGCAGCAGTCAGCGCCGTCCGGAGCGGGGGCCGGGGCCGGAGTGGCCGGGATGGAGGAGGAAGGGAGAAAATCACAAACGAGAAGCGCGAGGGTCACCGTTTGGGGTTACTGCCACGGGCAGAGCTTGTTATGACTGGGAATAGTGGACGCGGAGACCCCCGCCTTGCTGTGCGCTGTCTCCTGGGGGCATCCAGGTGGTGGAACAGCTGCCTGGGTCACTGTGAGGGAAGACGCGGTAGGCAGGAGAGGAGAGAGCTTGGGGACATGGCAAAGCCAGGGGCTGTTGATGGTGGCTGCTCCTAGCTGGAGGTTGGCTGGGGAAAGTGGAAGGTGCAGACTGGGGCAGGCCGGGTAGCAGCACAGCCTTGCCTCCAGGTGCGCTGCAGTCTCTCTCAGCAGATGACTTTTCTGGAGTCCAGGCAGCAGATGCCAGAAAGGGTCGAGAGCAGGGTACCTTGTGGCTCGGGAGCAGCACCGGGAGGCAGGTGTGCCAGCCGCTTTTGTCTGTCTCTACAGATCCTGATTGCAGCTTGGGCTTCCTAAGAAGAGAGAAAGCAACTGCACTGGCTAGTGAGACTCACCTTATGCATGGGGCTGGTGACCCATGGAGGGCAGTTAGGTACTGTAGGAAGGGCAGCATTCTCCTGGTGTGATGGGTTGTCCTGTCTGGTGACACCACAGCTCAAAGGGCAGCTTCGGGGGGTACTGAGAAGCTGGTGCATCACTTCCCTTCTGCTGCTGAGGAGCTGCAGTTTGCGAGTGCTGCATAATCCTGGTATTCTCTGCCTCCTTGGCTTAGGCAGAGCATGCATGCCCATGCACAGCTATTCTATATATACAGACTTATATTTAGATATAAATAATTGCCGGAGAGGAATGCTGAAGTTCAAGGACTGGCAAGCTGTACAAATACTGTATACTCTGCCCTGCATCTGTTCCTCTCTTCCTGCTTCTGCTCAACAACTCCTGATTCCAGCTCTTCAAACAGATCCTGACCAGGTGCTTTTTTAGCATGAGGACATTCTTGTGCCGTGCGGCGATGTGGTCTCTTAGTGCCAGTGCTCTGGCAGAGCTGGTGCTACTTTCAAGACAGCACAGACTTTTCAGAGGTGCCAGACCAAGAGCCAGGGTGAAAGAAGTGTAGCAGGGGCAGTGCCCAGATGAGTTTCCCTCACCTACAGTGCCGCCTGGCTCGCAGGGATTATAAGATTGTCTGGGATTTGGTTGCTCAGTGGTGTCTGCCAATTGTGGTGTCAGTATAACACACCATGGGAGCAGGCAGAAAGGCTGTAGTCTATGACCTGCTCTGTTTAGGCTAAGGGCATCCTTCCTGTGGCCAGAAGCTATCACAGATTTGCATGAAGTAGCTGGTGGGGGAGGAGGAAGCAGCAGCCTCTCCTGATGGTGCTGGTGTCTCATCCTGTGCAATAAGGAGAGATTTTAGTGGGGAGCTTGGATTCATGGACTGACCTAGTGCAATCCTCTTGTCTTCAGAACTCTGAGGAGGGGAGAATGTTCCTCTTCCTCTCTAGTGCCTATGTAAGGCCATACAGGCTGTGTAATGTCCTCATTTCCATCAGAACCAACTGCTGGTGCCAGCATTGCTGAGTGTCTCTGCAGTGTGGCTAAACTCCACATGTCAGGGTCCATTGGCCAGGGCGAGTGGGAAGCCAGAGGAGATGTCTGGAATATCGGAAATGTGCTCTGTCCTGTTTGAAGGTGCCTCATCCTGACATCTCAGGGGTGCTGTGTCTAGGAGTCAGGCAGGGCTTCCTTCAGGTGCTTCTCAGCTTGTCCCAGCAAGGCAAGTAGCAAGAGCTACTAGCCAGAGCTGACTGAGCCCTTGTTCCCTCTTGGCATCACATGCCTACACCTACACTTAGTGGTGGCAAACTGAATTTCACACATTAGTGCATACTTAGAGGGTAGGAAATGCCAAGGGACAAGCTTTTCAGCCTGGGAACAAGCAAAAACATGTCCACATGTTCTTGTCCTGCTGCTCGGGTGGGATCTTATGGAAAGAACCAGTCCTCCTCCAAGTTGCTGTGTAAAATGGAGACCTTGGTACCGCTGCAGGAGCTGACTGCTGGCAGGATTCCCTGGCTTGTAGATGCTCAGCCTTCCTCTTTCCTCTGCAGTTGGCAACACTGCCGGTCTGGGACTGAGCCACCTCCTTCTTCTAGGCAGGTGGTTCCTGAACCTGGGCTGTAGGCAAGGGGTGTGTGATGTGGGTATTTGCTGGGACCATCCTGGCCAGGAGTTGCCAGTGTTTGTCCAGTGGTAATTCCTAGAAATGACTGGATCTTCCCTACCTCCCTTATTCTGGGAATTTGAGGTGAAAGGGATCAGGGCTTATTCATTTCTTGCATGATATAAACGAATCCTAGGGAAGAGCCATGGAAACTGATGCTCAGGAGTCCCACTGGAGTCCCCTGCAAGCTGCTGCCACCACCTGGCACTCGGGAGCAACCTGGGCCTTCAGGCTGCTGCTTTGGGGCTTTCTTTTTTGATTGTTTTTTCAGCCCTCTAGAGGGCTGTCTCTAGGACACCTGACCCTGTGAACCCCAGGCTGTCTTTTAAAATGAGGGTTTAGGATTCTGGGGGTGAATCAGAGATTTCACTGAGGTCTCTGCAGGGAGAGGTGGATGAGAGGTGTGGGAAGTGAGGACACAGAAAGAATTGATAAAAAAGGGGACAGTGGATGGGGCCAGGGCCAGGCTGTTGCAGAGAGAAGCTCGAAGAACTTGAAGGATTTTAGTATTCAAAGCTGCACGATCAGAGTCACAGGGGTGATTAAGGTATTTTCACCCATGTGCTTGGCCACTGATATGCTGGGCTTATTTGACCCCTCAAGGCTAGTTTTTTCAGAAAAGGGTCCCCCAGATCTCAAAGGAGTTTAGCTGAAGCAGTGGTGGGGGTCCTCTCTTCTACTGCATCTGCCCTGTGCATTGTGGGTGTCTCCTTTTGCTTCATGGCTGGTTGTAAGCCATCCCCTCCATCCCCTCCGTTCCTCCCTATGCATCCCAAGCAGCAGCTGCAGGTGTGGGCCTCCATCTCCTTTCACCTTAGGGGCAATGCCAGAGGCCAGTGCCATGTAGGAGGGAGGGGAGGCCTTTCCTGAGGTGTATCACAGTTAGCTCCTGCCGAGCGTTGCCCCAGGTGTTCTATGTGGTCTCTGAAGTACAGAGAAAGGAGCTGATTGGGATCCCCCAACAGGTTTGGCCAAGCCATGGCCGGCTCTGCCCCTAGCACTGCAGAGATGTTTCAGTGCACCTGCAAGAGCAGATTTGCTTACCACTCTCCAGTGCTGGAGCCTGAGCAGTGAGGGAGGCTCCCAGTGATGGAGGGAAACCCTGTTTGCAGTGAAGTAGGGCAAGTCTTTTGCCTTGTTCCATCAGACTGCAGCGGGCAGATGACGATGGCATTTATATCAGTGCCTGCTCTCCTCCTAGTGACACTGTTCTGAGATTTCTCTTTCCCCATCTTTTTCATCTGCTTATTTGCTATGCTGGACTTATCCAAGGCTGGTTAAGAGCTCAAGGAGACAACCTTATTCAGCTGCTTCTGCGGGGGAATCCGTGGAGCTGTTTGTTTGCTCCTGTGAGCCCTTTGCAGCCTGGGAGAGGAGCAGGGATGCTGCAGTTCCTACTGGGATTAGACTCTGCATCTGGCTCCTCCTCCGTCTCTGCTGTGGTTGTATCCCGTCATTGGCACTTGATCGGCTTTCGGAAACCCCACCAGTGCAGCCGAGGTGTATGTGTTTCACCTCAAAAGCCTAGGACAAAACCGGATTGTAAACAGTTTACAGCAGGGGTTAGTGTGACCCCATAAAACGCTGCAGTGTCTAAGTACTGCGTAGTCCTAGGAGGAGACTAATGCATGGACTAGAGCCCTGCTAACACAGTTCCTGGAACCAAGCCTGGGCTGCATCATGCTCCCTGCCCTGTCTGGTTAACCGCAGTGGGGCTTGCCTACATCTCTGCAGGGTGACAGCCAGCATCTCCCTAATCCTGTGACACAGGCAGTGCTGAATGTGAAGGGCTGGGGGAGTGACTGTGAGGTGGGCTTTGCTTTTCCATGTCCAAAGACCTGTCATTCTGGTGCCCCTTCCCCAGCTGGCAAATGAATGAGCTGGATGCTTTGCTTTATACCTTGTGCTCTGTTTGCAGATCTCCTTCCTGAACAGGGTGCTGTTTCTCATCATTTGCACCCGTTGCTCCGGGGTTTAGTGTGTACCACTCCAAGGCCCTTGTTCAGACCCTCCCCGTGCTCTTCGTTTGGCTGAGCAGCTCCTTTAGATCCTCACAGTCAGAGCTGCCGCTGCCAGGGAAAGTCTGCAACGCAGAAGGCAGCAGTGAGAGAGGAAACCTTAGCTGCCTGGGTAGTGGTACAGCATTCCAGCATGGGAGAACTGAGCTGCAGTTCAGCAGAGTTACAATTCAAGAGTTAACAGCTCTTGTAACTGCAGCATGGACCTCAGGAGGGAGAGCGCAGCTCAGGTGGCTCTGCCTCCTGGATGGCCCCCCCTCTTCTCCTCACTCCCTTTTCTCTTACCTGGGGTTCTCTTCTTGCCCTATGACTGTGAGGCTGCTGCAGTGATCAGTTGTACTGGGAAAACTGGGCTGCACATGTGTGCGTGCCAGCACTGCCAGCAGAGCTGCCCTGCACCTGTCCCAGTTGCCTGCAGACCAGCACTGCCCCACCTGCCAAACCTGGGCTCTGTCTGTCTGTGTCCATGCTTTGCTCTCAGCCAGTGACTTCAGAGAGCGGAGCTCAGCATTACCGATGCTTGGGACTGCCACTGGAATGTACTGTCATTCCCTTTGCCACCAGTGCTCCCTCTCGATGTGCAGCCTGCTCCGCTTATCACGGGCTGGCTGTTGGGGTGGGCAGGCAGGGGAGCTCTGTGCCTCTAGGATGCAAAATCTCCTAGAGATAAAATCTCCTCTGTTGGAGATTTGGGCTGGATCCGGCCCTGCTGAGTGTAGTGACAGAAGTCTCACTGGCAGGCTTTGACAAGGTGCAGGAGAGGAAGGATTGGCCTGTGGGGCTCCAGAGCACCAAGCCAGGAATGAGGGGCTCTTCAGGAGAGCAAGATGCATTTCTTTAAGGAAAGAAGAGGCTCAAATCTGTCCCTAGACCTGCCAGTGGTCTTGTGATCTCTGGTTCTTGCTTTAATTTTCCTTTTCATGCCAGAGTGAAAGTGCCCCTCCTGCTTTCTAACAGTGTGAGCCCATTCAGTTGTTTGGAATTCCTGGATGAGAGACCTCACTAGGCCCAGCATGCTCAGTAGTAGAGAATAATGGAGCCAGGCTTGGACTGCAGTGCTGTGAGCATTGCCATTACAGTTGGTGTTGGCCCCTGCCATGGTGGAGGTGAGCTCAGGAGCTGCTGCTGTCTGCAGGTGCAGAGGGAGAGCAAAGCTCAAAGCCTCTGAGAGAGTTTCATGGCATCTGCACAAGGCTGGGATTCTTGACCCCCTCTCTTAACTTGCACCTTTGGAGATTGCTGGATGAAGTCTTTTGTATAAGAAAGCAAATAGTCTCTTTGCCCATTCTTTCTTTGGGTGGGATGATATCAGGTCTAACAGACCAAGTTGGATCAATACTTGACACTTCAGAGTGTTGCAGAGTCACAGAGGTTTCCTTAACCAAGTTAAGGACCCTGCACTGTTCTTATGGTAAAGGCACCAGTACAATCCATTTAAAAGTCCTGTTGCTGAAGTTCTGCCCTTTCCTCACCATGAAACACCTAAGAGCGGTTTTTTCAGAAGTGTGGACTGTCACAGCTGAATCCCAGTGCAAGCAGGGACGTTTGCCAGCAGCTGTGAGTGGCCTCTTGCCCTCCCTGCTGCTGCAGTTTGGCAGAATGCTCCTCTCATCCAGCCTGAACACTTTTTAGGATGTTACTCCATATTTGCTTTCTTTCCTACCAGAGGCAGCTGCATTTCAATCGTGGAAAAGTACTTTCCTATTGGTGTGGTTTATAAAGCTCTTCAGAAGCACTTCAGAGCTCCTTAGGCCGCCAAGTGTTGTAGTGGGAATTGTCATTACCAAACATTCCCAGCTGCAGAAGGTCAGTTTTTTTAATCTTCCAGGCACCCCAGGCAGGTTGTGCTGCCCTGGTGGGAGAAATCAGAATGTTGCTGGTGGTCATTACTGTGAAGTGGGGGAGAGACTCATGTGCAGTAGGATGAGCTGTGGTGAGGAGATCAGGTGGGGTGACATCAGTTAGAGCTGCCTGTGCTGGTGGGGTGGGTGCAAAAGCTGAGGAATGTGGGGCAGATCACCCAGACTCTTGTCTTGTACTTCAGTGCCTCTCCCTGGGACTTGGCAATGGTAGGGGTTACTGCCTGTTGAACAAGGGGGATGCTCAGGTGTGGCTGACAGAGTTGCCCTCTGCCATGCTCCTCCATGTCCAGCTGGGCTCTGTGTGTCTACCAGGCCGGGGCAGAGCACCATGAAGGGAAGTGGGGGTGACAGTTGCCTGCACTGCATGACTGTCATCCTGTGAGAGATCCCAGCCCCTGCCCTGCCTGCTGAGGCCAGGAGCCCCCCAGCATCTGCTGTTTTGTCTCTGTTTGCAGAGCTATAGGTGCTACCTCAGCACCCTGCTGCTTCCTCCCCTTCCCCTGCCATTGCAGCCTACTGACTCCTCTCTTGTTTTCTCTCCCGTTCTCCCCGGTCCCCCGGAGCAGCAGCGGCCGGTGAAGCAATCTCTCAGCAAGTCCCTGTGCCGAGAGTCCCACTGGAAATGCCTGCTGCTGTCCCTCCTCATGTATGGCTGCATGGGAGCCATGACCTGGTGCCACGTCACCAAGGTGACCCGGCTGACCTTTGACAGCGCTTACAAGGGCAAGTCCATGATGTACCACGACAGCCCCTGTTCCAATGGCTACGTCTACATCCCCTTGGCTTTCCTGGTGATGCTCTACGTGGTGTACCTGGTGGAGTGCTGGCACTGCTACACACGCAACGAGCTGCAGTACAAAGTAGATGTGGAGAGCGTGCACGAGCGTGTGCAGCGGATGCAGCAGGCGACTCCCTGCATCTGGTGGAAGGCCATCAGCTACCACTACGTCCGCAGGACCCGGCAGGTGACCCGCTACCGCAACGGGGACGCCTACACCACCACCCAAGTGTACCACGAGCGGGTCAACACCCACGTGGCAGAGGCCGAGTTTGATTATTCCAACTGTGGAGTTAAGGACATCTCCAAGGACCTCATTGACCTGGAGAGCTACCCAGCCACGCGGCTCCGCTTCACCAAGTGTTTCAGCTTTGCCAACGTGGAGTCAGAGAACTCCTATCTGACCCAGCGGGCCCGTTTCTTCACAGAGAACGAGGGCCTAGACGACTACATGGAGGCCAGGGAGGGGATGCACCTCAAAAATGTGGACTTCAAGGAATATATGGTGGCCTTTTCTGACCCAGACAACCTGCCTTGGTACGTATCTCACTATGTTTTCTGGGTGGCAGCTCTGCTGACCCTATCCTGGCCCCTGCGGGTGCTAAATGAGTACCGCACCTCCTATGTCCATTACCACGTGGAAAAACTCTTTGGGTTCGACTACGTGGCAGTGACGCCGGCCGAGGAGCGCTCCTTCTGCCGGAGGATGCCCCGTGTCAACACGGTGGACAGCACCGAGCTGGAGTGGCACATACGATCCAACCAGCAACTGGTGCCCAGCTACTCGGAAGCCGTCCTGATGGACTTGGTGGGGCTCTCTGGCTGCACCAGCTACTCTGCTTGCCGCTACGGGGGCTACCGGCAGAACTGCGAGCGGTGCCACAGGACTATAAGCAGCTCCTCCATCTTCTCCCGCAGTGCTCTGAGCATCTGCAACGGCAGTCCCAGGATTCCCTTCAGCAGCAGCCGCTTCTCCCTGGGCCGCTTGTACGGCTCGCGACGCAGCTGCCTCTGGCAGAGCCGGAGTGGCAGCCTGAACGAGCAGAGTTGCCCCACTGAGCAGACACGCCTCTCCAGCCAGGTGACTGTGGAGGAGGAAGACCCCCCTCCTTATCAGGATGCCCTCTACTTCCCTGTCCTCATTGTACACCGCAACGAAGGCTGCCTGAACCATGACCACCGTCACCTCCATCGCAATGGGTCCTGCGTGGAGACCTCACTGTGAAAGCAGAAGGCGGTGAGATCTCATTGTCCATTGCCTGGCCAGAGCCAGCGCAGGATTTGGGGAGAGGAGCACAGGGGGATAGCCTAGGAGGACATCAGGATGGAGTGGATATGGCATCCCGCTCCAGCAGCCAGCAAAAGCTCCCCCCGCTGTGGCTCTGACCTCCCAGAGGGGTGGATGCTGATGCTCCCCCTGACATGGCACAGAACTCTGGACCAATCACCACATGCAAAAAAAAAAGAAAAAAATTCAACCAAACCAAGCGCAAAACCGTAATTCATGGTATGACGACCCAAAGGGGTAATAAAATGACAGGCCTGATGCAGGGAGGGGGTGGCTTTGGCTCCCAGCCCTGGCTCCAGGCTGGCTCATGCTCCAAGGAACCAGCAGCAACCAAAAAGCGCTCTGCTGCACGTCTGGCCACCCTGCTTCCCACACTGGAGCAAGACCCCTCACAGGGTGGAGGAGAGCAAGGCTCTTGGGAGCAGGGTGTCACTGCCTGTGACGGAAGGTCAGGGGTACCCAGGCACATGGAGCTGAGCAGCAGGTTAGAGCAAAGGCTGAAAGCCACAAATCCAGCTCTTCCACTTTCCCCCCAATCATTCCCCACCCTCCCCACTTTTTTTTTTAGACCATGCTCTGACTGTTACTTTGTTCTCACTGCTGGGAATGGCATTGCCTCCAGAGGATCCCGGGCTCAGCTCCTTAGGAAGCTTCAGCATGCCAGCTGTGAGTCAGCATCCCCTTGGTAAAGAGTTTTCTGTTTGGGCATGCAGCGCCGGGGAAGGGATGAATGTGCAAATCCAGATGGAGCAGAGATCTGCAAAACTACTGATGTGTTTGCTGGAGGAGGGCTCAGCTGGAAGAAGAAAATGGGAGGCCCCTGGTGAGCTGGGGAAGGGGAAGAGGATGGCTCTGGGACAGACATCTTGGTATCAGGTGGCACGTCAAGTGACTGGGGACCCTTACTGGCTTTGAAGTGAGTCCTAATTGGTTCAACCAAGCATCCAGGAAGTCTCTGGTAGGTTCAGCTGCAGTTCACCTATTGATAATGGAGCAGCAGGTTGGTGCATGTCTGCACAAGTGAATTTTGCATGAGCTCCAGCTGGGCTCTGGCTGTGGACTCTGAGCTGCAGGCTCCTGGAAGCCTCATTTTGGCAGAGAGCTCTGAGCGGCTAGGAGGCAGAAATGCAAAAGCATGCTGGAACATTTGGAACCTGGGCTGGGGAAAGGAGGAGCAAAAGGATTCCCTTTCTGCGGGACCACACTATTGGTGCTCTGCAGAACAGAGGGCAGGGATACATTAGAGGAGAACCTGGTTAAAACCAAACGTTTTGCACTACAGAGTTTTTGCAGGGAGGTGTCAGGCTGTGAGAAGTGAGGTGTCTTCTGTGTAGCTCATTAGCTCCTGGGTTCTTCTGCCTTGCTCTTGTCAGGGAAGGTTGCTCAGAGCTTTGTGCTGCCCCTTCTATCCTGCTGGAAAGGATCTTGGTGACATTGGGCAAAGAGCCTTCATGTCAGTGAAGCTGATTGGTGTCTGCAGCATGCAGACACACAGCTCTTCCTCATTCAGCAACACATTCCCAGATCTCGTGTCCTTGTTCTCAGAAAAGCTGTCTCCTTTTCGGTCAGCTCTTTGGGGGAGCGCATGCCAAATCAGTTAGCAATTTCTCCAAACAGCGCTGCTCTCCAGCCTCACCATGCTTCCTTCATCAGCTGGGGCAATTGACACCTGGGCTTTTGGGCTTGGTGTCTGCCTCCCCATCTGTCACAGAAGGGCAAAGAGTGAGGCATTGCATTTAGTCCAGCCCATCTTCCTCCTGCCAGCTATTAATGTGGGGTCTGTTTCTCTCATGCTGCTATACTGCTTTGCATCCCAGGTCTGGAGGAGGCTGCAAATGCACCCATGTACTGCATTGGTCTTTTTTTGAAATTCGTCTCTTGCTGACAAGCCTGGAGTGGTCAGCACTTGTGGGTGTTGTAGGGCTCCACTTGTCTTCCTCCAGAGTGGGTAGCGTCTCTTGCCCTTTGAGTCAGCTTGCCTTCCTGGGTCTCAGGTGCTAAACTACAAGCAACAGTGGTTTGAACAGGAAGTCCCTTAAAATCTCACTCTATTTATGGTTCTGTCTTAACAGCTGCCCTTACTTTCACTACCAGACCTAGATGTTGGCTTAAAGAAGAGGGTCCCTTGGAGGACAGAGAAGCATAAGGTCTCCAGTGTAGGCACATCCCTCTCTGCATTTTGTTCTCATTATTTTTGGCACAGATTCAGACTGGGCGAAAGCAGCCCTGGGATTTCCTTGCTTCGTAATGACATTTGGCTTGCTGTGCACTCGTGCTTTTCTCTCCAAGGGCCTAATGTAAGCCAAGGCCAATGTTGAGTGTCCTTGTGACTCGGGGGAGATAATAGTATGTGCTTGTATGTCCCAGTGAATTGAGACTGTGGAGCTGCAATGGGTCATAAGTGAGGAATGCAGCCCCCTCTTGTCCTTCCTGACACGTTCTCTTTGAAATCTCCTGCACATTGCTTAAATTAGGCTGTAATGGTTCATCTTTCTGTCTCCAGCCTCCAAGATGCCTTGGACAGATGGATTTATCTCGGTTTTGGCAGGCCTTTTAGCTCCCTGGGGCAAAGACACTCTTCACAATAGGGACAGATTAACAGGGTCTCTGTGCCCCCCGGCTTTTAGTACCTGCAGCATAGTTTCAAGCACATGTCCTTGGCTCTTTCTGGGGCTTTCCATGGCAATGCCTCTCCCTGTTCCTCTGGCCTCATTTTCATCTATGTAGTCTTGTTCTGGAGGTGGTCTGTCCAGGTGGACACATGGCTCTTCGAGGCATGGATGCTGTTCTGAACCACAGGATCCATAGTCTTCCTGTTGCTGAGCACCTTCCCCATGTACATGGTGCCAGCTGAAGCCAGGTCCCAGATGTAGTCCCAGTGCCACTGTCTGTGGCTGTTCCAGACCCACAGTACCCTGAGAAGAGGGACCTCTGTAGTCAGTGTTCCCCACTGCATGCCAGGATTTCTCAGAGATCCCCTTCCTCATATTCTTGGTCCTGCTACTCCAATGCACCTTGTAGAGACGCCCTCCTGGTCCATCCTATTCCATTCTCTCATGAGTGGAGACATTTGTGCCCTGCCTCAGGCTCAGGAAAGGGGAATGGTGCACTTGGACATGGTAGGGGGGCAGGACTGGGCAGGAGGGACGGGAGCTGCCTGGTGACTTGGCAGAGAAGTGGTGGAGCTGAACAGGAGAGACTGAAATGAAGGCTCTTCCTGGCATGTCTAGTCAGGCAGGAAAGTTCAGTGCAGAAAACTGGGCCCTCCGTTCTGTCTCCTGGCATGGGACACTACTGGCAAAGCAGGTTTCCTCCTAAGTGTTGGTGAGAGACTGTAGTGCCCTGGGCCAAGGGCAGCTGCTTTAATTCTCCTTGTGGCTCAGGTTGCTAGCACAGATACCCAGAGCTGGCCTGTGCCTGTTCTGGAGCACAGCCTCTCCGTGGGGCAGTGGTCCCGTCTCCTCGGCACATACGCATCACCCACCACAGTTCTGGGCTGAGCAGTGGTCAGGTGTCTGCTCTTCCTGGAACTTGTGTTTGCTCTCTGCCGTGTCCGTGGTGGTGATGACGATTCCTTTGGCACGTCGTTCCATGGCCCAGTCTGCTTCTCTCAGGATAGCCTTCTCCCTTGTATGTAACCTGAGTTCTCCCTGCTGTAGCTTAATCCCCATTATTTCTCCTTCATTGACTGGTGAGTCTAATTGGCTCTGTTCCTTTTCCTCATGGCCTTGCTGACACGAGCAGGCCTGTTATCTGTAGCCTTTTCTTCACCAATCCCAGACTCTTGATCTTACTTGCCAGACCTTGGTTTGGGTGGTGCTGCAGATGTTTTCCCTCTGTAGTGAGTATGTCACTCCTGCTCTGAGCCTGGCCTGGGCAAGAGGAGAGGGCCAAAGGTGCAAGCAGTGCCTTGGTCTGTCAGGGTGTCTGTGTCCTCATTTCTGGTATGGAAGATCTCTTCAAAGTGAGCGGAGTACACAGAGCTGCTGGCCCCGTACGCAAGGAAAGCAGGACAGCATGCATCACCCTCTGGAAGGTCAAAGCTAGGTGCTTGTCAGTATGATGGGGGCAATAACTAGGAGGATCTCTGCAGTCAGATGGCTCTGGTTTTTTCCATACATCATCCAACCATTGCAGCTTTCCATGTGCTGAGAGTCAGACTCAGAATTGCACTTAGCAGTAGGCCTTCCTCACATATCAGAAGGATGAAGGCAGGAATGCTACCAGCTCTTCTTCGTGGCCCTTCATGGTGCTAATGCAACCCAGAAGAGGGCTAGGCCTTACTGCTGCAAGGCTGAACAATTAGTTTGGGCTATTTGGTGTTTCCCATTGCTGTCAGTATACTTGTCAGGTACTTAAAAGCTCTCCAGCTTTTCTGAACTAAAAAAAGAGAGAGAGTGAACATGGGTGTGAGAAGCTCCGGATTAGCTGATTATCAAGACACATCACCACCCATTTATGTTTCTTTCCTCACACCGGAAGCTTCCCCGATAGTGCCTAGCACTTTTCTTTCGCAGAACCAGTCGGTGACACCAACCAGCCAAGTGGTACTTCTTGAGCCCACTGTGTGTCATGTCTCACTCCACACCAGGGAGGGAGGTTTCAGAGAGGGCTGTCAGGGTGAGCAGCTGTAGGGGCATTCATTAGTACAGGGAGAGGGATTCTGAGCCTATGGCCAAGGCCAGGCCCTCCGAGGCAAATACACAGTATTAGGGCTGGGGAAGCTGATGTTCATCTGTTGTCAAACAAGAGCTTTCTTTCTGCTCCCTATAAAATGCACATTAGAGATCCCTGCCCTCTTAGTTGTCTCTTCACTCAAGAGGCTGCAGAGATGTTTAATAACTGATGGATACCCATGGGGAGAGAATTGCAGGAAAAGATTTATTGAGTGGAAGTTTGAGAAAGTCAGGTGGCATCTGATGTCAGTAAAACAGCACCTGCTGATTGGCAGGTGGTACGAATAACACCTTTTAAGCTCTCCTTCCAGCCCTTCCAACCACAGCTTCAGTACTGCTGGCTGATGTCACCAGGGTGCTGCCTTTAGCAGGGTACAGACTTGCTGCAGTGTGCTCCTACTCTGCTGCAGTAGCTGTAGGGACTGGGTCTGAAGTGCTACAACACCACCAAGATGTTGTGTTACTAAAGAGCTGTAAGTCTCAAGTTGTGATGTTTCCTTTCTGGTCATGTTTCATTCATACTCGGTGGTTAGAATAGTCTCTAGGAGTATGATCTGGATGCAGGTAATGTCAGAAATCAGACGTGGTTTAAGTGATAGCTCTGTGTGGTTGTGCTGCCTCCTGTGATGCACTTGGGCCCACAGTCTTCACTGAGCCAGGTATGCATGTGGACCAAAGGCTGGTTCATAGGAACCAGGACCCCAGTGGGGGCTTGGGGCTGAGCCTGCCTAGGGCTGTTTTCCCTGTGGACATAGTGGAAAAAGTGGAAAGGGGACATAGTCACATTTCAGGTAGAAATTAATGGGCTATGTTCATTCCTAGTGTAATTTTACTGAAGCCAGTGGTACTATACTAATGTGAGCTTGGCTTAGCAGCTCCTCAGAGGGGTCTGTCCTTAAGTCCAGACAAATTGATCTGTCACAGTGTTGCTTTCATGCATTGAGTTTGTGTTGGGACTTGGCCAACATGAATGAATGTTGAGTATCTGCAGTTTCTGCAAGCAGTGGATTGAATTGTTCTGCTCTACTGCCTCCATCACAGCTGCTCTGCCAAGGGGAACGTTATGTCCATGGATGCGATCTCGTCAACTCCCTCAAAAGCAAGATAACAAGCAAATTGACCTCCACAGCACTGGGAGAGGAGCCTTCTCCCACAGGACCATAGCCTTTCCGCCTCTGAGGGAAAAGAAGTCCCAAGGACAGAACTGAACCTGCAAGACCCATTGGCCTTGTGGCCTGCCCTTCCTCCTTCCCTTCTTACCTCATGTCTGTCTTGGGGGAGGGACAGTTTCCCTGTGGAGTTCAGCAAGCTCCTCTTCCTGCGGCTCGTGAACAGGCTCTACTAACAGGTATATATCATCCACCTATGCAACTCTTCCAGAAGCTGCCAAGTTTTCAGGAGCCCATTAACGATGTGCAGCATGGCCATCCAGCACTGAGAATAAGCACAGCGGCTGCTGGAAAGCTAAGTGGGTTTTATTCCTCCCCTATTCCCCAGGAAGACTCTTTTTTGTTGGGCCATTTTGTTTGTTCGTTTGTTTGGTTTTTGTAAACTTCATTTGGGGGAAATGAAGGTTGTGAGAAATCAGTGCCCATCCTGAACCCTCCCCAGTCCTTTGAACTCTGAATGGATGGATCACTTACTGTGATTATAATTTAGTGGATTTTGTAGAACAAAATAACTTCACACACAGACACATGAGGTTCTTTCACTCTCCATCAGCACAAGCTGCTTCTGCAATCTTAGCAACTCACATTAGTGAAAGAAAAAACCTAGCTAGAATGTGGTGAGATGACGTAGTACTTTGTATCAGTCCCATGGTCCCAACGTCCATTAGCAGCACCGCCAGCTGCCGTGACATGAATTCAGACTTTGGATGGCATCCCATGAACCAGTCAGGGTGAAAGTTTGGAAAATCCCAAGCCTGACTATGCACATTCCCAGAAGCAGATGCAGAGGGAGGATCAGCTGAAAGCAGGCATCACCTTCTGCTCGGCCTTGGCAGGGGCTGGTGGGCTCTGTTTGTGCTGCACCTGCCCCCCAGGAAGAGCCAGTCCCCAGGGTCCAAGCAGTGGGGAATGAGAGTAGCAGAGTGTCTGATGGAGCAGCACTGCTCAGCTGACTGGGGAAACAGTGATGATAACTAGACCCCAAAATAACAGGATTCTACTTTGGAAATGCCAACGGCTTTTTCAAACTGAAATGCAACTAGAAGGCCTTAACTGCTGTGAGAAGTGTTTCACATTGCTGTTCCTTGCTTAAAAAAAGAAGATTTTTGGTGATGAGGTGGGTTTTAACTCTCCACTCCTTCCATCTCAGCAATGTACTGTGCTAGTGGAGAAGAAATGCTCAAGGCAGATCAGGATGGTGGCCCTGTGGCTTCGCAGTGGGAGTAGGTTGATCAGGAACAGAGGCTGGAATTTAAAGTCTTTCTCTGACCGGGAGGTGTGGCATGGCCATCCACCCACATGTGGCAGGGTGGGATTCTGTGTGCTCATGCACAGCTGGGATCTGTGGCCCTGCAGGGGGTTGATATGTTTGTGGCTTCGGTGTGGTGACACCCATCCACCCTTAAGGCAAGGGCTTTTCAGGGTGACAGAGCATTGCTTGTTCCTCGTGAGAGGAAGCTCCTGACCTGGTTTCTGTGAGGAGATGGTGTGAAGTGTCACATTTGCTGCAGCGAGTGGCAGGGAGCAGGAATAAAAGCATGGAGCAAGCTGTGTACGAGAACAAGCTAATCCATTGCTGGCTGCCTGAAACACAAGAGCTGCCGGATCTGCTCCCTGGACAACGCTTTCCAGCTCTTCTCACTCTCCCCAAGCCCTGTGTGCAAACTGTCATTCCTCTGAGCTAACCAAAGCACTCCCCTCCCCTGAACTCCTCCAAGGCTGGGCATTCACATCATTTTTGTCCCCTCCCTGCTGAGCGCCATGGGCCAGCCATGAAACGCCAGCAGATGCATGATGACCACAAGCATGCTGGTGGCCAAACTTCACCGTACCCTGCCTGTGCACAGCCTTCCAGCAGCGTTCCCTGCCCTGGCATGCCTCCTGCTTGCTTGGTGCAGAGCAACCACAGCACATCCTGGCATCACTTTGTGCTTTCCCAGAGAATTTCACGGCACTTGTCTGAAGTTAGAAAACAGAAGGCCTTGATGTTTTGGGTGGTCCTGGTCTCCAGACCAGGGAGGAGAGGAGAGGCAGGTCAGCTGTTGTGACAGGGTGGGATCAGGGGACAGCATTATGGTGTAAACAGCATGTCTGCTAAGCAGTCTCCAAACATAGGCTCTGTGCCTCTGCGCTGGGGCTGAGGGTGGCTTTGCAGCTGACAGAGGGCAGAAGAGCATGTGAATGCTCAGCAAGACATGGGAAGAGGAGGGCTGGTTGAGAACAGATGTCAAAGGCTTTGCAAATGCAGTGGTTTTTACAGGAGACAGTAGGAAAGATGGGCAGGAGGATGAAATGCTGGAGCAATGGTGCTGCAAGGCAGGGAGGATGGGGGGAAAATGGGGCAAGGCATTTGATGGAGAAGCTCAGGAACAGAGTGGACTTTCAAAGCAACCTGTGCATGCTCTGGCTGAGGAGACAGGCAGGAAGAATTCCCAAGGTGAGGTGCCCAGGCTATGTCTTGCTGCACTGTTGGAGCAGCGACGTCACCTCCAAGCCCAGCACTGGCAGCTTGAGCACGTGTCACCAACTGCGATGGCTAATGCAGCCACAAGGTGTAAATGTCACTAATGAATAAATTGCCTAGTGCCTTGGAGAGGCTAATCCATCATGGCCAGAGACAGGGATCTGACAAGCCTGGCTATTTCAGACATACCTTGTAGGGACGAGGAACACTTCATTTCTGAGCCGTCCCTCCACCTAGGGAAGCCGATGCAGGGCTTGGCTCTGTGCCACTTCCCATCTTCCTGGCCACATGAGCTCAGGCTTCATCACTCTTCACTGCAACTGAAGAAGCACAAAAGGATCTACATTAGCCAAAAGTGCCCTGTCAGCAGGGTGGTGCATGGGGCTAGCTGGTGATTGAGTTTAGAGAGAGGGTTCTGCACACACCTGCTGCACAGGTGGTGTAGGGCTGATGGAATGCAGCAGTGGATCCCCAGGGATCGGGAGAACTTGTGTTTGTTGTCTGGGTTGTAGGGCTGTGGCCTGTACTGTGTGTTTCAGGCCACTAGTGCTTGGTGCTGTGTTGTAGAAGTGTGGTGTTTCCTTCTCACCCTACTGTGCTGTCCCAGAGGCAGGGCACAGGACCTCCATTCCCCCATGCTGTTGAACCCCAGCCACCCCAGCACCATGGCTGACTGTGCAGAGGGCCAGCAGGTACCAAACAGGCAGGGACAGTTCAGCCTAGACAAATCCAGCTCCATGGGGACAAAAGGAGACTGAGCACAGCAACCATTTCTGTGCACAGTCTCTGCTCATCGCTGCAGCAGCCTGCTCCTCCTCCCCCAGACAGTGCACGAAATCAACCTGCCATCCTGTTTGTGACATATGCTAGTGTGACACCTTGCAAATCGATGCCTGGGTCTCTGTGAGCAGAAACCGCCAGGCTTGGGAAGCTGGCCACTGTCTCCTGCTGCCGTGTGCACTCTGCTCAGAGCAGCAGAAGCCGGGCTCGCCATCTGCTGCGGGAGGGAACCAGCCGGGTGCCCCTGCTCGGGCCTGATGGGACACCCGCCGGCACAGCCCAAGTGCAAGCCCCTGTATCATTCCCCCTTCTTTACCTTCCGGCCACCCCTGTCTCTCACCATCACTCTGGCACAGATCCATGGGTGCGGGGATGCTCCCAGCTTGACTGGGCTCCCTCTGCTGAGTGCTGCTCATGCTGCAGTGGTGGGTGGTGGTGGTGCTGGAGGTCATCCTCTCCTCCAGACAGAGGCCCACAAATGATGCCCCCGTCCTCAAAGCCTGCCGGTACTCCTTGGAGATAGATGCCATGGGAGAGTGAAGGGATCTGTTCTGGCCCTGCACTCAACACAGAGTGACCACTAGTTAACCACCCTGTGGTAACTGGACCTGCAGTTGACAAGTGACCCATCAACAGCAGGAACATTCACACAATCTGTTGTTGCTGTCTGGCCAGCGTGTGTGGCATTTGAAATGGTTTCAGTGCTTGCAGACTGGCAGATAGCTGACTGCTGGTCTTGGGTGTGGGCAAGTGGTGCAGGCTGCTTGGTTTGAACTTTGCTTTTTGGCCAAGAGATTGAGGGGAGAGAGGGCAAAGAGTTCTCCAGGCAACAACTACCTGTCCAGGCATTCCCGCATGTGGCAGCCCAGCAGTGTCTTTGGAGGGTGCTTAAGTGGTGTTAACAGTCTCAGCTGTTTGTGGGAAAACAAGCAGCGAATATCCTGGAAAGCAAGTCAGAAGTTATTCTGGTGATGACATTTTTCCAAGCCCTTTTTCCTTCCCTTGTCCTCACTGGCTCTGGTGGCCAATTCCTCCTCATGTGTCTGCTAGCATGTCTGCAGGATCTCATCGCTGCCCTCCAAGCATGAGCTTTCATTGCACAGCTGGCTGACCAACTGCAGCCCTGTCCTTGGAGTTACAGGCAGGCTTGCCTAGGACCAGGCCAACCCCATTAAACCCCCACCCTCGCTGCTGGAGTTGTTGCTTCATCAGCCTGATGCTGATCTGGGTCTTTTATGCTGTTTCTGAACATGAGTTCTCATCTCATTGAGGTGTGTCATCCAGTGAAAATATTTTGTAAATGCAAATAAAAATAAATAAGTATATTCAATACCTCGGTCTCGAGGATGGGAAACAAGTAGTGGGAGACGCCCAGGTAGGGAGGTTTCAAAGCTGCTACTGCTGGTTAGGAATTCTTCTGGACGTAGCCCCTGGAGCATCTATAAATAGTTGGGAAGGGAGCTACACAAACCTGTGAGGGCTTGGGGCGGAGCCCCGTCAGCACCCCTTGTGTGGTCCCTGCTGTCAGGGCAGCCTCGCACTCCATCCTTTCTGATCTATATGGGCGTGACACGGTGCAGGTAAAGGTCCCGTCGGCTGGGGGCCGGCGGCACCGTCGGTGTCTGTATCCATCAGGCAGGGCAAGGCAGAAGCGGGTACGTGGTGAATAAATTCTTTTGTGAACACTGGGAAACAGTTTTTACTTTTCAACTCTGTCAATATGATCTAGCTCTGTCTGTCTCTCTATATATGTACAAACAGTATATCACAATGTTGCCTTTTTTGTTGGAAATATCAAAGTACAAAGATTGTAAACCAAATCGGTGTAATAAAAGTTTCAGATGATTCACTGAGATGTTTGCCAGAAGTGGGTCTGTGAGCACTGGTGCTGGGCAGGGCTGGGAGGCATGGGAAGCACCTGCATTGCTTAGAGGGCAGGAGGGGATGGAAGCCAATCCACTTGCTTAATTCCTTGATATCTCCTGAGCAGGGTGGTCAGAGGGCCGACACAGTCAAGAATGTGCCTTATCCCATCCTCAGGTAACAACAGCCTGCAGAGCAAAAGGAAGCTGTTCCATTTTGCTCCAAGCCCAAGGAAGCTGCACTGTTTTCAGCCTTATGAGCTATGTGGGCCAGCAGTCCTGCAGGGACCCCTCTAGCTTGAAGTTATGCAAAACACAGATTGTTTTGGACAGGTTTGCACAGAAGAGCTCTACTAGGTAAGGTGGGCATCTGGTTGTAAAGAATTCACCTGTTGCAAAGCAGGCTAGCACTGATCAAAACCATAGCAACCCAAAGCAGGAAACTATGATGGTGAGACCTCTTGATTTATTGAATTTATTTCTATTTACTTTTCACCACCTGTATCAGACTCCAGACAGATTTTGCTATATATACAAATAAATTATTGAGCAGAGCAATTGCCAGAAAAAGCTGCTGAGGAACTAGAAACAACATTCCCTCAATCCTCTATGCCTCTCACATCCTCCTCAGCAAAACTTTAAAGTTAGGCCTGGAACTAGACCTTTTAGGTGGCAGAGACTTCATCTTAGCTGCTTTACAGGTGAAACAATATTCAGTTGCCTGAACTAAGCTTGCTGCTGGAGCATGTAAGAAGCATCACAAGAGGTGAGGTTTAGTGAGCAGTGAGACAGAGGCCTTTAGAGGCAGATTGCTCTGTAGTGCCACTACAGTGCCTTGAGATCTAATGTCTGTCTCCGATTAAGTCACAGGTTGGATGATGGGGGTCTGGGAAAGGCTGCGGTGGCAGCCACAAGTTAAACGTTACTCAGAAAAACGAATAAACCAAGACCCTGAAGTAAAGTATTTCCAAGACTGCACACCCAAAGCCCATTGCTCCCTGGAGCATTTTATTCAGAGGGTTTCAGCAGTGGGGTGATGCAGGGATCCCAGCCTCGCTGCTTCCCGATTGGCCCACACAATTTGGTGAATGAGGAAATCAGTCTCCTGTTCCACCTCTGCCTGGCGGAGATCAAGCTCAGTCAAAGTCTTGTTGTTTGCCAGCCCTTCAAGCAGCTGCTTCCCACCATCCTGCAAAAGGATGAGAAGGGATGGTTAAAGGAGGACATCCAAAAAGAAGTGTATTGCTCCTTTTCCCTGTTCCCCAGGGCAACTTCTGCTGCTGTCAGTGGGAAGTCCATGAGATGGTGCCAAAAGGCATAAAGGCCTTCACCCAAGTCCGAAATGTTGCTCACAGAAGTGCAGAGAAGGAGTGTAACCTTATGCAGCTCTCTGTGATATGACACATGCTAATGACTCCCTCTGGGTACCATGTCAGGAGTTCTCAAGCTCAGGCTGATTCAAGCTCGCACGTCTGGCGATGATAACCTGAGAAGAGTCTGCTCCTCCCTGTCCCCTGGTTCCCAGCTCACTGCTGGCTGGGGATGAATGGATTAGAGTGCTGCTCCTCATCTCGACAGTGGAGAGAGCCCCAGTACTAGCAGTTTTCTGCCTGGGTGCCATTTCCCAAGCTGGATTGGCTTTCCTGAGGGGACTATCTCATGCAACTGAAGACCAGCCTGCATGGGACAGAAAATGTGATGAAGCCTTAGGGAGGCAACTCACTCTGAGGCGCATTTCCCCCCCCCCCCCCCTCCTACACCGAT
>VZRN01006264.1:1803184-1844142 GCA_013397935.1 Dasyornis broadbenti
CATATATGAAGCACTGTATTTAAGGATGTGACAATTTGAACTTTTTCCCACTGTTGCTGTTCTGTTTCAGCTACCAAACAAACCTCCTGCCCCATCTCCTCCATCCAGACAGTCCCCTCATCCCAGAAATCTGCCTCTTAGCCCTTTTGCCAAAAAGGGCAGAGCAAAAAGGACTGGGAAGAGGTCTCTTTTTAAAGGGGTACAGACGTCAGAATTGAATGCATTTCTAGCAAAACCCCCAATTTTCCCAAGGATAATACTACCAGCCAGCTCTTGGGCTGCAATGGAACTTCACAGATGGGTAACAGGAGAGCTCATCAGAAGTAAGATGCTAAGCACAGAAATTATTATTTACTAAACAAAAATCCTTCTATCCTTTCCAACCTTTGCCCCCATGTATCATTAAACTCAAATGGTTTTCCACATCCAGGACCATAAAACTCAGAACTCACAAAAGGTTTTCTGCCATCAAATCCTTTTAAAACCCTTGTCAAACACATTGATGCCAATATTCCTGCCAGCAGGGACAGCTGGTCTCGCTGTCTCTTTATTTGACAGTGAGAATAATTGAGGCAGCGCAGAAAGTTTAAAAGCCAGCATGATTGCTTTTGGCTGTCTAGTTTCAGATTTCTAAAGCTCTTTTTAATCAGCAGAAGAGAAGCGGTCTGGTTTGTGGGCATGTTGCATACTGCAGCTCTTAAGGATGTAGTAAGATCTGTGGATGCTCTTCTGTCTAGAAAATGTAAGCCCATGTTTTAGGAGCCACTTACAAGCACACAGACATGACACTCCTGACCCACTGTACTGCTCCAGGGCTGCAGGGTGAGTTAAAGAAGCTCCACAACCAAGCCAGTTTTCTAACAGTCTCCTCTGAGCATGTGATGGACAGGAGAAATTCTGGGAACGGTGACACTATCTGCGTGCTGCTGAGTGACAGATGGCACAGCAGATCCAAAGCACAGAGGATATGCATGAGACCCTTATCTCATGCTGCCTATCATTAACTATTCTCACGTGTGCAGAGCGTCTGTGACTTTTCGCAGATATGCTTCCTGGTTTTCAGTTTCCTGGGGGGAAAATCCCTCTCTGCCCAAAAGGCCAAAGCCTCAAAGACAGATTCAGCCCTATGAACAGAGCTAGGTGTAACGAGTGAGACAAATGCATGTTCATGCACAGAAGGTGTCTTTCTCCTTCCTGACTTCTGCTAGAGTCTCTTCCCTGCTCACAACTGATTGTTATCCTAGTAAGGATGCAAAGTGAGGGATGCATTTGCCTCTGTGGCTTTGAGACAGGCTCAGCATCTGCTTTGCAAGGCCACCACGCAGGCTCACAGCCTGCAGGGAAAAGAGGCATCTCTTACCAGCCCCAGGTGGTTGCACGAGAAGTTGATGCTTGTCAGGGTGGTGTTCTGAGCCAGAACCTGGGAAAACACTGCAGCGGTTGGCTCTGACAGGTTATTACTTCCCAGATGGAGGGACTTCAGGCTGGTGTTGGTCAGCAGGGCACGGCCAATCACCTCCCCACCTTTGTCCTCCACGCAGTTGAGGCGCAGATTCAGGGAGGTCAGGGTGGAGCTCTCAGCCAGGCCTGTAGCAAGAGCCTGAGCCCCCAGGTGACGGATCTGATTGTTACAAAGATCAAGGGTTTCTAATCTGCTGTGGCTGATCAGCTTGCCAAGAGCTTGTGCCCCGTGGTCCCTGATGAGATTGTGGGACAAATCCAGCTCCAACAAGCAGGGGTGATCCAGCAAGTTACGGGACAGCAGCTTGGTCTGGTCATCATTCACTTTGCTTTGTGTCAGCTTGAAAACCTGTGGGCATAAAAACCAGGGTCGCTAAAACAGCCAGTGCTTTGGACTGAGTTTTGTACAAGATCACCAGGGAGTTAAACCCATGGTCCACCAGACAGGATTCTTCTCCCTTCACTTCAGACACCTTTAGCCAGCAGGCTCAGGTAGTTGCTTTCCTAGTGGGCAGATACTTCCAGCAAGCAGGGCATGCCACTGATGTCCTATGCCTATTCTAAAGAAAAAGGATTTGTCTCCTGGAAATGCCTGTTCCTCTCAGACTTCATGAGATCACTAACTGAGGGCTAAATTAAAGCAAGATAAATCTGTCCAAACATCTGCAGCAACTAGCAGCAGGACCCACCCCAGATCACAGTCGAACCTGTCTGAACAAACACATGCACCAGTGATAACCAGAGAGCAATGTCCTGTGTGGCCAGGGCATCTTAACAGCCACAAGAGAGGCAATTTCTCTTCTGGAAGCCATGTAGACAAGTATTTCCCAAAGCATGTCGATCTGTGGGGAGTTCATCCAGCTCACTCTGGCTCCACTCTGGATAGTAATGCCCACTGATGTTTTGGAGGGGCTGAGTTTTGGGGCAACTGCACTGCAGTTGTCACAGAGCTGAAGATACTGTTAGTGCGTAGGAGGAAAATCCCTCATCACTCTAAGGCAAGTGTGACTATTTCCCCATGCCCTTCTCGGGGGTCTTTGCTCCTCTGGGAGAGGTTGACATATATTTACTGAGCAAAACTATCAAAAACTCCTTATGAAAAGCTTTCTCTGAGCTTTCCCTCTGTAACTTGCAAAAGGAACTACCAGCAAGCAAAACTCGTCCCTCCATTTCTACCCAAAGCAATTTGAAGATGTAAGTGAGGGAGTAAGGTTCAATTTGGGGTATGTTACTTTCAAGTTGCGGCACATCTTCACGGCAGCAGCCAGGTTGGAGCAGTCCTGCTCAGTGAAGTTGAAGAGGCTCCACTCAAAGTTCATGCCACAGCCCTTCACACCATAAGTGAGATGAAGCTCCTCAAGGTGAGGGAGAGCAGTAATGAGATCTTTCAGGTTGTAGTGATGTGTGTAGACCTCACTGAATTCAGCATCACCCTTTGTATCAGTGAGGTCATTGCTCTCCTCCTTTTGATCCCGCACAGGTGGCAGGAACTGATCAATCTCCAGTTTCCGCACGTAGCCTTTGCAGAGTGGGATGAGCTCTAGAACCTGTTTGGGGTCTGTGGTGTTAGGGATAAAAAACTTCAGAATATTCTCCAAGTGACGTTCAAAGAACATCCGCTTCCAGCTGTCTCCATAATTGGAGACCTCACACACTTGCCAGCGCTCAATACAGCGCCTCTTCCAGTAGTCCTCGTGGCTCACTATGTTGGCAGTCACAGTGAGTGGAAGGCTGGTGGAGAGCCTGTCCACCACCTTCCTCTGGTGCTCAGGCAGAAGATAGTTCAAAATAGGATTGTCTGGAAGGGATAAAAAGAATGAGAGGTTGGTCTGGGCATAGGAACCTTTGCTGGCACTATGGCTCTGCCCTGGACCCCAGCTGTGTGCCCACGCCCTCCCCTCTGCTGATACTGCTAAGAGAGCTCTGTGCTTTCTTAGCACAGAGTTAAGTTGGCAGAAGACATGTAGGATTCATCTTGCACATTTACATACAGGATTTCTAACTTTTACAATAAAACATCAGTGTAATTTGGCTTACTCTCATAATGTTTGAGAACTGCACCAGAAACTGAGCTCTGCATTTAAACTTATGGACTGCAGTTTATATTCAGAACAGGAATTCTGTACCCAAGAGAACTAATTCAGCTTTACAGTGATGGGAGAGCTTGGCCTGCCATTTGCTGAACTTCCTTTTTAGTTTCTAAGCATACTGAAGAACAGTATTTGAGAACAACTGTGTGCTTTTCATGCAAGTCCTTGTGCCTATTTATCTTAATTCAAGCATTGGTGTTACCTCAAATTGATTCCTGTTCCTTTTTGCTGAGGCACACTCCTAGGTTTTAGGTCTGCCTTGTTTGAATGAAAGTCCTGTTTTTCCCAGGTACTTGCCCCCCTCATTCTCTTTCTCAATGTTCGCCCTAAGTCTCAGCTGTCTTCTCTGGTGGAAGTTCTATGTGGCAAGAAATGCCAGAGAAAAACGTGTACTCACACCATGAATGTTTGGTTACGTGCACACAGCTGTGCTGAGTAACAGAAAACACCAATGGAGAGACTTACCTGCACATGGGAAGCCAGACTATGAAACACAAAATTGGGTTATCTTTATATTTCCTCTGTTTCTGTGGCATTCCTTTCCTAAGGACACCGACAGTTTTACCACAGCGTCTTTCTGGAGTTTTTTTTCCAGTGTCCTACAGCTGGCACTGCAGTGACCTTCTCTGCAAAGACCCACGACACAAGGAGAGGTGGGACACGTATGGCAAGGCTGGGCTAGCTTCACTCGGGCTCACTCAGGCCACACCACTGGCAAGGTGCAGCGTCACAGCTCAGGTAACAGCATGAAGATCCCCATGACACCGAGCACACTGCTTTTATGTGCGCACAATGCAGGTCCAATTCATTTGGCATCAAACTAACTGACCAGGCTGATAGGGCTGCAAGGATATCCCAGCTCAGACCCCCAAGAACCATCAGCTCCTGGCATATGGCAGCAGTGAGCTCCTCTGTACTGTCTTACAGGCCCAGTGTGGACATAGCCTTAAAACTGTCTTTGGTCTTTGCTACCACTTCACTGAGTCAGCCAAAAAGACATGTAGGCCTTTCTTTTCCCCCTCCCAGTCAGTTCTCAGATGAGACACGCTTCTTCTGTTTTGCTGTGTTTCATCAGTCCACCTGCTTCAAAAGCACATTCCCTGCCTGAGAATATAACTTGTCACATCACCACCAGAAGCCATGGTGGAGGGCTGAGCCTGTGAGTACAGTAAGTGTTCTGAGATGATAGCTCCTCTGCGCAGGGGGCAATTCTCCATCTCTTTGTACAGCCCTCAGTACCACAGGGCTCCGTCCTCGAGCGTTACCCTAAGACATATATGAATCAAGAGCAGGAAACAGTGACTCCACAGCCCTGGCCATGGTTGAGGTAAGTGAGTCCAGAAGAGCATGGATGGAAGAAGATGTGATAGAACAAGGTCAGGGCAGAGTCACATCCTGGACAGCAGCCCAGAGGACTACAGCCATCCCTGGAGTGTACAAGTACATACTTAGCAACTAAACAGTTTGTTGAACTGGCTGCCCAAGGGGATATTTCTCCCCATCTGTTCCTTTGGCAGGGCTGGGTACTGCACTCTGCCTTTCAGATGCATCTGCCTGCCTTTCTGACCCTCTGCTCCCTGGGACTGACCCTCTCTCTCCATGTGTGCTGGGGTAAATGCACTCCCACTTACTTTCGAAATTGTGAACGATGTGCTGGAGGCAGAGCTCAGTGAGGTGGGGAACAGTGATCAGGGACCAACTGGGATCCTCAGTGAGGCAGCGGCGTGTGTAGAATGAGCCATCAGTGAGGTTGGCCTGAGCTGGACATGGTGGGGGAATGGCTGCACTCTTGCCACCAGTTGCTGGCTGCTGCATCCTGCTCAGGACCTACTTCTCTTTCAGGAGAAGCAAGGGGAAAATTCCTTGAGACTCACTACCACGTGGTTGCCTGTAAAAGAAAAAGGCAGCTTTAGAAAAAGCCAGCGGTAAAAATGGTCAGCTCACACTGCTCCCTGTAAGGCACTTGCCCTTTGCCTACCTCCTCTGCTTTGGACTGGAAGCACTGCAGCCAAACAACTATTACTCAGCCTCATCTTTATACCCTGCCTTGTGCAAAGAGGTCTCTAGGCACCACATGCAATAAGCAGATAATAATGTGGTGTTAATTCAAAGTGCTGTTGAAGAGGATGGACGGGAATTGATTGTTTACTGTCTTTTCCAATAAAAGTAATAGGGGAAACTGGCAGGAGCTGGGTTTAAAGCAATGGGCTGCAGTTGAACTGGGGAATTCCTTGCCACACAATGCTGTGGATGCTAGTAGTCTCTGCAGATTCCAGGAGAAGTCCATGGAAGAGAACCCTTTGAGAATGATGAAAAGCACAGAAGTCATGTGGCTCACTGCGAGCAGCTGAACACAGCTGGAGGTGGGGAGCATGCTGGAGGAAAGAACACACACTTGCATTGTTTTTCTACTCTCTTCCAGGTGTCTGCTTCTAGCCACTGTGAGAGATGGGTTTTTGGGCCAGCTATCCCCTGGTTTGATCCAGTAGGCCTGTTCTTATGACTCTCTATAGAAAGATGCTTTACAAATGAATACATTATAAGTGTATTTTTTCCTGCTTTTCTCTATTACTCTCCAGCTGAACTCTTTCCAAATATCCATTAACTGATGAGATGGGTCAGACCTGTTCAGACCGCACTGAGCCTAGGCAGATAAGAGCTAAAAGAAACAGCCTGGAGCAGAAGCAAGGATGCCTGGTCCTAGCAGATTTGCAGAGTTTTCCCAGACCAAAGTTCTCCATTTGCTCTTTCCTATTCCAACCTCAAGGCTAGCGCTCTCAGACATCAGAATCCCACATGCATGGTTATTGCCTGGAAGTTCTAATGGTTCTCTAACCAGCCAGTCTGAAATGGGCAGAGAAGACACCAGGAAAGAATCATCTGCCTGAGTTCTGGGTTCCACAAGAGCATCTAGGTCTGGTGAGCATCCCCCAGGGCATACAGACCCATGCTGATCCTTACTGCAGCTAACTGGGCTTAACAGGGCTGCAGCACAGGGCTGGGCAGTTACAGGCTGCGAGACACCTAAAAGAAGCATGAGACAGAGGTGGATGGAAATGCCAGAGGTGAGGACACCTTCCTGCAAGACCAAGAGGATACCTCAGGGCAGTGGTGGCCTTGCATGCACCACCATAGGGTAAAAAGGATCCTGCAGCATGGAAGATAACTGCCATGTAGTATCTTTGGCCACCATATCCCTCAGCTGAAGGGTGGTTTGATCCCAATCAGCTCCTCTTTGTGAGGGATGTGACCCCAGACAGTGCTCTCTAGGTGAGCCATCTTAGGTCCTTCCCCTGCACAAGGCTGCTCCCTTCACCTCTGCCTTCCCAGCTGGTGCTGCTTCTGTCAGCACTGCCCTCTCTCCCTGAAAGCTTTGGAGCTGGCTTAACTGGTGTTTCTCCCTCTGTTTCCTCCCCCTCTTCCTCTTTTGCAGGAAGAGCCTGCAAAAGAACCGGCAAAAGGGGGAAGAGAGGAGATCTGTGAAATGCTGAGGTCTAGAGGTGAGGAGCAAATGATCCATGCTGCAAATATGTCAGCAAAGTCTTCTTCAAATGCACTTGAGGCAGGTCTGAGAAAAGTGACTGTCAGGAAAGGGTGAAGATGGCAGTGGCCAGGCATTCTCTGGCCCAAAGCAGGAGGACGAAGGGTGCCAAGGGCAGGAAAACTGTATTTCCTGGGAGGCAGTGGTAAAGGCTGTAGAAAAAAGGAGACTGATCTGAAGAAGGATGGATGTGGAAGGAAAAGGAATGAGTGATAGGCAGCTGTGAGGATGGACTGGGAGTCCTTTCCCTGCAAAGCTCCTCATGCCCTAAGGAAGGTGCTACGATGATGGGCCACTCTTCACGGGGCAGACAAGAGGCCTGATTCTCCACAGCACACTAACTCAGCTGAAACCCAGTTCTTGGTGTTTGATGGACTTCAGCGGAAGGACAAAACACAGCTGGAAGGCAGTGAGGTGGCATTAATAGAAGTGACTGGGGAAATTGTTTTCCCCTGGCTCAGTCCTTTGTCCTATTCAAAAAGCATCTCTATCATTTTGTCCCCCAGGCCAATCACAGCTAATTGGAGCTTCTGGTGGCTTTCCTGACCTTTTGGAAACAATTATTAAAGACCAGCTGTCGGGGAGAGCCAGTGCAGCATTGGTGGCCTAGGATTATTTCCTGTCTGTTCCAGCACACGAACTGATTGCCAGTGTACCGATGGCAGGTTGATTTTCAGGGGGTAGGTAACCCATGGCACATGCAGGACGGCTGAACGGGCTGCAGGAGTCAAAGCAGGAGACACAGCTGCCCTGAGGCAGAGCTGTCCAGGCTGCTGAGCAGCTTTCCCTAGATGTGAGCCCCAGAACAAAGCAGCTCATCTGACTCCACCATCCCCATTTGTCATTCACCACAAAGCCAACAGGAGCAAGGCTGCAAAGCGTCCGAATCAACCCTATGTCTGTGGTGCTGAGTCTGACACTGAGCCACCACTCCTTATACATCCATTCCCACCACACCAGCATGGTGAACACACCTGACAGGTGCCCTTACCACCAGGGGAAGGGTGTCCTTCACTGCTCATCCCCTCTGCCTCAGCTGCAGGAGTCTCACCCAGCCAGAGCTGACACGCCATGCCAGTTTCCAGAGCTGGGTTTGCTAGGCATGTATTTAAACACCGGGAAGGGCTGTAATTCACTATCAATAAACCAAGGCAACAGCATTAATGCACACTCCTTCCCACCCACTCTGCAAACACATCAGTCACCTATCCTAAAAAGGCTTTATTAGATGATATATAATGAATGAAGCCAAGTAGTAAATTCCCCGTTTTTGTCATTTAACACCTAGATTTGACTGAAAAGTAAATAATGCTAGAAGTTCTTAAAAAAACAAAGGAAATCACACTTCCCTTCCCAGGAGGAACTGACAGAAACCTACTCACACAACCAAATTATGCTGCTACTTACATGCCTAACAAACCTTCTTCAGATGAACCTGTTTTGATCTGGAAAGAAAAGATTTTTGCTCTTTTCATTCACACCAAATCCCAGAGAGACCAAGAAAGAAGAGCTGTGTGGAAACTGGTGACCTTTGGCTGATGCTCCTACCAGCATTACAGAGATCCAAGAAATGGAACAACTGTAAACACTGTGCTTACTGGAGTGTTTGCAGGAGCAGGATAAATTATTTCTGAGGATGGTTATGTCCCAGCCAAGACTGCATTTGCACTGAAGCTCTGTCTGCCCATTAATTGAGGAAGCTCTTACACCACTGCAAGCGGCGCCCTGAAAATGCTGGTTGTTCTGCAGGCGTGCTGACTTTGGTGCTGTAACGTGTAGTCCAGGCAAGTGATCCTGAGTCTGGCTAACATCACCGATCCCACAGACCTATGGGGACTTGCCACGCTCTGTGGCACTTCCAAAAGCTCATGCTAAGAGTGTGTGAGGACACCATGTTGCAGGCTAATCCAGGGGCTGAGACCCTGCAATGGGCTTTAAGTGAGTTAAAAAAAAAAAAAAAAAAAAAAAAGGTAAAAAAAAAAAAAAAAAAAAAAAGTGTCAAATGAAGAATCTATTTAGCTTCAGATATAATGAAATTTGTCTGTAATGGGAGATTGGGCAGAGTGAGGCCAGCTGACCGTTTGGGAATTTGTTTAATGTCACCACTGTAATCCAGGCGGTGTGAAGGGCCAGAACCGTGGTCCTGGATCTCTGTCAGCATGACCTGGGAAGAGCCTCTGCCGCAGTGGGATGTCAGAAACGCAAAAGCCCTTTCGGACCCGAGCATTGCCCACCGCAGCCCCAGCCATGGCGCGCAGCTGGCTCAGCTATGCCAGCCGCCCGAGGCTCGGAGAGGGGTCCCCTTCCCCTGTGGGGCAAGGAGAACGCCTGGATGCTGCTGAACGCCGCGGCCCCCGCCAGCCCTACCAGCCCAGCTTCGTGAGATGCCGGCCCTGCCCTCCCCGTGCCAGCCAAGCTCCTTTCCAGACCCCGAGAGGGAAGAAAACTCATTAGCGCGGCTGCTTCGTTAAGAATCAAACCTGCGAACTGCCTGGGGAAGAGCCCGGTCACGGGGCGCTGAGGGCCCCAGGCCTTGGCACCGCCGCCGGGGGAACGCGCGGGGTCCCTCCCGACCCCTCGGCCCAGGGGATTCGGCTGCCGGCTCTGTGCTGCTGCTGCGGGGCAGGGAACGTGAAGGGGACCAGCACCAACCCGGCCCGCACTCGCCGCCGCCGCTGTCTCCACGGACGCGGCCGTTGCCGGGGCGGGGCTGCCGCGGGGTGGGGCCCCCGGCCGGGCACGCGTGGGGCTCGTGGGGAGCCGGTCCCGCTGCGGATTCGCGGCCCGGCCTAAGCCAAGCTCACGCAGGGCTCGGTGCTCCGCGGCCGCTGTCACACGGCCTGCCCGCTGCTAGGGCTGTGCCGGCCGGCAAGAGCCAGCAGGAAGGCAGAGGGACAGGATTTGGGATGGCGCTCCCCTGTCACCCCGCCCCACTGCAGCTGCTGAGAGTTAGTGCCGTGGAGAGTGGGAGCCCTTTCTTCCAGCACGGAGGAAATGGGTGAGCTCACCACCGTGCTCCACGAGTGCTGGGCTGGGGGGCACTTGCCGAAGTCCCGGACACTCCTGCAGCAGCAGGAGTGGCATCACAACATCATGGAAAGAATGGGGTGAGGTGTGCACTGTGAATGGCTCGGTACCAGTATTCAAAGGGTGAATGCATTGCTGTCTTCAAGATACCTGCTTTGTTGCATGTTTGTATTGCTAAAGGTACACTGTGTGTGCCTGAAGCGGGCTTGCTTCGATGCCTCATATTTTGGAGCAGAACGACATCACAGGCAGGTCTGAGGGGGAGGAAAGCAAATCTGAGAACTCCACTGATGGCAGGAAGATCTTGGTCCATCTGCTGCATGTTCATCTCTTCCCCTTGACCTGTTCTTTTTCATTCTGCTGTTGAGCATCCTCTGTAGAGGAAGGGAAAGACCAGAATCCTCATCAAGGCTCACATCATGCTGTGGAATATAAAGAGTAAACAAAGGGATGAAAACATGCATCTCCTCTTTCCCATTTCTCCGATCTAAGCATTTCAGTATTTGTCAGGGCATTTCTAGCCTGAAATGTGTCTTTCTTTCACTCCTCTGTAATGCTGATGCACTCAGTAGCGGGCACATGAGGAGTGCAGCCAGCCCTGTGGGAGCATACATAACACTGGTGCCAGCTCTCATGATAGTCCTCCAAGTCCCATAATAGCTGGCAGTTTTAGGAAGCTGTGCTGACTTTTGTATAAAATTTACCTCCTGGTCACGAAGAAGATGTTAAAACCATGATCCCAGATCACCCAAAAGGCTCAACAACAAAACAATAAATGCAAAGAGGCATAGATAAAAAATGGGATCAAGACTCTGAGGCCTCCTTCATGAGTTTCAAAGATGGGAAGCTAGACCTTGGCAGCAATGCACTTCTTTTTCTAGGTGTGGCCTGATTCTGTCACTCGACTCCCCAGAAGACAGTGACACTGCCTGTGAGTCAAGCTGGTGTTTAACGCAGTGGGGGTGTCAGAAGCCTTGCAAAGCCCTTCACAAACATAGGCCTCATACTGACCATGTTACTCCTGGGAACACATCTTCAGGGCTTTTCAGACCTTGAAAAGCAGAAATGAGAGCAATCTAAAACGAGAAATGTTTTCTCTTGCACTGATTCCCATGTACACATTCAGTCAGACTCCTGAATTGCAAAGCAAATAGCCAAACCAGATCCACAGAAACAGCCCCCCTGAGTTGCCTACATAACAGCGATCAGTTTCTGGGCTGAGCCTTCAACAAGCCATCAACACTGAGGCTTTTAGCCCACCTGATGCCTAATATAATGCAAATGGCATGTTTTGAAGACTTCACGATCCCATGGAGTCCAGCTATGTCTGCGCAGTCATTGATTCCCAGAGACAATAGTGCCCAATATTGCAGTCAGTTGTCAAAATGGATGCAATCAGGTGTTGAATCATATGCTGAAAACAAGTAGTGGTAGTCAAAAAATAGCTATTTTAACTCCTTCTCTACCTTAGCATTTATTTCCATGAGTGTGGACATTAGTGTTCCCAGTGGGGTGTGCAGTGACAGTTGCTCCTTAAGTGCTGTGGAGCAGCGATGCAGGATAAAACACTATCCATTTCCATTCCCACTGTTGACATCTGAGAGCGGGGATGAGGGAAGGTGCTGCTTCCTGGCCTTAGTGACTTGAGCATCGCCCTACCAGCAGACCCCAGGTGCCCTCTGTATCCCTCCTGCTGCGAGGTCTCAGATTTCCCACAGAGAGCACCTGTGATGGTGTTGTGCATTATCAGCTCTGCCAGCTTTGCCTGGAGTTGGAGGACAGTGTAACAACAGTCAAACCCCATATCACAACAAATAAGTTGGATAGAAGCCAGGTCCTGCGAGCCTTGTGTGGGAGGAATGTATCCCACAGGGCATCTTCTGTGGTAATGTGAAGATTCAGGTGCTGTTCTGGAAGCAGAGTTATGGCTGTAGGGTGACAACTTTTTTTAGTGTCCCAGCAGGATGAACTAGAAATGTTATCCTCCCTGGCTTTGTTCGGCCACCAACACACCCTGCAGCCAAGCAGT
Source organism: Dasyornis broadbenti (assembly GCA_013397935.1). Classification (NCBI taxonomy): domain Eukaryota; kingdom Metazoa; phylum Chordata; class Aves; order Passeriformes; family Dasyornithidae; genus Dasyornis; species Dasyornis broadbenti. The sequence continues at coordinate 1,815,333 of VZRN01006264.1, forward strand.
TCTCTCCCTCTCTCTCTCCCTCTCCCTCTCCCTCTCCTCTCCAGTGGTACCAGCACCAGCTGTCTCCTCAGGGACTGTAGGAACACATCTGGTGAGTTTTCTGCCCACAGCAAGTAGCAGGCTGTTCTTTTGCAGTGGCAGCTGGAGGTAGAAGGAGTGGAAAAAAACCCCCTCTGTGCATGTGTTCTCCTGTCAGCTCTGCTAGTGCATCTCCTGCAGACCCCCTGTGTCCTCACATCACACCATGATGGCCAGAAGTCACCATACCAGTTCAGGATATCCTTTTATCTGAGTCCTGAACTCCATGTGGGGCAGCCTCTCTAGCTGATGCCTGTGGCAAGGCAACCTCCATCTGTCAGATATGGTTCATCTCTCCGTGGGGAAGAACCACGGGCACAGCTGAAGGTCAGGTTTGAGAGGAGCTTGTTGGTGTTTGATGTCTGCCTGACACCGAAGAGTTTCATTAGGGTAGGAGCCAGCAAGGTTTGTTCTTGGCACTGGTGGAGTCCTCTTTTGTGAATGGCTTCTACCCTTTCAATGAGGAGCACAGAAAATTGCCAAAACTGGGCGGGGCTCCGAAAACTGAGGATGCTGAGGAGCAGGGACTGGTTCCAAAGCTCTGTTTCCAGGCCCTCCTCTGGCTGGTTCCCTGCAGCTCTTGCTGGAAAACACTGCTTATAAGCAGACAGCAGCTCCTGGGGTCCTGGGGGAAGCAGCAAAACAAATGACATCCTGGTAGGAGGAAAACTGCCCCTGTACAGCCAGTGTTGAAGGACGGGGGAGCAGGATGCTCTCTGGGCTGCTGCTTTCCCAAAGCTTTCTGCTCTCCCTGGGTCCCAGCAGGAACCATGCAGCTGCTGACAGCTGCTATTAATAGATGGGGAGAACGTGGGCTCTTTTTCCAACTGCTTCCTGGGATGAATGGTAATTGCCCTTAATGAGACTGGATTTGGTTCTACCTCCTACCTGCCAGCCCCCTTGCCTGTGCTGGCAGGGAGAGACCAGCCCATCTGCTGCCTGCACTGGCTCTGTGGGGAGCAGAGCCTGACAGCAGGAGTGGAGGCTCATCTCCCTGGGACATCCCACAGACCCTGCTCATGGATGTTAGGCACAGGTGAGGAGGCAGAGCCTGTCAGCTGACAGGCTGCAGCAGCACCTCTCAGCCTGGCCTTTCCAGTGGCACACAGGAGCGCTGTGGGGCGTGAGACAAATGATCGCACCAAAGCCTGAGGGTGCGGGTGGCTTGGATGCTCTCGCTTTGAGATTAATTAAAGAAACAAAACAGGGGAACAAATAATCAGGGAATCTGACATGTTGTTATGGTTGGCATCCCCGTCATCATGCATCATACCAAGGTTTGTTAAAAAGGGTATCCTTCCTTCCTTGCTGGTGCAAAACTAGTCCCAGAATATTCCCGGACTTGGCCCCCATCTCCCACAGGGCACAGTCTAGCTGCCATAGGGTTAGTCAGGATATGATCTGCATGAGGGGGATAGTTTTGATCTTCTCACACCACTGCACCTCTGGCCTGAGCTCTGAAGCAGGAAGATTTCCTTCATTCTGGTTACTTAAAAAATATTGCAGAAATAGTGCAGGAGGTTTTCTTCATCCACTGGGAGGCTGTGCCTCTTAGGAATCACCGCCAAGTAGATAGAAGCAAATGTCGATGGCTGTTAAATCTTTCTTAAAGCCAGGCTCTGGCTCTGGGATAGGACATCCTCTGAATCAACGTTTGCCCAAGATGCTTGGTAAGGCTGCACTTCAGTAACCCCACCTCTGTACTGTCCTGCCCACCTGAACAGCCACAGTTTCTCAGTGAATCCTTACTGCTCTCTAAAAACTTAGATTTTTCCTTGCTTGGTTCAGCTTAGCAGGTAGTAACATTTTCCACCATGGGAAGCCCTTCCCTTCACTGACCCTTACTGCTTGTGGCAGTTGACAGCAAAAAGGATGCCCCAGCTTGCCAAGCTGAAACTTCTCAGGCAAGACAGTTCATTTGCTTCTTCTTAGTTGTTAATTTTTTTTTTTTCCAGGTCACACTAATTCTTGACTGAATCCCTTTCCGTGGGCAGGATCTGTGCCCAGGGACCTACTGGTTCCCATTTACAAAACCCTACCTCCTTGCTTCTGGAGCCCTCTCCTTTTCCCTCTCTCTGAGATCACTCCAACATCAGACCAGAAGTTCCAAGTCCCTCTGCTGACTCCCACTCAGCCCCTTGTGTTGCATCCAAGTGCCAGATGGCACTCTAGGCTAGAGAAGGAGCTGTGCCAGGCTCCCCTCCCTTTCTCTCCACCCTTCCATCTACAGAAAGGACACAGAGAACCAGCACTGCCAGATTTCAGGCTGCCGTGTTTGTGCCAACTTCTGTGGTCTTCAGCCCCAGCTGCAGTGGGATTGACATGGGAGGTACTGGCAGAGCCCTGGAGCAAGGGGTGCCAGTGAAGACAGGACTTACTCTGAAGCTCCCCTCTGTGCCCAGCTCTGTGTTATAATTAACAACCAATGCCAAGGGCACAACCACAGCCACTGCTTCCTCCATGCTCCCCCACCTCTGCTTCCTTCCTTACTTGTTGGAAAATTTCATCTTCGTCTGGGGTTGCTCACCAGCACTGGGTAACTGCCTGCAAAGGTGGTTGCAGGTCTGCAGGTCTGAAGGTTTAGCAAGCTCCTCTTGGGCAGGACAAGTGCCCAGGCCCCCTAAACTGAAACGAGGAGGAGGAGGGGAAAAGCAGAGCAACCGTCCTACGAGAAAGTGGGTCACAGAGGCTGTAGGCACAGAAATACCGTTTGTGAGCCCTGCTGGGAGCATGGGGCTGTGTTTGGACAGCAAAGGGAACTCGGGGAGGATGTGCTCAGATATTCCCAGCCTTCCTGCTTCAGATAGCTGTGTTAGCACAGTGTCTGCTGCTTTTGGCTCAGAACTGGCTGGCCCCTTGAGTAATCCCTCCTTTCCTGGAGGAACTCTGGCACTTTTTGCTGGCTCTTCTTGATACTCAGGGATGGTCATGTCCATTAGCACTGCCTGAGCTCTAGGGTCTCTGCTGTCACGACTGTGTCACAGGAATCCCCACAGGTCTGTCCCTGGAGCATGTGTCTCCTCACTGCCAGGTTGCTGTCACTCAGCTCCTCAGACGAGATGAGAAAGATATCTCCCTTAGCAGAGTCCAGGAGTAGACACGCATCATGCTGCAAGAGGGCAAGTCACGAGGGAGGTAGTTAATACAGAAATGCTGATCACTAAGATTTTCCTAGCCCTCCTCCTCAATTCCTGGTGAATGGGGTGCTGTTGTGAGCTTGCCAAGGATGCCAGCTGTGGCAAGCTTCCCTCAGCTGTGCTGGTCATGTTCTGCCCTGTCCTGTCCACCTGGCTGATGGCTGCAGGGCTCTGTGACATGGAGATGTGGCATTGCCACTCAACAAACCTGGCAGCAGGCATGTGAGCCAAGCTGGGGTACCATGCGGAAGAGGAGAGCTGGCTGCATATTTGGTTGGAGGAGGGAAAGCTTCTAGTTAGTGACTTCTATTCCTGTCTGGGCTTGTTGCAGATTTCACGACATTCAGAGCAGGTGTGAAGCTTTTCCCTTACCAGGCTGGGGATGAGAGTTAGTGGGAGGCTGTTTTCCAGCACTCTCATGGAGATGATCCATTAGTTTTACATAGTCTCTTTTTTCCACAGGATGGTCCATGATTTGCATTTTAGCTTGTGACTCTGTGTCATTCCCTTCCCTGAACCAATTTTCACCTCTCCCTGTTGTGCTGTGTTTAGATAAATCCAAGTGCTTGCAACAGTATAGGTTCTCTAGAGGGATGTGAAGCAGGATCAGGTCCTACAGTACGGGCAGTGAAGAGTGAGATTTTGAAAATTCCAGGGCTGGCAGTGCAACATCCTTCCCTTGTGTGGCCACCAGAAAGCACCTCAGAGGTCCACGGTCCTTGTTATATTTGAAATGAGGGCATCATCCCTGTTTGCCTTACTTACCTTCAAGGCCAGCTTGGCTGTGATATCCCTTGCAGAGAGACACCCAACACCCCTCACAGCTAGACATTCCTTCCCTTGGAGGCTGGGGACACTCCCTGGAGCCTGACCACAGAAGAAGGAGAGGAGTGGGAGGGGGGTCAGCCGGGCTGCATGGGCTGTGAAGGTGGGGGCATGTGGGGAAGGAGGCACCTGTTCCATCTCTCAGACCCTTGGTGTCCCCCAGGAGCAGCTCCGTGTGTCTTCTATCAGGAGTTGCAGGGTCTGGTGTAGGGCCACTTGCAGGGGCAGAAGGGGGCCCTGTTCACCCCATCACAGCAAGAACAATGTCAGGACGGTCGCTGTGGTGGGAGTTGGACACTGATGGGATAGGACAGCCTGGGAGCTTGCGCGCCAAGGGCTGCTGAGTTGACACTGTCCTTTGGTGCCCTCTTCCCAACCCAGCGGAGCCCAGCACCGCTAGAGCTGTGGAGCTGCCAGCTGCCATCACCGTCCCTCCAGAGCCATGCTCTGTGACAGATCTGCTTCCTGCTGCTGCTGAGCCCAGCTCCTGGGCACTCCCTGGCCTCACTGCAGAGTGTGGGGGTCGTGGCAGAGCCATAGTCCCCTTGGTGTTCCCTTTCAGGGCTCAGCTGGTGGAGCAGGGCCCCAAAGCATTGTGCTATGTGCTGGGGGGAGCTGGATGCATGCTGCTAGATGCCCCTCCACTGCAGCTCTCTGCCACTGCCTCCCTTAAAGTCTCTGCCGTGTCTGGCAGCATCGCAGGCCAGCTCGGGGAGAACCACTGGGCTTCCCTCTTGTGCCCCATCACTGCATCCGGATTACACTGGCAAAGCGAGCTGGGCTGGCATGCTTCAGCTCTGCCTGCAGCTGCTGAGCCAGGCTGTCGGGAAACCCTACACTTGAGGATTTATTCAAGGGTCAGAGATTGCCTGATGCCTGCAGGGTGCTTTTGAACCCACAAGGAGCAACCTGGAGTGTTCCCAAGGACTTCTGCAGTGCCAGCAATGTGCCAAGCCCAGCTGCTGCCTCTGTGCCTGGTCTATGCCTGGGTTATGCCCTGTGGTGCTTCCTCTGGAGCAGTGTAAAGCTTTCCATCCCTGATTTCCAAGTCCATCTGTACCCCTCTACTGTAAGGCCTCCGGCTCTGCCTGCTAGGGCCAACTCATCCCACTCAGCTGTGGTTTTTGGCTGCATGGCTTGGTGGGTCTCTCCTTCTATCTGGGTGCCCCGGGTGATGCTGCTCCCCCATGGCTGGGACTTCTAGCTGCAGAGCCCTTGCTTGCTGTCTTTTCCACAAAGAAACGCCAGTGTGGGAGCTCCATGGCCCTCAGATGTGGACAGGGGGATCTCTTCTCCCAGACCCTGCTTCTGGCAGGGAGTGGAGGTACCTGTAGCAGGGACACCCCAGACATCCCAGCTTATCCTGCTGCTGCAGAGCCGTGAGAGCCAGCAACCCTCAGGTCACTTTTGGGGCAATCAGCTCCAGCAGGGATCTCTCCTGGCTCTCTGGGTGTCCAGTCCATTCCAGATGGGTGATTCCTGTGTTTCTAACAAGGTAGGGGAAGAAAATTAAAAGCCCAAGTGAGCAAAGCAGCCAGGCTGAGCCAGGAGACGTCAGAAATGCCTCTGTCAACACTGCAGCTGAGGCAAGCAGGCAGGCAGGCAGCTTCTTAATTATTGATGGTACTTATAAATAAATGCTGGGGCAGGGAGGAGAAGGTTAGAACAGAACAGAGGAGCCACTTCTGGCTGGGGGAGGGAACTCGAGAACTTGCTTGTTTTAAAGGTCATTTAGTTTTGCCTCTCTTTCTCTTTTTTTCTGTAAAACTGGTGATATTTGAGTTGGTGGATTATCTTCCTTGTGTGTCTTCTTCTTGCACCTGCCTAACCTGGCCAGCCAGAAGGAGAAGAGAGGAAAGACACCCGTAAGTGAGGGCAGTGAGAGAAAGAAGGGGGAGGGAAGGAGGGAGGAAACACTGTGTGGAATGTGGGACAAACAGGCAAACGAGGAGACAACAAAATTAGTAGAGCAGCAAATCCCAACCCGAGTGTAAATAATTTTTCACCATGTGAAAAGAAGGTCTATGTAGGCTCAGATTTATCTTTCTGTTCCTGGAGCTCAAGCCCGGGCAACCTTTGATGCAAAGCAAGAGGAAAGTGCGTGACATGAGGCTGGGCAAGGACTAGAAGGAGATGCAGGGATCTTGGTTGGGGACTGGAATAGTAACCCAGTGTCTGCATAGCCTCAGGGACTTTTGCAGCAGGCTCAGGGTGGTTTCAGTGTACCAGAAAAACCAGACTATCTGATGGCAGTAGTTCTGGGATAGGGATCCCACAGCCAGCTGAAAACACAGGAAGGGTTTTGGGTTAGGATTTTAGACTGGAATTACAGCAGTACTTTGAAACTGACAGCCCCCATAGTCCTAAGTGATTGTGTATGGTAGGACTTCACAACTTGGTGTGAAGCCCTCCAGCTTACAAAAGTGAACACACAGGCACTGGGTGCAATATGGACTCAGGCACAATGGAGCTCCTTCTAGTCTGTACCACAGCAGACCCTACAGGGTCACCTTCCTTCCCCTGCCAGTCTCAAGGGTGCCATTACATGTGGTGGACAGCAGCACCCCAGTGCCTAGGGCTGCTCATGGGTATAGCTTTGGGTATAGCTTTGCTCATCTTTCCACTGGGGCCTGCCACGCTTGCACACCTGCAGGATGAGCAGCTCTGCAGGGCACGGGGGATGCAGCAGCACGTGGCTCTCTGGATGATGGGTCCAGAGGCAGACCAGGCAACACCATGACAGCCTCACTGCATACCCTCTGTGCTGACATCCTGGGACCCCACAGCCACCCTCCAGCGACCCAGAAAGACATCAATAAAAATTCAGCCCTTGATGGAAATGGGCTGCTCCCTGTCAGGAGGGTGGGCTCAGTAGCAGGGTGCTCCTGACAACAGCTGGGATGATGATGGGGAGGACATGTAGGGGGGAAGCAGAAGCATTCTCCCAGCCCTGTGGGTTTACCTGGTGTTTTCTGGAGGAAAGAGGAGCTTCGGGTTGCAGCTGAGCAAGTCATACCTCTCGGCAAGTGGCACGGAAACACCAGCTGCAATCCAGGCTGAGGAGCTGAATGCAAAGTACCAGTGCTCTCATGCAGGGAACCAGCTGGCTGTGAAGGGCATGCGGCAAAGGCGGGCTGCTGGGATTCCCCAGGAAGTGCCTCTCCTGCCTCCTTGGGAACTCGGCATGCTGCTGCGCACAGTGTTCTCCTGCCGTGGAAACTCCTCTTCCCCAAGAATGCTCCCCAGAAGCCAGGGACCCAGGGCTGGAGGGGTGATTCAGCCATAGGGCTGTTCCTGCCCAGCCCACGTTGCCTGTCCCACAGCTGAACACCTCTAGCATAGAGCCACTCTCCTCTTTCCCAAGCATCTGGGATGTAGAAGGTGAGCAGCAGCACCAGCTCGAACTAGCCCTGAGCTGGTCCCGATGGATGGGAAGTCTTGCCTCATCATGGGTGCAGAGTTCATAGTTCTCCTCTGCAGCCTTCTGTATGCTGTGCAGCAGCTGCCCATGAGTGGGTGCTGGCTGCTGCAGGAGCAGGGAGCCCATGGTGCAGGGCAGTGTGAGATAAGAGCCTGCAAGTGTATCCCAGAATCCCACAGATACATGGATGCATGAGTTCCTGAATTACATGTGTGATGTGACCAGCTCAGTGCACACTGTCACTACACATGTAGAATCACAGAATCAGAGAACAGTTTGGGTTGGGAAGGACCTTTAAAGGTCACCTCTGGTTCCCTGCCCCTGAAGTGCTCTCCCTCCTTGCAGGGCTCAGCTTGGATGTGCTACATTATGCTCAGTGTCTGTGCGAGACGGCTCAGCTCCAGCTGTGAGGGACCAGGCCCCACAGCTTTTGAGCCTGTGGCTTGGCACACTTTTAACATCCTCTGCATGGCTCAGCTCTGCTACCAGCACTACAATCCCAGGATCTTCCTGAAGTGAGTCCTAAGGCACACAAGGTGCAGCATGTCAAGGTCCTACAAAGGCCTGTCCCAAGGCTTAGGGTGGCAGGGGTGCCTAAGGAGAGCTGGGCTTCTCCCAGACACTGTGCCAGCCTCCCAGTCTGCAGCCCAGGCTACTGAGAGTGCAGCTCCTGGAGCAAAGGGGATGAGAAGAGACATGCAAGTACCTTCTTCTCCCTTTTGCCAATGTCAGGTAGCTGCTTGGGGTTGAGGCTGGCAAGCCCTTACATTGCAGGTGCCCTTAAGGGACCTCAGGGTCCATCTGGCCTTACGGAGGTGTTGCCAACCTGACAGCACCTGCTCACAGCAAAAACACCATCATCTTTTAATTAGTTTCCCACTTCCTGCCATCTCTTTTGTGTGCGTGTGTTTGGAGGTGCAAATGTGTGCTCAAGATACTGCTCTCACCTTAGATCTTTGATGTTTGTAAGGGAACATAGGCTGCAATTTTGGCCAGAGAACTGTTTCAAACTTGTGTTTCATTTCCCGAAGCCTTCCCAGCTGAGCATTGCCTGACCTGCTGCTGACATGCAGGGCATGCCAGGCACAAATGTGGCAGCTACTGCAGCTGCAACACAGGATGTGAATGCCTTGTCATCCCAGGGCAGGGAAAGAAGAGAACAGGATGTTAAGTCTGTGCACTGGGGCTTCACCAGAATGACAGGAAATGCTCTCTCCTAGGATCAGCAGCAGCCTGGCATGGCTGCACGACAAACCCCAGCATTTCTACTGCAGCGACCCACTTTACCAGCCTGAGGTGATACTAGCACCATGGATGCCTCCACAGAACCACGCTTGGGTAGAATAAGATCCATTTTCTCCTTCAATTTCAGAACAGTTTTAGCGCTACTGCACTTACAAGATCAGGATTTGGTTATGCCGTGGTTATGCATTGATTCTTGCACGCTCAGAAAGGGCTGAAATTCATGTCTATAAAAGTCAGGAGTAGCAAAGAAAGAGGAAGAAAATGGGGTTCCCAAGACTGCCCCGGCTGAGGCAGAAGAGTACCATTGCAGCAGGCTGCAGCCCTGCTCACAGACTAGGTGGTTCTTACGGTTTAGAGCAAGGTGGTGCAGGAGATGCAGCAGCCCTTGGTGTGGTGGGTGCTGGGGCTGCTGCAAATATCCTGGGAACAGAGAGTCATCTTTCCATGGAACACAGGAGGGGATGAACAGAGCTGGAGCACCAAGGCATCAGGTCTTCGCTGCTCACTCATCACACAGTGCTGAGAGCCCAACAGCTCCCGCAGTGGAGATGGATCTCCTTCCCACAGCTCCAGAAGCCACCGCTCAGTGGTGCCTCTGCAGCAGCAGCCCTTGGCCTTCCAGGGGAGTGGTGCCAGGGGCTCAGTAAAGGCATCACCTGGAAGGACAGCACCCAGACCTCTGCCTCTTAAGGGGCTGGGAAAAATTCTACAAGGTCAGTGGCTTTTAAGCTAGCAATCAAGCCAAAGGGGGTTAGTTCCATAAGGCTGCTGCTGGCAAGCTCTGCTTTTGGAGCATCATGCAGGAGCAACTCAAGCCAGCATTCCTTTCCTCCTCCTCACACCTACTCTCCAATACCGAGAGGAGACATCATCTCCTGTAGCAGCTATTAATACAGTAACACAACAGCACTCCGGGAAAGCGCTTTCCGAGTAACACAGAGCACCCCTTCCCATCCCAACCTGCTGCTGTGGGCCAAGAGAAACACGAGAATTGTGCAACACCAGACACTGACCCTGCATTCAACTGATGGCATGAACCATCCTCTGGGACTCCACATACACTCTCCAGCACCCTACCAGCCTTGTCACAAGGGCCCTGAAGCACTGGGCTAGGTGTTCCTGCTCTCCCCAGTGTTCAGATGCAAGGATGTTAGGAGCACCAGTGGCACCCCAGCATCCAGAAGTGGAAAGAAATTTGAGAAAGCACCAAGCTGCTCTGCTATAGTGGAATGAATGCAGGCAGGGTCTGGGTGAGCAGCAACCTGCCCTACTGGTAGCGATGAAATGAACAGGCCGAAGCAGCCTTCTGATGGCTGAACTCCTGGCAGCAGGGGCAGATGCCCCAAGTTCTTGGCTCACAGATCCCTTTGCCATAAGACCTGCTTTAGGTTTTCTGGCTGGAAGCAGCATTTACTGAACCAAAGGCTTAAGGTCTGCACTCTTGCTGTAACTGTCAGCAATTTGGGGAAGAAGGAGAAGACAGCTGGGAGCACCATCAGCCTCTAAAGGCTCCCCACTCCTTCTGCCTCTGAGTCCTCACATTCATATCTGGCACTTTCCAATGCAAAACCAGCTGGCACTTTGCAAAGATGAGTAGGAACCACGTTAAGCCATAGGGACCACATATGAGACTTTGGGCTGCACAACCACCGAGATATGGAAGAAAACCCCTTGTCTACTAATGATGCCCCCAAAATCCATATTCCCTCTTCCCCCCCAAGATGAGCTGTTCACTGAAGAGAAATGAGGCTCTGCTCACAGCAGCTATTCACCCTCTCTCCCTGAGGCAGACAGTTAAGTGGGAAGCCTCTCATTTGGACACAGCCATTCCCCACTACATCCTCTTCACTAATCTGTATCTTTGTGACAGCCATTTCCTGCTACCCATCCATCAGCATCACCGTGCTTCTACCCCTCCTCCCTCTCTCCCCAAAAGCAGGCAGCTACTGGTCCTCCACCTCCCTTCACAGTGACAGGCAACCCTACCTGCTGGTGAAATTCATCTGTGTCAGACTGCTCTTGCTGCTCACAGGGTGAAAACCTGTTTGTATCACTATCCTGCTGCACTTTTGCCTCAGCTGCTTTGTGATCTCTATTTAGGTCAATACTGTATCTAAAATAATGATGCTTTGGCCAGGAGCTCTGAACATCACTCTAACACTGAAGTCTGAAATGTCTTTATGAATTGAATTTGCTGGGTTCACCACTGCTCATGAAAAATAACCAGTTTATGAGACCAGCTCACCTCAAGATGAAGCAGGGACTTCCATGCTGCAACACAGTAACAGTTCCCATTCTCACAGCTCATTAGATAAGTGTTGGGTTTTAAGCAGGAGCTGGTAAGAAGCCAGAAGGAAGGAGTTACAAAGGAGTGGTAGGGAGAAACAGAGATAAGAACATTCATCCAAAGCAAAGAGATGGAGAGGGGGACAATTTTGTTCCCTCAGTGCTGAGGACTGGCTTCAGCCCTACCCATTCCACAACCTAACAAGCCTGAGCCCACAAGCAAGGTGGGATCTCTCTTCCCATTTCTAAATTAGAGTAGCATTTTTAATCAGAGGGGTGTCCCGAGTTCTGCAGTAGGATGGAACTGCTTAGACAAGAGCACATGCTGACTTCTGGAGCTGCAGGGGCAGAGCAAACCCCTCTGCTAGAGCAGAAAAAGAAAGGTGCAGCTAACACGAAACATGAAGTGATTGGATACTCTACACCCTTTAATGGCTTTAGGATAACACTGTGCCAACTCCCCATGTTCTCACAAAATCTCTGTGCTGGTCTTGTAGCAAGACTTGCATTCTTCCATGAGAGGCAGGATCTGCTGTTGCAACTAGCGCTTTCCAAGGCTCCATCCCGATATGCTCGTGCTGAGAACAGGCAGCAGCATTCTGCCAGTCGGGTCTCTGCTGCTCCTGGATGGTCAGAAGTCAAGTGCTCCAAGACAGTGGTTGCAGCAATGTTCAGCTGCTAATCCTTTCAGATGGGCAGCGTATATGCTTGGTATCAAGTGTCCAGCTGGGTGCATAGAGCTGCCCTGGCACTAAAGCATCACAGTTTGCTCTGAGCGAACTCCAGTGCAGTAGTCAGGGCTCCCTGCATGCCTTTGGCATTTCCACTGCCCTTAGCAACAACAGGAGAACCTCCTGCCTTCCCTTCCATCTGTGTACAGACAGCCACAGCCCAGTCAGCAGCAGAGAACGTGGGGAGGCAGTTCTGGGGAGGAGACACAGATAAGTTATTTGTACAGTGGGGCGCTCTGCAGTCTATGAATAAAGAAAGGTAATATCCTCTCCTCAACCAGCCTGCACTAACCTGAGGCAGTTATGACTGTGAGGACCACAAAGGCTGAGCTTGCATGTTAATGCTGTGTCTTGCCCCTGGGCAAACACCTGGAAGATCCAGGGATATCTGTGCCCAGCATAGATTGAAAGCATATCTAGTCCCAATACAATCATCTCAGGTCCTGCCCCTGGGTGATTAAACACCAACACTGGGCAAAACCTCAGGAAAGGCATCAAGCAGGATCTGCTGAGCAGAGAGTACAGTCCTCCTTTGCAGGCAGGCTCCCCTTGTCTCTATCAGGGTTCTGCTTACCTTGGACACCTGGCAGGCACAGAGCACCTCACCCGAAGCCTGAGGGCTGAGCAGCAGGACTGATGAGCCAGGAGACTTGTCACACAGCTGGTTCACTACTTTCATTAGGATCTAGGAGAGGCAGGAGAAGAGGCAGGGTCAGACTACAGCAAAGGAGGCTGCCATCCAGCAGAAAAAGCGTCCAGCAACTCCCTCTTGCTGTTTGCAGCACCTGAGGTACTGCTGGGCCAACAAAGTATATGGATTACTCACAGAGAGGGAATCAGCTGGGACAGTGTCAATGATGACAGGTTGGTTGCAGTATTTTGCTAGCAAGATTTGTGCCTTCTTTTCAGCCTGGAGGGAGAAACACACAGCACTTTGAAGGGCTACAGGTGGCAGGCACAGGGTGAGCTGGATGGGGATATATGCATGTCATATATTCACAAAGGGATTGCAAGCACTGGGCACAGAGGGGTGATGTATGATAGCAGAAGTCAAAGTGAGACTGGCCGACTGAAATCTCCATGTGGAGACCCGTACAGCCCTCCTTCTCCAAATGCAAGCAGAGACGAACCCCGGTGAAAAGTGGAATAGAGAGTGACTCGTTCAGTCCCCAGCCTCTCTCCTGGACCTATACAGCACTACATGTCTCAGGAAGGCTTCTGTCAAGATGCTCCTACTTTAAGCAAGTGACAGTTCTTCCTGAGATCTCTAAGTTACCAATAAGCATTTCTAATCTGCTTTTAATGTAAATTGGCAGAGTACAAATACATGCGTGAAGCACAGCAACACCCATGCAGCTGGAAGAAAGACTCTGTCCTGCCACTGTCTGACTGTACAACTTTGTTAAGCCCACTGAGAGGACCATCTCACCTTCTCCATGCATAAACAAGGTGGTGATGCTCATCTGCCTATTAGTGTTGGCCAAAAATGCTGGTATGGGGCTCTCTATTCTCACAGGCAGGGAGACATGGAAATTCTGCAGGTGCTAAAAGCCCAGCCAGTCATTCTCTGCATTTTAAACAATGGCCCCAGATACTGCCAGTTAAATCAACCCAACACAAGGCTTGTGTTGCACTGTGTGATTTTACAGGCTTTCTTCTGCCTTCTAATGAGACCCTAGTGTGGCTTTGAAGTGTGACAGAGACATCAGGTCCACTGGTGTGAGCTATCAGCTGGCTGCAAGCCATTATGCTGCTGCCTCAGTACCTGCTGCAGCTCCAGTTTCTTGATGGCTGTGTTGGCCGTTCGCTGTAGTGCTTTCAGGATGGTCTGCAGTTCTTTTCTCTGCCACTGGGGCATTGCAGTGCTGGCCACCACCTGAAAGACAATTTGCTCTAAACACTAAACAATTTGCTCTCAGAACACTAAACTGTACCCAGACATTAACTGCTAGTTCTCTGGGTGATCAGGCTGGAGCATGGCCTCCTCCCAGACCCTGCTTTAACCCAAGTGCTCAGGGCAGCCAGTCACTGTGGTCAGTAGCTTTCTCTTTTCAGCTGGCCCTCTGCAACACAGCCACCTGGACGCTGGTAAAAATCTTTGTGATCAAAGAGGTTACAGTAGGTAGCAACTTGCCCTTGCTGTTGATCATGGTAAGATGTGAACCTGGTAGGGAAAAAGTTATGTGTCTCAAGAGCATAAAGCCCATGCTCAGCTCTTTCTATATAGGAGTGGAATCCTTACTTTGGTCAGCTGGCCCACTTCTTTGGAGAGGTTCTGCATCTCAGGAATAGAGGTGATCCTCTGCTTCATTCGTAGGGAGACAGAGTCCACTTCCATAGCCAAGCACTGGCCTACTTCCCGGGCCTGCAGAGATGGAAGGAATGCATGCTTCAAATGCAGAAACAGAAACAATCCACAGGGATGGAGAAAAGGGGAGACAGCATGGTCATGAACACTGAAGTACTGCTCAGGATCCAGTAGGAAGACATCTACAGATGGTTTAGGAATGACTATTCCTCCAAGACTCTGAAATACAATATTCCTCTCTAGATTTGCAACCAACACTAAATGGTCATGCTCAGGTGGACCATGCTGTCGAGCTTTATGTTTATTTATGGTTGAAATTCATGTTTCCTCAAAAACTTGTGCCAAAATCATCATGATTTCCTTGAGGAAAAACTGGGGAGCTCTATGGAGCATTTCAGAGCTCTTTTTTCATCAGCAAATGCAATTTTAAAACTACTGACTGAAGAAACAAAAGAAACACTAAAACTAAATGAAACCTCATCAGCCATTCAAGCACATTTCTTGAATTTAGCTATCTTGGTATATTTCTTATTATTTTCACCAACAATAATGCTACTATTAATAATCTAAAAAAAGCTATTATAAGCTTTTTTCACCAGTCCCAATCCTTATGATTTGGAGCATTTCCTCCCTGCCAGATCTCTGTGTCCATGATGGTCCTGCGTGACTTTAGAGTAGGACAGCAGAATATTTAAGAAAAGCTCTGGACAGTGAGGACTGCTCTGCCTAGCTAGGATACACAACCCTTGTTTCAAGTAATTCTCTCATGCCTGCAGTCTCCCTTGTCTCATTAACACTTGCACAGAGCTCCTCTTGAGGGTTCTCCAGGTCAGCACTTCCAGCAAAGCATGCAGATGTGCCCTGCAGCTTTTTGTTCTTCTGCATGAAGAAAAGCCTCTCTGGGGCACAGATGCACAGGGGACAGCCAGCCAAAAGGTAACAGATTCGCCTTGCCTTTAGTATTTCCAATTCCACTGACTATGAGTCATTCTCCTCTGACTGCAGCCTTAAAGGAAGAGGGAAGGCTTACGGGGCACCTGACACTTCCAAGTACTCAAAGGACAGAGTGATCTCACAAACACAATAGTAGGCTGCTTACTTTTTATACAGATCCAGCCAGACCAGAATCACAGTTTAGCAGGAAAAAGACTGAAGAAAGGAAGCAAAAGGGCTGTAAGAATGAGGCCAAAGCCCTGTAATCATAAAGAGCAAAGCCAGCTGTGATAGGCAGGAGGCGAAATCAATGCACAAAGGATTACATCGTTAAATACCTACTGGGGAATTGAAATTTATAGACCAGACACTTCCTGATATTTTGTGCCAAGTTTTTATCCTGGAAAAGAGGGTCTGAAGGGAGAAATGAAGGTCACGGAGACAGAAACCTAGAATGGGAGGGAAAGGAGGTGAATAGTGAGGTACAGTAGCAGAGCTGAGTCCAAGGGTGAAGCAGGAACCCAGATGAGGCACAGTAGGGAGGCTCCAAACAAAACAGTGGGGAGCTAATTGTCTATGAGGAACCTACCAAGTTTGGTCCTTCTGGCATTGTCTTCATATGGCAGAAGTCTCAGTTCTCTCTTTCTTACCTGTTTGGCTTGTCCCCCTGTCACTGCAATGACACGGCTAATCCCTTTGACAAGTTGACGCTCGCTGATGATGGCCAGATCTTCCACAGATCCTGTTTGGAGAAGGTGCCTAAAAAGTCAGCAGAAAACAGGAAAGAAAGCAAGTTGCTCTTCGCAAACATAAAATCAGGGAGCTTGCTTTCTTTTTAGAAAACTCTAATGTCCAGCAGTCCCTTCCTAATCCCAAAATCTTGAATTCTTTCCCATCCCTAAAATCCTGATGGTACCCTGTCAGGTAAGAGACAGCAGAGTTGAGGCTGCTCCAGAGGAACCTCTGTGCTACCTGCCCAGCAGGCTCCTGTCAAGTGGTTCTGTCCTCCTTTCCTTCAGCAGTGAGATGAATTAGACTTTTTCTCTTCTAGTCAGCTGCTACTGAACCTTGTAGAAATTAGTATTTTCCTCCAACTCCATCACTCTCTTGCCAGGCCAGCTCACGGCCTGGCCAGTAGACTCCAGACAAAGGATGGTTGTGCAGTCTCAGGACACTGACCACCTCCCTTTTCCTTCTTGTTTATTCAACACTGGATATGAAAACTAAGGTGTCTCAGGTTCTGATACCACAGATAATCATTCCAGACAGCTTCACAAGAATTGATTATCTCTTCTCCCCTGCAGTTTCTTGTCCCACTACTCCCAAAAGAATGACCTCATGGCTAGAAAATTGCTTATTTTCAGCTCTATCTGCTCTAAGGCCAGTTTGTTTTTTTGTTTTTGGTTTTTTTTTTTTTGTGTCAGCACTGTCCCAAGATTGATTAACTCTTCTTCTACTCTCATTACTGCTAAAAGCAGAAGAGGGTAAAGATAATTAATTAAAATACTCAGAGTCTCAAGTTCTCACAGCTGAATTGGAGTCTCCAGCCAGGTCCCCAGCCCTTCTGCAACCCCAAAGGCAAAGCATCACAACCCTGGTGTGACAGGTCACACACACCTTTCCCACACTCTGCTGGTGCTCTGTGGCTTCCAGGTTGGTTTCAGACTATGAAGCAAGGAAAAATGTGCATTTCATTACAGTTTGCTCACCCTGGAACTTCCAAAGCTTCATAACTAGCCCATCCTGTCCTCACAGTATTTTTCCAGTGAGGAAACTTAGTTTCATGGGGACAGGGAGTTGAGCTTGTAGTGATGTTTCTACCTCAGCCACCAGTGCCCACAAACATGCCTTCTGGCTGAAAGTAAAAGTCACTTACGTCCCACAGCAGAGCTCCACAGAGGTCTGCATTGCAGCCTCGGAGTCACAGGTCAGCACACTCTCCACAGGGACCCCCAGGGACACTATCCTCACTGGATCTGGATACCCCTGACAGAGGAGACAGGGATCAGCAGCTAACACTATGTTTGTTCAGGGGCACTTACAGATTAACTACATGGCTTCAGGCGTCTGCATCATTTTCCCCTATTCTTGAGGAGCCCCTGAGTCCGTGGCAGCACTACTTCTCCCCCACAACCAGCCACCATGGGAAGAAAGAAACAACTAGTGACATGACAGGCTTTTGGTCCACAGGCATAAGCAGAAAGCCTAAGCATGTCCTGTCTCCACGCTTTACAACACAGTGTCCTGAGATCTCATCTCTGTCCTGTTTTCCCTTCCAAGTTTTGGGAGACAATTCCTTTGCAGAAACATGTTATGTCAACATCTCGTGTCCCAGATGATTCCTGCTGAAGGAGAAGGCTCATGAAGAAGTGTGCTGCCATCCTGCCATACCTCATCTGCTGCACGGAGTCCCTGAACTTTTCTTGCCAGCGTGAGGGGGACTTCAGCCATATGCACCACCTCGTTTTTTTTTATCAGATCCTGGACCACTTGCTCCACTTGCTGCAGCTGCTCCACAGTCACATGGCCCTGAGGAAGCAAATCAGCCACATTCACGAGAAGCCTCCAGAGAGGTACAGAATGAAGGAGGGAGAACTGGGGCAGAGCCACCAGATGACTCAGCTTGGGCACACCACCCTTCCCCTGCATCTCATCATCTCTGCTTGTAAAAGGGAACTGTGAACATCATGGCCCTCCCATCCTCTCCTCCCACAAGGATAAGGATTTTTGATGCAAGAGCATCAGCTCAAGTCTTCAAGAGAGATACTGGAATGACTGACAGGTTACCAGGGCCAGCACTCAGCCTGATCCAAAGGTTCACAAATACTCTCACCTGAATGTCCAGTACAGACATCAGATATGTGCCACAGCCAGGCACCATCTCTCAAAGACCCCTTTACACTATTTCATGTCAGTCCCATGACCACTGGCCTTTCCCTTCTGACCCCTATTCATCCCCTCAGCAAGCCCTGCTCAGGGTCAGGTCAATGCAAAGCAGATGCAGTCATGCCCAGAGGACCAAGTTTCATTACTCAGATAAAATGTGACTTGTCTCTAAAGGAGTGATTATGCTTAGAGGAGAAAAATCCCTGGGGAGAAGACCAGTGCTGGAATGGTGGTACTACTGAGAACAAGGAAACTGGATTTCAGAGTCACCTTAGTATCAAAGTCGAAGCGCAGCCGCTCTGCTGTCACGTGGGACCCTCGTTGCTCAGTGTTGTCACCCAGGACGTGTCGGAGCGCGAAGTTCAGCAGGTGAGTGGCGGTGTGGTTCGTCATGCAGGCCAGGCGCTGGGCCTGAAAACACACACCAGTTAGCAGGGAATGCTAGTTCTCCACAGCTCAGGGAAGCAGGGGATGGCATGAAGAGATAAGGAAAAGGCTGCATGTGAGGGGATAGGAGAAGAGTGAGGAAATAACAGTGGGTAGTACAGCTGTCAAGTGAGTTATGTGACAGGCCAGATCTAACTTCTTTTTCCATGGGATCACCTTTGTAGAACAGTAAAGGGTACGCTGGATACTTCTGGACAGACCAATGGCTCACAAAGATTACACAGTCAGTTGTGATGTCTCCTTTCCACTGCACACTATGATGAAGAACAGTCTCAAGAATACAAGGGACAAAGATCTGCTGTGCTCAGGTTACTCAGGACATCACAAGGAAAAAGCTGCGAGCAGTAAATTATCACCTCATCCACAAAGAGCTGCACTTGGTCACCAGCATGCAGGGTTTCTGCAGCAGTGACCTCATGGATCACGTAGCCACCGCACAGATGAACTGACTCTACAGGGAAGAGGACATCCTGAGCAAAGAGACAGAAAGATGAGTTAGGACACAGGGAAGATCCAAATACCTCTGCTATGTAACTGCTTGACCTGACTTGGAAACACAATTCCCACCAATCCCTAAAAGACAGGGATGGGGTGGAAAAAGCAGAAGCAGCTTACTGCAAACATAACCAAAATGTCTCAGACCTGTCCTGTACCCAGCCACTCACTACACATGTTGAGGCTGCCAGCTTACAGTGGAGGGGCAGTAACACCATCCATTCTGATGAATTTTCTTAACAAGTATGTTCATCCATGAGAAAAGGGATAGCATCTGCCAAGGCAGCTGTCTCTGGCATCCAAGGTACCATTTCTGCCTCCCTGGGACGGCAACAGAAACTGGATCCCCACTTCAGCTTGGGGAGAAGTGCTGAGCAAGGCACTATCACATTCTGCAAGGCTACAAAGGCTCAGGGGTGATTATCAAGAGCTGGAATGGGGAAAGGAAAAGCTGCAGAAGTGGAGGTCCTCCCTGATGCTCTTGGAAGGGATAAGTTTTTGCACTGGGCCTCAGGCTGGGCACTGCTTGCAGCTGTCCGGGACTGACCAGAGGCTCATTACTCAGCTCACAGACTCTCTGATCAATGACTGCCTTCCCTCAGCATCATAACCCCAGCTGGCAAGAGCACAGCACATTGAAGGGAGACCTAAGAAGACTTTAGCCTTCCTCAGCAAGATGAAATTGCAAAGGGCTGTGAGAGACAACCAGAGCAGCAAGTACACCTCTGTGAAGTTACTGCTGATTCTGCCTCACCCCACCAACCCTGATGCTAAACCAAGGGAACTGTCAAGAGTCAGCATCTTGCACATTACCACAGTGAAACAGCCCATCACTTGCAGAATTCTGCCTGGCCTCGGCCTCAAAACCCATGGCAGCCTTGGGTTAGGCAGCAGAGGGCCTTACCTGCTGTCCTAAACGTATCATGTAGCCTTGGTCCGAGTCTTGCCCGCCCTGCTCTGCATAGAAGTTAGTCCTGTCCAAGATGACACCACAGCGTTGCCCTGCCCCAACCTCCTTCTGGAGAGACTGATCTCTGTACAGCATCAGGACAGTGGCCTGGCATGGACTGAACTCTGTCACGGGGAAGAAGACAGCAGCAATTAGTGCATACACCCTGTCAGATTGCAACAGGAAAGGAGGGATCACTTCCCTACATCAACCCTGTCAACACCCGGGCTATACTGAAAGTTGGCACTTTGCTTTGGTAGGAGAGGAACAGCTACTGGCAGCAAGGGCAAAGGACTGGAACTAAGTCATTCCTCACTTACCTAACTACAGAACTGCTGAATAGCTGCTAAGCAGGCAGGGACACCCAATGTGGCTTCACACAAGCCTGGTAGAAGAAAACGTGGCACAGACGTATCTGCATCTTGCTACACTGCAAGCTTGGCAAGCCTGACTGACTTTTATGAAGAGATGATGGATATTGTGAATAGGGGACTGCAGGGACGTCACCTGCCTGGATGCAGCAAGCTTCTAATGTGCTCTCTGGTAGGTTCCTTGGGCACCATGGACAACTGGACCATAATGTGGGTGTGTAACTGGCTGGGCAGCTGGCCTCAACGAGAATTGCTCAGTAGTTCAATTTTCAACTGATATTCAGCTACTAGTGGAGCTACTTGGTGGCTTATATAAGGGAAAACACTACTTAACATCTTCATTAATGACTGTCCATGACAAGATGGGATGTACCTATATCCCACTTGTGTAAGGCAATTATCTGGCAGGGACTGGCTGATACATTGAAGAACAGGACTGTTTTTTGGAGGCATCTAAGCAGTCTACGTAAATGGACAGACAGAAATCTTGGGTTTTCAGGAGCAAGCTGAACACAAGCCAGCAGGAAGCCCTTGCAGCAAGAAAGGCTGCCTGCCTGCTGGGCTGTATGAACACAAACATGGCCAGCAGGTCAAAGAAAGAGGTTATTCATCCCTATTTAGCATTTGGGAGACTGCATCTAGACTATTGGAAATTCTGGCTGTATAAATAAAAAAACCAACGTTACACACTGAGAGTGATAAAGAACAGTGAACAGAGAGGCTGTGAGATCTCTGTCCCTGAAGATACTGAAAACTTAAATGGACAAGGCTCTGACCAATGTGATCCAACTGTGAAACTGATGTTACTTTTACCAAGAAATTGGACACCCAGAGATCCCCTTCAACCCAAATTATTCCATGATTCAGAAGCTGAGAAGGGGGTTCTAGCTTGGAGATTTCAGCCAATGTCACTGCTAGGCTTTTTTCCTCCGTTGTGCTCTTGCTGTGGTATATATAGCTTGAATTGCCTCATTTTCTGCTTAGCATGGACTGCCAGCAGCACACTGGGTAAAAGGGAGCTGGCTGTACACAGCCATCTCTAATTGTCTGTGACAGCCACACCACCTCTTGCTCCCTGTAGCTTATCTTCATGCCTTCGGTAGAGCATCAGCAACCTCAGTTACCCTAAATGACAAAAAGCCTGCGCTGGCACCTAGTGGTCTGCCATGGAAACAGCAAGGACACGATTTCACACAACCACCTAATCCCTCTGCATAATTATCTTCTTTCGCCAGAGCACATACACTCAGAAGCCTAATTGTTGGAGACAGACTTATCTCTAGAAGAAATCAACAGACCCTGTTTCACCACTGCACCCAGTGGTGCCATCCCAGAGCTCAGCCTCCTTACTAGCTCAGAGCCTTCCCAGGGACATACCAAAAGCACTAAGAAAAACACCTAGTTTGGGATGAAGTATAGGAGTAGGTAAGAGATATGGCAACAAGGCAGACAGGTTTGGACCACAAAGTACACGTTGTGCATGCATGAGGTTAGGCAGCAAAAGCAGTCTTGTGAGGGACTCCAGCAGAGCCTGCCTTGCAGATGGGCTGGGCACTCACCGTACTGCCCGTGCTGCCCCAGCGTGTAGGCATACTTTGGAGAGTCATCGGTAGCAGGCACGTTGCTGCTCCGCAGTTGGGCCAGCGAGTGCACATCCAGGTGGGTGTTGGTGTTCCCTGCCTGTCCTGCCTGAGGGCCACCAGCCTTCCGCTGCAGCAGAGCAAAGGCACAGTTAGATGGGAGATACCTGGGGGCAAGCAAAGAGGTAACTGGAGCTATAAGGCTAGGGACTATTTCTTCCACCTTCACAGAAAAGGTTTGTTCAGATCTGGCTGATGTAGGCTTCTGCTTAACCAATCCCATCCCTTCAAATCTCCCAAGCACTCAATACCACTGTGTGTCAGCCTTGAGCCAGGCCATAAGCAACTGTTAACATATCCCTCCTGGCACAGGTTGCTGTGTAGCTGTGAAGCTTCCAGGCCATTAAAGCTCAGGAGAGCAAGGCCTCAAACCAATTACCGCTCTAGGGGGTGGGGGTGAGGGGTGGGTAGTGTAAGTCATCCAGCATTACAGACATCAGGGAAATTTTCTAAACTCTTCATAAATAATTTGCTGTCTGGGCTGTCTAATCTGGTTCTACTTTGTGTGAGAAGTTGGACTACACAACTGACAGAGGACTCTCCTAACCTACACATTTTATAACCTTCACTCCAGCAACAGTCAGCATCATAAAATACCTGAAGAAAATCACCAGCCAATACTTCAGTTCCACACTCAAAAACAAAGGGACTTTGATGACACTCCTATTTCAGACTCTCTTCCCCTTCAGGGAGAACGCATGTAGCCCTGGGTGCTCTGAAGAGCCTCAGCAGTTAAAGGGATCCTGCTTCCATGCTCACAGGAGACCTGTAAGGTTTTGAAGGCTTCTGACAAGGCAAGTCTAGCTCTTACCTTCGCATCTTCCAGAGCAAGTTCATTAAAAGCAGCTGAATCCAAACTGATTCCCTTCTCTTCAAGCATCAAGTCAATCAGATCCAGAGGGAATCCCAAACTCCCATAGAGAGACCAGGCTACTTCAACTGTAAGACAAAAAGAAAGACAAGAACTCTGTGTGAACACAGAAAACAAAGGCATCTCAAGATTTGTCTGGATGGGACCAACCTAGTGTTTGCTTTAGTAACTGGATCCACCTGTACTGCGTGCAACTGTACTGTTAATGAGGAAGAGAAGCCATGCAGTTCTTCTTGCATGGGACTGAGTATTAACGATGCTCCACAGCCCCATTTCTGCTAAAATTCAGTGCAGCATATCTGGACAGGCAGGTGCACTGGTTGGGTCCTGTGCTATTCCTCTCAGCAGTGTTTTGCAAGGATCTAGTTGACCAGTCAATAAAACAGCAAGGGAATGTTTCTAACCTGTCTGGTGCCTAGTTTGTTGTGAGGACAAAGTACTAGAAAACAACTGCAATCTGGAGAAAGGAACATCTGCTCCTCTGTCTAGGGCTGGAGGGTCACAGAAAATGCAGGGGAGGCAGACATCCACCAGTTTTGACTGCAATGCTTGTAAGGACCTGGAGCAAGCTGTCTCCAAGTGCAGCTTGTCAGAGGAGGAAGACTCACCTGGGAAATTTGTGGAGGGCTCCATCTGCTGCACTGTCCGCTCGATGATGTGCCGTCCACGCTCAAGGGCGGACAGAAAGGCGACTTCATTCTCATTGATGATATCCTTGATCTGCCCAAGGATTGAAGGGTTAGTCACAACATTTCAGGGAGTTCCCCAGCTCAGCTCAGCCCTGCTCAGTCAGCTCAGAGCATATCAACCAGCCTTTTTGTTCTGCAAGTATCCATCACAACACAGTTCCGATGCACTATTGAACAGTGCCAAAGTCATTGTGCCTCCTTTCACCATTCCTGTCAAGGAAATATTGACCATCCACCTGGGGAAGGCTTTAAGCTGACAAATGTTCCCTATTGGGCATTTATGTCTGTGACCCAATTACAGCTGTATGTCTGGAACAGAGAAGTTGCTGTCAGTGGAAGCTAGCTGGGACTAGCCTTAAATCATCACTCCGCTTTAGACAAAGGGTACCCAGGCGAGGACAGGCTGTACTTGCACTCAACAGAAAAAGCTACAGTAGCTGTTTTAGAGCAACAGCTGCCTTGCACAGGACATGCAGTCCCTGGTAAGGACCTAGTGCAGCTCTCACACGGAAATCTGCCACAGATACTTCCTGTGCCCAGCACATCTCAGTCCACCCACAAGAACATGGTTATGGAGGAGGCTATGCAAACTCCTCCAGCTAAGTCCCAAGGACAGGCTGATTTCTGCCCCTGAGAGCAGTGCCTCACAAAGATAATGAGACAGGGGACTCCACATTGCTCACCTGGTTGGCATTCCTCGTCAGCTCTGGATAAGCATCTCCCTGTGGAAGTGGGCCTCAGTTAGTGATAACATCCTTAGCATCTTCCTCAGGGGATTTCACAGTGTGTAACAAACATTACAGAGGTTTCTCTGGCAGGTGAGCGTGAAAAGAGCCCTAGTGCACAGCTCCAGGATTAGCAGTGTAGTGGAAGAATCATGTATGGCCCATCTCCTCATGACCAGCCTCTACTAGTCCCTGTACAGCACCTCTTGGCAAACACATCCATTCACAAGAGGGAGAAAGCATTGTTATTGTGGATGCTGTTAAGACTCACACAGACCAGTTTCAGATGGCTTTAACCAGATACAACAGCCTGGAAGTCAGTGCCCTCAGAAACAACAACATGCACTTACACACACTGACACATGCTTGTGCTGACTGTAACATTGATGACACTAGGCCCCCTCCCTCCCATTACAAGTGATCAGGGGACAAGAGGTTTTTACTGCCAGAATGCATAGCATCATGTACACCTTCCTGGAGCTCCTTCACATCCAAGATTGACTCCTGACAGTGTGCAGGAAAGGGACGGGGCTGAATAGGACCTGAATAGTTGCTTATGTGTGATGACCTTCTTCCCCCAAGGCAGCAGTTTTACTCACTAGCACTTCCACTACAGTAGGCACCAGGGAAGCCAGGAGCCCAGGTGGAGCCTGCAGGACTTCAGAGCAAAAGCGGACAGCCCTGCGCAGGATCCGACGCAGCACCAGCCTGAAAACAGGGCAGGATTCCTCAGACAGCCTTGTGAGCATCCCTGCCCATCTCCTTCATCCAGCATTCCCCAGCTCCCCTAGTCTGATTCATCAACACAGACCAGCTGCTCCCCACACTCTACACCCATCCAAAGTGAAGTCTGCAGATTGGGATCCCTTCCCAGCTCTCACCTTCCTGCCTCCCCAAAAGCTCATGCACTCCCTATCTTGGGCCCACACCAGAACCTCTTCCCTGGCTGTTCATATTCCTCTCTAGACCTAACTCCCTCCACCCCATGCCATTTCCTTATGTCCTTACTCTGCTCCAGAGAAGCCTGGGTAGATGCCATCAGTGATGCACACACACAGGGTGCGCACGTGATCGGCCACCACGCGGTAGGCCATGTTCACACGCCCAAGATCAGCATCCCCGACCAAACCTTGGTATCTGGGTGCCCTGCAGCCCTACAAGAGAAAGCAGGGAGAGAGATCAGCAGAAATTAATGGCTGCAGAAGTTTCAATGCAAGAGGTAGCCAGCCATGCTTGGCATTATTTTGTTCAACCACCTCTGAACCTTGTACACCTAGGATGTCCTCATTAAATCCTTCTACAGCACTATAGACCAAGACTTCTGTACCTAACACAGGTCAGCCAATGCCCTGGTGCTGAGAAATTTAAGAAACTTTGAAGGAAAAATGAATCAGCAGTGCTCATATTCCAGCAGATTTCAAACCTGGAGTTCTCCTGTTTTTCTAGAACACTGCATTGGGCCTGGCAGGACATAACTTCCTGTCTCAAAATATTGCTCAGTAACACATAGAGAAGGCTGTACTCTGGTACCCAGCAAGCAATCTGTGCTCAAGGAGCTTTTGCTGAGCTGTGATTCTGAGCAGAAGCACCATCACCTTGTGAATAGCATCCAAGATGGGAGTGAAGAGATCTGTGTCATAGTTGGAGCGTTTGTTCTGCAGGACTGTCACCAGCCTTTCCAGACCCATTCCTGTATCCACATGGTGCTGCGGCAAGGGAAGGAGATTCCCCTCTGCCTCTCTATCAGCCAGGTAGGAAAAATAAAAGGCAAAAGAAAAGCAAGGATCAGTTCATGGACAAAAAAAATGGAACAGGTGAATCAAACAGAATGGGAAAGTGACAGGGGATGGAAACAGTGGGTGACTCAGCATAAGGAAGCTCAGGGACAAGACTGACAGCAGCCTGCCTTAGCCCTGTCAGGTAGCCAGGATCTGACTATCATATCATCAGGATAGGCTGGAACATAATGAAAAAGGCCTTCCCTAACAGAGCCAAAGGTCTTCTCCTCCTCTACACTGCTGCAGACCTCAAGAGACCTCTGGAATGCAGCATTAAGAGAAAACAGGCAGTGAAAGTTGAAGAAGACAGGGAAATAAAGCAAAGGGGACCAAGAGCCATGCTGGACAAATCTCCATAGCCTCTCTCTTGCTCCTGGTACTGCCACCTTCTGAAAAGCAGTGATTAAGTCTGAGAATATACACATGATTTTGGAGTCAGACTAGGGGGAAAGGCTCTGGAGTTCAGACGAGATGCCTCGTACCTGCTGTACTGCATGAAGACCAAGTTCCAGATCTCCACTACATCAGGGCTGCCCTGGTTCACCAGTGCTGCAGCATTTCTGCCACCACCAACATGGTCATAGTGGATCTCTGTGCAGGGACCACAGGGACCTGTGTCCCCCATCTCCCAGAAGTTGTCCTTCAATGGGAAAGGAAGCACATGACTGGCAGGCACCCTGGAAAAGCAAGCAACAGGGGTGGCAGTGGTGAGGCATACGCACAAATCACACAGCAGCTTAGATCATAGAGAAGGTCGGAAAGAAAGAATCCTTTCTTCCTAATACAGGCTCAATAAGCAAACACATTAGAATTCCTCTGTGTCTGTTCACACAAAATTACTCTCCTTAGCAAGATTAAGCTGGGCCAAACCAGACAGGACCCTAGTCTCAGCCCAGAATGACTGGCAAACACAGCCTGGCCCCTGCTGACAGAGACAGACTCTCCACTGGGTCTGTGGAGCATCTTGCTCCTTGGAGCAGAGGCAAGACCCGATCACAGTAGACAAGACTGACCACCATAAGTGGCACAGAGTTGGCTGCCTTCGGTTCAAAGCCCACATACAGCCCGGAACAAGCACCCAAAGCACAGCAGCGCTCTCTGCACTGGCTGCACCCTCTCACTGAAGCAGCCATTGCTAGCTTTCAGAGGAGAACATTCTGTCATGATGGAGACGAAGCAAAGGATTGGAGATCCTGTACACACTTCAACCAGGCCATCTAGTTTTAGGTACATACTCACCCCCACCGATACTATCTGAGAATGAACCAAAAGTTCAAGAGACCCAGTGAGCTCAGAGCCCAGCTGACTTTTAACAGCCCAAACAAACCAGAAACAATATGAGTTTAAAACTTAACCTTTGTCCCCTACAGCTGATGGCCATGAACTAAAGAGCAAATGAGAAACTGTGGAAAGTAAAATGTCAGCACCTGCTGCTCAGAACCTCCCCTCTAACACACTTACCCCAAGTGGAGCCACACATCCCTGCACTCCTCATCTGCACTCAGCCCCAGCGAGGGGTCTCCACCAAAATAGGTAACATAGAGACGATCTCTGGGGATCTCGTAGACCTCTGTCAAGAGCTCCCAGGCCATGCTACATGCCTCTTCCTGAGCAGGTAGGGAACACAAATGAAGCACAGTAATTCAGGAAAGGTCTTTTGAATGGGAGTCGACCAACAAAGAAGTTAATTTCAGCTGTTCTCTCCCCTTCCAATTTTCAGGTGTATTGCAAAAGGTAGGACGAGGGTCAGGAGAGTGACACAGCTCACTGCTGCCAGTGGAAAAATTACATTCTTAAAGAAGGTTGTGAGACCTTCAGCATGGTGTGCATCTATGTGCTTACTGGCAGAGTTACATGGATTATTTGCTTTCCAGAGAAAAAACACATCTTCTAGCTAAAAAATTTAGCATCCTTTATTCTTCTTTCCTTTTCTAACTTTCTAGTAATAAACATCCAGTGACCTGGTAACCTCTTTTCACCATATTAAGTGGTCAACACTGGCATTCTCACAGAGAACTTCATTTTGTATGTGCTCATCACAGCTTTGACCCACTGAATGCTTTGAGAGTCTGCAGGGCACACTTAGCAATAGAGCCCATCAGCACCAGGCCACAGAATTCCCAAGAAGGCTCCCAAGAATCTGGATCTTACCAAAACACTTTTTGCCCACAGTCCTGTGGCACTACAGCACAGCTCTAAAAGAAAGGCCACGTTTTCCCCTTGAGAGGGTTCACTCCTATCACCTCACCTTGAAGTAATCCCCAAAGGACCAGTTCCCCAGCATCTCAAAGAACGTGTGATGGTAAGTATCTCGGCCCACATCCTCCAGATCGTTGTGCTTCCCTCCCGCACGTACACACTTCTGGCTGTTCACCACCCGCCGGTGCTGGGCCAGCTCGCTCCGGGGGTGCACCGTGCCCAGGAAAATGGGCTTGAACTGGAAATGAGAGACACTCGCTATTGACAGATACTACCCACCGCAGGGGGCTGCGCCTGGGGCTCCTGAAACACAGAATGGGTCAGGTTGGAAAGGACCACAGTGAGTCATTTGGTCCAACTTCCCTGCTCAAGCAGGTTGGTTCTAGAACACAGGGCACAGGATTGTATCGAGACAGTTCTTGAATATCGCCAATGAGGGAGACTCCCATAGCACTACGGCACTACGAGAGGCGACCGAGAGGGCGGCAGCGCGGGCAGCCCAAAGCACCGCCAGAGACCTCCTTGGCAGGGAACATCCCAAGCCGAGCTGCGCTCCTTTGGAGACGCGGAAGCGCCAGGGAGCCGGAGGAGAGAACGTGCAGGAGCGGGGAGAGCACCTGGTTCATGCCCGCGTTGACGAAGAGGAGGCGCGGGTCGCCGCGGGGTCGCACGGGGGCCGAGGGCAGGCGGCGGTGGCCGTGGCGCTCCTCGAAGAAGCGCAGGAAGGCGGCACGGACCTGCCCCGCCGGCGGGCAGGCGGCACCGCCGCGGCGGGGGCTACAGCGCCAGCAACACG
>VZRN01006264.1:1844329-1888553 GCA_013397935.1 Dasyornis broadbenti
CCGCCCC
This sequence comes from Dasyornis broadbenti, assembly GCA_013397935.1. Taxonomy (NCBI): domain Eukaryota; kingdom Metazoa; phylum Chordata; class Aves; order Passeriformes; family Dasyornithidae; genus Dasyornis; species Dasyornis broadbenti. The sequence goes on from VZRN01006264.1 coordinate 1,844,337, forward strand.
GCCCCGTCCCGGGCGAGCGCCGTCCCTGCCATTCCGCAGCGATCGCCCCCGCAGGTTGGGCGCCATGGCGGTGCGCGGGGTGCCGCGCCTGGCCTGGTGCCTCCGCCGGGTGGGAGCCAGCTGCGACTGGCTCCTGCTGGAGGCCGGCACGCAGGTGAGCTGCGCCGGGCTCCGGCCACTCGGAGCGGGCGGGTGGGCTCGGCCCTCGGGTCAGCGGGCGAGCGGCCCTAGGAGCGCGTTGTTTCGGGGGTCTCGTTGTTCCTTATGGTGCTTCCCAAGAGGAAAAAGCGCCACCTTGTCCCGCTTAGGGAGCAGCCGCCGTTCGTGGCCGTTCGGAAGGGCCCAGCGCTCCGCGCAGGGCAGCCCGAGCGGGCGCCGCTCAGCCCCGGTAACGGCCGAGGGAGGGGAGGGCTGGCCCAGGCGCTGGAGTCCCCTTGGCCGAGCCTTCGCTTGTTTATATCTTCAAACTCTTGTGTCGTATTTAGATAGAGTTGTTGTGTGACGGTAACCTGAGGACAGGGGGAGTCTATAGGCTAAATAGCAAGGCGATGTTTTGGCGAAGTTTAGAGTACGTAAGGTATAAGGTATTCAGATGTAAACGAGATTATGTTTAAATTGCTTTGGTTATGTTTTGCTGCGGTACAGGAATAGCTGTTTTTCCAGCGATCGTGTTTTTGAATTGAAAAATGGGCCCCGGTGCTCCTCCCTAAAACCCAGCAGGCAAAAACGTGTGATAAAGTTGGGGCAATGTAAAAGAATTGCTGTTCTGGTGGTCCAGACCAGGCAGGTAGGTGGTGTGGGTGATACTGAGGCCAACTCCTTTTTGCTCACGCGCTGCGAAAGCCACCCATCCCCAAGCAAACGTATGCTTTTGTTTTTCTCTCATTGTGGATTTGAAGCCCTGAGGTGTGCAGGTATGCTTGGTGAAGAACTGGAGGTAATATGTTTGGAGAACTTGCAGCCAGGGCTCTTACAATCATGCAGAGAATCCAGTTTGGGATGTTCGTGCTTTGATTCTCTGCACAGGCAGCAGGGAGGCTGACAGCATCCTGGTGCTGCAGGTGTGCCAGGCCACAGAGCACAAACTGCATTTGCTGGGGATTTAAATAATAATCATAGAATATTCTGAGTTGAAAGGGACCCATGAAGATCATTGAGTCCAACTCCTGAATCCACACAGGACAGCCCCAAGAATCAGACCGCATGCCTAAGAGTGTTGTCCAAACACTTGTTGAACCCTGTCAGGCTTGGTGCTGTGACCACTTTGGTGCTAAAGCACACTGCTGAGGTGTGGGGATGTGACTTGCTGGTACTGCTGCAGGCAGTGCTGAACTCCAGCAAGAGAGTGGACCCCTCTTTGCTAAATGAACTTGATCAAGGAGGAGTTTTGTGACTGGCCTTCTTGCTCTCTCTCGTATTGGTGTGTGAGGCCTTGCAGATGTGTGTGACTGGGCCCTGAGGATGCCACTGCAGGGACAAGTGCAAAGCTGATTTTATGTTTGAATCGCCATGAAGAGGGGAGTCTTTATCCACTCACTCTGTACCTCTTACATATGTAGTCCACACTGACAGAACGCTAATATGTATGAAACATTTAAGAGGTAGGCACCAATCTGGTTAAGTTTGCTTTTGTCATCTTAGTTTGCTTCCTTGCCTTTGGTTATGACATGGGAGTCTGAGTTCTTGCTCTAAACTCAAGGAGAGACCTGCTCAGGTAATGCAGTGTACAGATGAATTAGGAGAAGTGTGCAGAGGAGGCAGCAGAGGGAGGGAGATCAGGGATGTGCTTTAAATGGCAATCTGAAATTAGATGAGATTTAATAAGAATGCAGAATGCTACAATTAAATTATGTCCCTTCTTCCAGAAGATACTATTAGAGTCTAATTCAATTATTTAGATCACTTTCACTACTGGTTATGAGCTGCATGTAGCTTAGATTCTAAGCCATAAGATAAACGGTGTGATTTACAAAAGTATAATGTATTTAGGGCAATGTTGAGTGTGCACTTTTTTGATGGCAGTTTTCTGGGCTGTTTTTTCCTGTATCTTTCCTGTTCACAAACAGTTGATCAAATGCAACTATCCAAAAAAGAGGGTAAGAAGTAATCAACACACACACACACAATAGTGCTGGTTTGAAGAAACAGTGTTTTATTAGGTAATGGCTAAGATGGGACACAGATGGTTTGTGAGTAGCTTTGAGCAGCTTTGCTGCTGAGGAAGATTTCCGTGAAACCAAGGCTGTAATGTGCCTCAGAGAATTCAAATTTTCCTCAGTGGGAGAGAAAGGTAATACTTCAAACTTTGTAAGCTTCCATTTTCTGTCTACTCTTGAATTTAAATGAAAAAAATCATATTATGCCAGACTCTTTGGAAATATTGATCTAGAGTTTTGCTGTACTTAAACTGAAATGACATAAACTGAATTTACCATGTCATTGCTGATTGCAGTTACTAAAGTACTTTATTTTTAGGTGACTATAGGCCGAGGATTAGATATCACGTACCAGCTGGTGTCAAAAACCTGTCCCCTGATGATCTCTCGTAAGCACTGTGTCTTCCAGCAGAATGCAGAAGGGCAATGGACTGTCAAGGATAACAAGGTATAGAGACTGACTGAAGACCTTATACTCTGAGATTCATTGAGAGGAATCCATTGTTTGTGATCTAGCAATGTATGGGCTGTGATATGGTATGATGTAAGTGTGATAGAAGGTCCATGGGAATGTGTCTTGCATGTTGTGCACTTCCAGCAGGAAACTTCAGTCTGCTACCGTTGAGATGCAAACTGTGATACTTTCTGTATGTAGATCCACCTCTTGATTTAGCATTTTTCAGACCATTGTGGCCTTGTCAAAGGCACTTTGCCATCTGTGAACCTGCTTTGTGTCACTTTCTTTAAAAAAGTCCTAAGAATTTTGGCATAGGATTTTATCCTTTCAAATGGATAATATCCTTGTAGTGCTAATAAAAGGATAAAGTACAACTCTTTATTGTAGTGACACAATTGCTTTAATTATAATCAACTTTAACAAGAATCTTGTGTTAGAAAGACCATGCTTCATGTTGTGTTCAAACGAGTTTCTCCTGAAAGTTCTTCTCAACTGATTAGAACAAAATGTTTACATCAGAGTCCCTACCTAGGTGTCACTTTGACTTTGATAATATGTTTTTTATATCATGATCTCTCCACTTTCTCATTTGGTCTGAAAACTGTAAAATGAGTAATTTGCTTTAAAACACACTGGTAGAACAAAAATGTTCAAAACATCATGCAGATTTGAGGGATGTTCGGGTCAACAGCAGATTAGTCAGAAAGGAGTGGAGTGGCTACTATTAAATTACACTGCTCTTAAACAAAATCCTCTTGCAGTACATGTATAAACTTGAAAACTTAATGTTACTGCATGATAGGAAATGTCTACCATAGATTAACTATTAACATTTCCTCTGTATTATTGCTCTTGACCAGTTGGTCAGCTTGTTTCATTGAATCTCTTTGAGACATGTCAGTTCCTAATGTTTCTGCAGTTCATCATGAGCACAGATCAGTTTTGCTGGTTTTGAAAACTGTTTCTTGAGCTAATTTTAAAACTTTTTTTGTGCTTTGAACATTATTTCTAGAAGAAGTTTTTCCTTCCTCTTTATATTCTTCTTGTATTTATGGAAAATGTTATTTTGTTTTCTTCAAGGAGTATAATCAATAATCTTTTTCTTTCCTGTTTTTTTTTTTTCTGGAATTTCAGGTAACATTAATTGTCAAGAATAATTACTGCGGTATTCTATGTTCTTGACAATGATCTATTGTGGAGCCTTTTTATTGGTTAGTTCTTATTTCTGAAGCTTTTGTGCAGTTTTTTCCCCTCAGAGTTCATTCTTTTCCTTCTGCACAAGCACTTATGTCAAAATGTTGTTCTTGGTGCTTGTACACAAAATCTGTAATGCAAGAATAATGTACAGTAAATAATACAAAACAGTAACTGTAATAAATAGAACCCTGAGCCAATAAACTGGATATTACAAGGTTTATTTAAAGAGGTGGCTTGTTCTGATTGGAGCACTGGAGAGTTGCCAGAAATAACTTGCAGTGTTTACAGTTGCCAGAAATAACTTGCAGAGGACTCTGTAACTACATGCTAAATTTTGGTGATTGTGTGTTTATTGACAGAGTCTAAATGGAGTCTGGCTTAACAAACAGCGCCTGGATCCATCAAAAGTCTATCCTATTGCTGAAGGAGACCGTATCCAGTTGGGAGTGCCTTTGGAAAACAGAGAGACTGCTGAGTATGAGTATGAAGTAATTAAGGAGGAATGGGAGAAAATTAGACCCTTTTTAGCCCAAAGAAGTGACCTGGGGAAAGCTAAGAGTTCAAGAACTAAACGTAAATTTAGTTTGGGGGAATTGGATACATCTGGATCAGAAGGCCCTTCAAACTCCAGATGCAAAAGGGACAGAATGTCCTGTGACAGTGAACCTTTGGATAAAGCATGGGAACGGGTAGAAGAGGCCAAAAGGCTAACAGAGAAGATGAATGTCAAGCTGCCTTCTCCTGGACCCAGTGAGGGGGATAGTGGTCCAGTGCATGGTAGCCCTGTTCACTCCAAGAAAGCTGTGTCTGTCCCCCAGGAGGACCAGAAAGGCTCCAGTCTGGCAGAGTCATGGACTGGCTTGAAAATGCTGAGGAAATCTCTAGTAGATACAATGAAATTAAAGGTCAAAGTGCAGGAGAAGCAGACTGCAGTTCTGAATGTAAAGCAGAGGCGTGGGAAGTGTGATCAGAAGGAGATCCTGGTCATGGAACAGGAGCTGCAGGAGTTGCAGAACCAGCTCTGCATGGAACAAGAGCATCAGCAGCAGCAGGTGGAAGAGCTGGAGAGAACATTCTGTAAAGAGCAGCAAAAGCTAGAGGTATAATGATGATATTAATTTTGGCCTCTGTCTTCACTTTTATGGAATGCCCCATATAAGGCATTGATCCAAAATACCTGTTGAAATATGCAGTAACAAAAATAGTGTTTGTGTGAATTACCCCTGCTAAAATTTTTGTGGAAGTATTTAACTTAGTATGTAACACAGTGCACGCACCAAAAGAAGGTGCAGAGAAGAGATTTGGCTGCATGGGGAGTTTGCAAAAAGGTGCAAAATAAAGCAGTTCAGCTGGTAAAGAAGCGTGTTTTTAAATAAAAAGGGAAAGTCTTTGCCTGATCTGTCATGGTTATGGAGAGGACAAGTTGAAAAGTAATAACTTTAAGTGTGAATTTCTCTCTGTATATGGCTGAAATAATGCCTAGTTTGCATGGCAAATGCACTGTCTTTACAGTCAATGAATTAGCACATACCTTAATCCCTGGAGGGAGGGAGATGCTTTTCCTACTTTCAAAAAACTCTTTCTTGGAATCTCTAAGTACCTTTAAGTAGTAAGTGTATGTGATAAGTAGCCTTTTTGGTAACAGGCTGAAATCTGCTCAGACTTGAGACTGCTGAATATCTGGTTTAAAAAAAGTAAAGATCCATCTTGAAATGAATTTAATAATTTATCGTGTACTTCCTTAAAGTCTGCTTCTAAAGGCAAGATACCAGTATCAGAAGTACAGAAAGTTTGGAATTGTGTGGTTTAGAAACAATGGGAAGTTTACCTGGAGCTTTAGCTATCTCTGACCTCTTTGAATGTGCTCAAAAATAACATTGTTGCTGATCTCTGTGCTTCTATGAACATGCTGGTGCCTTGAGAGCTAAAATAATGTGGAAGCATTCCAAATATGGAACAGTAAATGATATACCCATTTTAACTCTTCACAGTAAATGATAGCTGTATTTTCTGTTGTACACATGTAACACTAGAGTGAAACATCTCACTGTTTGTTGAAAACCAGTGTTGTTTCTTTAAGCATATCCTCTAAAGAGAGTAGTAATTTTGTGTCTCTTAAGTTCTTCTGTTTTTTTTTTCACCCCACACGGGGAGAAAAGTGGCAACAAGGGGAAGAGAGTCTGAAGGAGCAGCTGGCCCAGATCCTGCAAGAGGCAAGTGGTTATGAATCTAGGTTTGGTCTTCACTGTGCAACTCGGATATTTAAATCTTTCCAAGTGCTGTGGCATCTTGGTAGAAGACAAGGACTTTGCCTTAGGTGACTGTAAAACCTAACTGAAATGAAAGAGTAACCTGGGAGATGCAATGCAAAGTATGATGGCACTGGGAAGGTCATAAATAACTGGCAGTACTTTCCAATTTTATGTGAAGGATAAAGTGCCTTAACACCTCAACTCCATATGTGTTGATTTTCTAGGAGGAGATTAGGAGAAATGAGTATGCTAAAACTTACGTCTGTGACCATGTATCTTTAACAGGATAGCTTATAATGGCACTCTTATAACTTCTGGAATGCTTTTGTTACAGCATCATGCTTTGATGGAAGAACTGAATCGTAATAAAAAAGATTTTGAGGAGATAATCCGAGCCAAGAATAAAGAACTGGAAGAAACCAAGGTAAGGAATAACGTCATTCTTAGTTTTATTCATAAGCGAATCATGATATGCTGCAGCAGAGGAAATGGTTTATTTAACATTTGTCTTGACTCTGCCTGGCCTCCTATAGTGCAAAATTTCTGTGTTTTGAGGTGGCAGCTGAGTCAAGTTTGCAGCACTGGGGGAGAAGGCACCTTTTCATAAGTTAGTGTTGCACAGTTGTTACTAATCTTTCTCAAACATAAAGAGAGCCCAAAGCACCTGTACTGTACATTGTGGAAGAGAAATGGACCTTTTTTTCAACCTTTTTTTAAAATACAGACAAACAAAAATACCAAACCAAAACCAACCGGAAAAAAAATGACCGGCAAACCAAAAGAGTTTGAAAAGTAGGGTGCTTCATTTTCAGTTGAAGTGCATTCAAGTAAAACTGCAGTGTGACAGCAGTTCTATAAGGGAGTGTAGGACTGAAGCAACGTGGAATTTGAATAATGAATGAGATAAGCTACAGTTCTTCCTGCCCTTGACACAAAGTGATGAGTGGATAATAATTGAGGAGATCCTTTCCTGTGTCTTACTTTTGGAAATTATTACATTATCCACCACTGACCATTTGCTTTGTTTTTTTAATGTCATCTTTGGAAATCTGTTGCCCTTTCAACTATAGCTTCAATTAGAAGAATTTTTCTATTATTTTTAGAAGATGGAGCAGGTACTTAGCCTAATCAGCCCAATTTAACTCTTAACAAGCAAACAAAAAGATTATAGGAATGTTAAATGCAAGTAAATGTTTTAAACTTTAATGCTTTCTTTTTTTAACATATAAAGTGTTTTGTCTGTTGAGTGTTTTGCTTTTTATATCAGACATCAACAAAACCTGTTGATTAAAGCCAAACTCTTGCCAGGAACAGGTTGAAAAAGATTCTGAAAAGTTTGATCAGTTGATGGTTCCTTTAGGCTGAAGGGAATTTTGGTAACAGCTGCTGTTCTTCCTTCCAAGTTCTCTGTAGTGGATGGGAATATTCTCAATACTGGTGAGACTGCAAAGAAGAGAGAGGTTACAGATCTGGGTGTGTAATAGATATCCACTCCACTTGATGTGGAGATTTGCAGTGTGATTTTCCTCCCCTGCACACACACTTCCTGCCAATTGAGTAAAACTTTGTTCTTTGTTGATACACAACCACATGTGCTTTTCCACTAGGAGGAGAAAGAAAAGGTGAGAGCCCAAAAAGAAGAGGTGTTAAATCAGATGAATGATGTGTTGGAGAATGAGTTGCAGTGCACAATCTGTTCCGAGCACTTTATCGAGGTATGTTTAAACCTGTGTGGGCTTGCCAGTAAAATCAAGACTTGAGAAGCTTTCCATAGCTCTATTAAAGCAATTTAAGCCTTTTTCTTTACTTCACTACTTTAAGAGTCCAAACAGACTCATACTGAGTTGTTATGGGAAAGGGTTGATCCAGAAATCCATTCTGTCTGCCCTGACTCTTCTGGATAGCAAATCCAGCTTAATGTTTCTACCTGCATAGACACAAGTGCTTAATCGTAAAATGCACAGAAATTTGGAGCATTTGTGTGAATTTTTGAACTAGTGCTCTGAGTTGCTGCTGACAGCTGCTTGGGGAAGAATTATTTTGTAATGGATCTTGCTTTAAGCTGACTAGAGTTGGACTGTTGGAGGTTTAGATATATGGAGAGGTTAGTAAAGGAAGGGAGGTGCAGTATTCAGTCAAGTCCTGAGCCGTTTATATTGTTCAAATAAACTTTTTCTTTGAGAAATTGGCCTGTTTGTATTTGATTCTACAAGTAATAGGCTATGCCTGACATGTAGACTGTTATTTTTGCTTATATTTTGCTACAACTTCAGTTTCATTACGTTCTTTTTTACTATGGGAAACCTGATGTGTTAGCCTTGTTATAATGGCTTAAGAGCTAGCTGAAGTTTTAGTTTCTGGTTTCTCAGTATATTAAGATGCTATTCTACAATATATGAGTTTCCCCATAATTTATCCTTTTCAAACTGGGGACACTTGTAATAAAATTAATGCATTTTGTCTGTTTCTGACTTGCTGTGACTTACAGTGACTTCATTAACTGACTTATAAAACTGGCCTGACCTCTAGCATGGGGGAGTTTGTGTGACTCCTGCAAAGGCCTTAAAGGCTTTGGCCTCTCCAATCCCTTTCCTTATACAAAGTATTCATCTAATATTTCCCTGTATTCGGTATGTTTTTGCTTGACAATGCCTGTGTGAGCATGCTGTGAGCAGTATCCTTCTGCTGAATTCCACAGGCGGTCACACTGAACTGTGCACACAGCTTCTGCTCCTACTGCATCAATGAGTGGACGAAACGTAAAGTGGAGTGCCCTATCTGCAGGCAGGAGATCAAATCAAAGACACGCTCTCTGGTGCTGGATAACTGCATTAACAGGATGGTAGAAAAACTGGATGTGGAAATCAAAGAGCATCGTCTGACCCTTATCAGAGAGCGGAAAGGTGAGAGGTGGGTGGATGTGGCATGACAAGTACAATCTCTTACTCCATCTATTTTTGTACAACTTTCTTTGGCACCTATATACTAAGAAGATGCTCGGGGAATGATGCAGAAACATTAAAAAAAACCCTATCCCTTTAGTGACTGGTTTTACTGCACAGTAAAATAAAATTAATACAAAGTTTGGAAAAAGGCTTCAGTATGAATTCCACAGTCTAGATGGGCCAACTTAATTTAACCATCCTAAAGGTTATGCTCTTTTAAAGAGATCACTAATAAAAGCAAAAATTTATAGAATGGTCCTTGAAAAATTTACCAGGCACTTTTGATTAAACTGTGGAGTACGTAATTACACAAACTCAGCAGACCTGACAAGAAGCTCTGAATTCTTTTCCACATGCTAGATTTATGTAGGAAATCTCTGAAAGGGACATTGGTATATCATGTAAGTGTGTTGCTGAACTGACTGTTACTCTGACATATTTATTTTTGTGGAATTAAAGCCACTGTGCCTCACAGGCATAACATATTGCCTAGTTGTTGTTAAAATGGCATGCATGATGGAGGTGGCTTTAATAAAAACGCCAGTATGGGTTATTCCAAATCTGCTTCCTTCTTCTGAATTTGTTTTTAGAGCACTTGACACTGGTATCTAGGTGCTGAAATGTAGATGTCTTTTCCTGCTACTCCTTAAACTTCTATTGGTGTGTTCCCTAACGTGATTGTCTTGTTTTCACTTCATACAGATGAATGCATGATCCTTCATTTTGCAATGTATCAGGCCTTTTACCAAAAAAAGTGTGCTTTTGAAACCTTTCAGATGCTCCATGGTGACATAGAATGACATCACTAAGCAGCCCTTTCGTTCAAGCCTGAGCTTATAACCTATGTAACCCTCTTACATTCCTTCAGGAATTGCTGCATTGCTTGGAGGCTGCCTGGCTCAGCTTTGAGATTTGCTTTCAGCTCTGCAGAACAGAGGCAGCCCTTGTGCAATGTGGGCATCTGCAGAGTGCCACGGCACTCCTGAAGTGTCTCATCTGGTAGCTAATGGGCACTAGCTGAAGTGGTGCCTTCATTGGAGCCCATCGTGTGCAAAACCTTCATCATTGTTTGAACAAAAAGCAAATGAGTTCATAGCCTACCTAGAAATAACTACCAGTAGAAAATAATTTAGATTCACCATGACACACTTCAGCTGGAAGGTGAAATGGTTTCTGGTTTTTTTGTTTGTTCAGTGATGGAAACATTTTGATTGAAATGAAGATAACCATGTGTGTATGTAAAATTAATTCCTAAGAATATACCTGCTGAAAGAAGAATAATGTTGCAAGTGACACTTGAGAAGCTGTCAGGGCTTCCCAAGAAACTTTTCTAAGAGCAGAAGGACTGCTTGTCTTAAATAGATGAAGCTTTTGAGGCTGTAAGTGTCCTGAACAATCACTAGTTGTTTGAGAGCCCCGTACCACATTTTTTCTTTCCCTCTCTTACCTGGCAAGGCACTGTAATAGCCAATCCCACTGTCAGTTGTGTGCCTGTGAAGGGATGGAGAATGTCTCCTCCTCATCTGTGTTACCTTAATAGGAAAAGACATACAGAACACTTTAGAACACTTAAGAAAACAAGCAAACAAATAACCCCCAAGCCTTTGTTCTTTTATGCTGAAAACAGAAAAGAGAAAGGCCCATGTCCTGCAGCTTGAAACACCTATTGCAAACTGACAGTGAGAAGCTCTAATACAGTTTCAAAGAGAAGTAGTAATTTAGCACTTGTGGGTACAGTGATCACTGCTAACTTTTGTATCTGTGTGTTTTGAATGCAGAGAAACGGAATGTGATGGCGAAACCAGCCACAGACAATGACAATGGTGTCACTTCTTCCACCTACTCCATCTTGTTGATCAGCAGTTGTGACAGTGAGGACTCTGAAGAGGATTCTTACTATAATGAAAGCTACTAAGTTATCTGAACACTGTTACTGCAGGCTCATTTGTGTATGTGTTGCCCAGAACCATCCTAATGGTGTCTGGTTGACTGCTGCTGGAGGAGCGGACTGGACACCTGGAAGGAGAGACTGTGAAGAGGCTGGAGCTGTAAACCAGCAGCATGTGGAAGAAGGATCTTGTTTTCCAAATGAATGTACAGAAGCTTGATCTCTAAAACAAAATTGGGTTTGTGAGAGAACAGACTGGCATTTTGCTGGCTAGTTGACATACAAACTCTAAACTTCCACGATAGCTTGTGACCCACCCGGTGTAATGTAATAGTTTGTATTGCATCATTGCCCTTTCCTTAGTGAATGACATGTTTACGTGTGTACATCAGCTTCCCTTATTTCAGGCAGCAGAGGGAATGTCCCAAGTGTTTTGAGAACTTCACCATCCCCACCAGCAGGTAGGAGATAGGTATATCACGAAAGAGTGCCAGTATGGGTTTTCCTCTTGAATTTCATACAGCAACTAGAGTCATCCCAGGCCTTTGGTACTAAAGGTAATAAAAGGTGGCATACGGCTGTTGGCTGCAAGTGCATTGTAAGCTGAGCTGCTCGCCATCGGCTTGCTCTGATTATGTAGCCCATTTTCCATTAGATAGGGATGGAGGAGATTGCATCTTCCAGAATTCCTTAGCCAGTGTTCTTTTCATGTTGTGTCTTTGGTGTGTTCCCTTTTCAGGCTTTTGCATAAAGTGTTTTAGAACTGGGAAGCAGGACATCCAGAAATTGTAAGCAGCGACTTTAAAAACATATAACCAGCAGCAAGAGAGGAACCTCTGCCTCTTCATGTGTGCTGTTCTCCAGATTATTGAAATGTCCTGTTGGCAGTTTAGGAGTGCAGCATCTGTAGACAACCACAAGACACAGAATGAAGCACTTCATTTTATTGTTTACAAGACGCCACTGTTGAGCTGTGGGTTGTACTACCCTCAGCAAATCACTCGTCCCTAAGAGACTGATCCTGTCATGTATTTGAAATCTAAACCTTGCCTCATCCTACTATCTATTTGTCTATCAAGTTCCATTTTCCAGCGACTTAGGCTTTTGACTTAGGTGTTACATGGAAAGGACTCTTACACTGTGAGAAGAGGATGGGGAAGCCCTTCTCATCTGTAATATATCTTTGGCTCTCTGTATGTACTTTGTTGTTTCTATGTTTATTTTGTTTAAGAATGAAAATATAAATCCATTTCTGCAATAGTCTTCCTTGGTGCAGCCACTGAGATGAATGTCTTCTAGTTGTCTTTAGACTTTTCTGGGAAAACAGACTATCTCATTGAATGACTTTGTTTCATGTTTTCACTGCTGTAAGCAGTGTGACTACTTTAAAGTTATTTGAAAGACTTTTATATTCAGGAACTGATAAAAGACAACCCAATCCTTCAAGACTGTGACTACCCTCATGCTAATTTAATAGCTACAATCATACCTCTTACCTTCTTCCACGAAGAAGGATCCCATTAAAAAGCTGCATGAATGATGATGCTGTTTTAAGGAAGTAGAGCATTCTGATCAGTAGGACTTAAACAGGGGAGGCCTGATGTGTGAGCCAGGCAACTTGCTTAAAATTATAGTGTAAGGTTTCTTTTGTGAAGAGTCATTACATCTTCCATATTCTTCTTTCTCTTTTAATGTTCACTTTCTGTATGTGCTCTTGAAAGTTTCTTTTGTGATTATAGGCTTTCTAGAATGTGCAAGAGAAGAGCATTCCTCAAAATGCTCATGGAATAGGCTGATGTGGAACAGGCATTCCTGGTGAAGAAGAGTAGAAGGAAAATACTCTGGTTACCTAGGACTGCAAATTGTTCTACTCTGTATCTCTTCCATATTGCTGTGCTTTTTTGCTAATTCCATTTTACAAAATACATATTTATTTTCTTATGTTGGTGTTTATGCATATTGCAGAGAAGGATAATGCTTCCCCTGGTAACAGAGTGATAGTCTTAATTTTGATTTCTGAGTGTGTACTTTTTTCACTAGAACATGAAAAATGTAAGTGGTGTATACCAAATCATTTCCACAAATCATTGTGCAGTAGGTGCACAATGTGTAAATGTCCACAGAAAGAGGTTAAATATTAATACTGTTCACTTACAAAAGCTTTTCACTGACAAAAGCTGACCTGTTTATCTAAGAATATGCTCTCCTTTGCTCTGAGGTCTGGATCCTTTCTTCTACTTGGTTTTGCTTGGATGTGCCCTTGGAGATGTTATGCCCTAAACTGTTCCCTGTCAAGAGGTGGCATCAAGCGCTTCCAGATTTCAGGTTACAACTAAGCTGGTCACAGATGATGCACGACAGGCTTGGTGCAGGTTCAAAACATGCTGTTTTCCCTTGGAAGACAGCTGTCAGGTAGTGTGATAATCAAACACTTTCAAAGCAATACATTGTCAGCATCAGTGGAAGAGTTGGGAAGGGGTGCTAGTGGAAGAGGACCATCAGAGAGGGATGTTTAACTCATGCAGGTCTGTGGAGTCGGAGACCAATTTGACAATGTCACGCAAGAAAAATCTACCTCGTGTGGTGAGCCCGTCACAGGCAGAGTAGGAGCTTCAGACAAAGTTTATTAAAGAAGCGCTCCCATTGAGTCATGAGGTGCAGAAAGGGCCCCCTTGCTTTCTAAAATCATTCTCAGAGAGGAGCCTGGATGTGGCTGGATCCAATCTTAGGCCCAGACTGTTGATGGCTTATGTGTAAAGGATGATCTAGGTGGACTTGAACCTTTATACAACTTTGTCCTGGAGGATTTAAGGGCGGCAAACTAGATACACTAATATATATGATTTAGTATGATAATGATTGGACAAAAAGATCTTAATCAGAATTATTTACTACACTGCATAGGAGCTAGAACAGCTATTACAGTGCTCTATGATGCAATATTGAAGCAATTGTTTTAAAGTGAGAAAAGCAGTTAAGTAGAGATTGATGTTATTCACCCATGCCAATGACTGTGGGCAAATCTCTTTTGCTCAGCCATGAGGAGTAACCTTGAGCAGCATCCCCAGTCAAAGGAGGAATCTCCACACATACACTCCAAGTTGAAGTATGTCAGAAGACCCTGCCCTTAAAATTTAGGATTTTATATAAAATTTGGGCTTTTATAGTATAAAGTTATTGACTGTCAATCATGTCTCCAGGCAAGCTGTGTCAGCTCAGCAACTTTAGATAAGTTTTCAGTAGTATCACTTGTTTGTTCCTTTATGTGGGTATTTTACCAGGTCTACCAATTCATTTCACTATCAGGATGTTTAACTTTGGGATTGATGAGTCAGACTGGTTTTAGCATTATTCAACACCAAAATCAGTGTGATGACCCCTTCTTCATTTACCACAGATAGCTTTTCAAATAGGCCTTGTTGGAGTTATTTTTCCAATTCCAGGCAGGGCATCTGTTACAGAGCCTTAGCAACAACTGTCAAATTTAACTTTACAGAAGATGCAACAGGCAATTTAATAATCAAACTGTGTCCCCCTTCCCCCAAGTGACGGGTAGGTTTCCTTTCCTAAAGGTATGCTCTGACTAGTCAGTATTTTACTTTCTCCTCCTCTTCCTTCTGTCCTGCCATCACTTGACCTATTTAGACACATAGCTTGACCTATTTAGACACATAGCTTACAGCAACTAGATAGCCATGTGTTAAACTTCCCAAATAGGATCCTCCTGTCTCTTGATACTACCATGTTTGTTTTGGTTTTTTGAGACTAAGCATCCAGGCCTGTGTGCTGAGCTGGATGTCCCCAGATTTCAAGCTTAGTGCAAAGTACAACACGGCTCTCAGGGTAAGATTGGAAAAGACCTGTGAGATCATCGAGTCCAACCCATGATTGAACACCATCATGTCAACTAGACCACGGCACTGAGTGCCATATCCAGTCTTTCCTTGAATGCCTCCAGGGATGGTGACTCCACTACCTCCTTGGGCAGTCCGGTCCCATGTCTAATGATCCCTTCTGTAGAGAAATTCCTCCTGCTGTCCAACGTGAACCTCCCCTGATGCAGCCTGAGGCTGTGTCCTCTTGTCCTGTCGCTGGTTGCCTGGGAGAAGCGGCCGATCCCCACCTGGCTACAGCCTCCTTTCGAGGAGTTGTAGAGAGCAATTAGGTCACCCCTCACCCTCCTCCAAGCTAAACACCCCAGCTTCCGCTACGATACACTATAGATACACATTTTTAGTTCCAATATATTTACAAATTATTAAGCATGTGTAGCGTTCTACACAGAAAATCGCAGCCCGCCGGCGAGAACAGGCTCGTGGGGGCGCGCGCGGTCGGTGCGTCACTGCCGCGCGCCGGCGGCTGGGGAGGCCCCGCGCGAGGGGCGGGGCGGGGGCGGTGACGACGCCGCTTCCGAGCGGGGAAACGAAAGCGGCGGCGGCCTCGCGTCTTCCCCCCGCCGCGCCCTGGGAGCGGGAGCCCTTCGGAACCGGCCGCCTGCCTGCCCCGCTTCCGCCGTGAGTGCTGTCCGCTCCAGCACGGCGCTGTCCGCCGGCCCCGGTCGTGTGTGGGTCAGCGCGGGACGCGGCCGCCGGCGGCTCCCGCGGTCTCCCCACCGCCGGCCCTCCGCCTGCGGGTGGGTCTCGGCTCGGCCTCTGCGACCCGGGGGTGGNTGCATCTCGAGTGTTGTATCCAGTTCTGGGCCCCCCAATTTAGGAAGGACATTGAGGAGATGGAGCGTGTCCAGAGAAGGGCAACAAGGCTGGTGAAGGGTCTGGAACACAAGTCCTGTGAGGAGCGGCTGAGAGAGCTGGGGCTGTTTAGCCTGGAGAAGAGGAGGCTTGGGGGAAACCTTATCGGTCTCTACAACCACATGAAAAGAGGCTGTAGCCAGGTGGGCATCGGCATCTTCTCCCAGGTAACTTGGATAAGAGGACGTAGCTTCAAGCTGCGCCAGGGGATTGGGCATGAGGAAGAATTTGTCCGCAGAAATGGTGATTAGATATTGGAGTGGGCTACCCAGGGAAGTGGTGGAGTCACTGTCCCTGGAGATGTTTAAGGAAAGACTGGACATGATCCTCAGTGCCATGGTGTCGTTGTCATGGTGGTGTTCGGTCATAGGTTGAACTCGATGATCTCAGAGGTCTTGTCCAACCTAAATGATTCTGTGAGAGGCTGGTGGTGCAGTGCAAGGGGGCTGTGGGACATGGGTGGGGATGTGGAGGGGCTTTCCCTTGCAGCTGTGGGGCTCTTCAGGGACCGGGTGTCCCTAACTTGCACTTTATTTTGCATGGTTTGAAATTTGTCAGGAAGGCAGATGTGCTGAGGGACCCTTAGCAGGGTTCAGAGGGTGGGGGTCTTGAGAAGGAGCTGGCAGGGGTGAGCTAAGAGTATGTTGGTCTTTCATTTGGCTGTCTCAGAAGAAACATAAAATGGCCAGTTTGTAAGAGATAAACAAGTGAAAAACCCAAACCCCTAAATTGAGATAAGAGCCAATTTAAAGGTGAGTTGTCTGTAACAGAACATCTGGTGTAAGAGAAAAGGTTTCTTAGCCATGGTGCAGTGAGGTTGGGGGATCATTTTGCAGTCAGAGTTGTGGGGATAAATAAAGGATTTGGCCTTTAGCTGCCTTGCATGGTTTGTGGCAATAAGTTTGTTAACTGAAGGTTTTAATTGGTGACCAGGGGCATCTTTTCTACAACAACAGTCCTATGTAGAATAATAAACACTAATCAAGTTTTAAATGTTGGGTTTTTTTCAGTTGCAGGGACGTTTTAGCTGGTGTACTAAACATTTCTGCCTTCAAATTTTCACCTGCTTTCCTTTTCCTTGGTTCTTATCCTCTGCAGGCCTTTCAAGCTGACTTCTGTTAACTCCATGTTACACATTATACCTTTCTCTGGGGTTATGCAAAGTTTATCAGCCACATTCAGAAGCTTGGTATCTTACCAGTGATTCCTGGTGAAAAACATAACTCCCCACACAGCTTGAGCACACGTATTTAATAAAGTTCTGTTATAAAAGTCACGTAGAAAAACTCCTTTATTAATTAATGTTTGCAGAGGTGAGGTCAGCGTTGTTCAGAGTCTCTTGTGAGAAATTGGTTCCACCTTACGTGTTCCCCATTAGATTAATCTTACATTTTTTCAGTGTGTTTGGATAAAATGAATGTTTGATTCAGTAAGTAGTAATGAACTGCCATATATTTAAGTTCTTTGAGTGTCTGTGTCTGAGTTGATGCCATCTACTTGAATGTGAGTTTCAGTAGGTTGTAGAAATTATTTGAAATTCATGAATAATAGGGAAACTTCCGTATCAGTTTCCTGTTTGATTAGTTAGACTAGCTGTTTAAAAAGGCAGGTTGAAATAAAGTTAATACTTTTACCAAAGACATTTAAGTTGAGAAACATATTACTGAACAGCCCATAACATGATCTATGCCACCATACTGCTGTGCCTTACAGAAAGTTAATTTGCTTAATGTTTGCCAAGTGTGATCATCTTTTTTTAGCATTTCAGGACAAAATGAAGAGAAGGGCAGAACCCGAATTTAGCAGTCCCCAAAATAAGCAAAAGAAGAGGATAGAAGACTTGGGATTAACCCTCAGTTCTACTTCAGATGATGAAAATCAATTTAGTAATCATACTACTCAAGGTAAGGTTGGAGATCTGGTGTATGCTGGTGCAGGGGAGGTAAATAAAAACCAGGAATTTAACCTACATCTCCTAAGTCCTGACTGATAGCCTGAACTTCAAGGGCATACTCTCTCTTTAGGAAAAAAGCTACATTACTTCTTTTCACAACCTTGAATTGGTGTGAATTCTTTTAGGCTTTTTAAAAATCTTATGTAAACCTTTTCCTCTGGGAATTGTATGAATTCAGATGTAGAAAATTGGATTTGAGGTAGATGACATGCATGATCCAAAGCTTTATAAAGATTCTTGTCATATTGGTATTTTCAGTCTCAGTAGTTATTTCTGGTTTAGAAACTCTCAGCAGTGAGGCGTTGTGGGTGTTACACCATAAAGAAACATCATAATCATATTTTTGTTTAAAAAGGAAGAAAGGAATTAGTAGTCTTATCACATTTCTTCAAATGGGAGAAATTGAGATGAATACAAAGGAGCTGGTTGACTGGGGCTCCTGTGTTGTAGGACCACCTCTTGTTGGCTCAGTGTGACTTTTCCTAGGGAGAACAGAGTTGTGAGAGCTCACAGGTGTTTCGTTGCAGAAAGAAAATCTGTTTCGGAGTTAACTAATTGCCTACCTTTTCTTGGAGTGTGCTTTCTCACCTAGAGTTGGGATATACTACAGTTGAGGCATGTACCCTACACAATTGGTATTGCTGTTGTGGGACTCTCCCAGGATTGTACTTCAGGTTGCCTCACGGTCATGCCTGCTACGTCAGTCTCAGGATTTCCTGTGGTCATGAAGTGTTCAAGAGCCTGAACACATAAAGAAGCCTTCCCTTGTGAAAATGCAAGGACATGTCTGTGGAAGATGAGTGGATTGGTTTGGGGGTAGCTGTAGTTGCAGGGTATTGTGTGTGTACCTGTCTGGCAGGGCCCAAGGTGAGTGAGGAGGTCAGAGGTGCAGAATGTGAGAGCTGACATAGGGAATGTTCTGTGCACTCAGGGCTGAGCTAAAAATTTCAAACCAACGTTTTTTTCCTTCTTACCCCCTTTAGATTATTGTGTTCATAAATAGATCAAAATAGGCTGTAAGCCTTAGTGTTTAAGCAACAAGTTGATACAGTTCAAGGACAACATTCTGAGTAGGGTTAATTGTATAGTAGGCTCTTAACACCCATCGTGGTTTCTGATGAAAGAAGGCAGGTGGGGGAAAGAAGCGATTTGAGATCTAATCTCAGCTGAGCATGGCACAGCAAATCTTAAAACCAAGAAGAGTTGCGAAGTGACTCCCAGAGACTTAAGCAGTGGGTATTGTGTTTAAGGCACATTAAGAGTCTCTAGAAAATAAGACACAACTCAAAAGCAGGTAGCAAAGTTAACTGAAGTTGTGTTCTGAAGAAGCAGAAAGCAGTAACTGACCCTAAAGCAAAAATCCTTTGTAAGCGTGTTCTTAGCTAAGAACTCTGTGAAAGAAACAGAAATGTATCTTGATGTTTGAAAATAAAGATGGGTTCAAGTTGAATCATAGCCTTCCTGGTCTCAAGCTGGAAGATGAAAAAGTTGATACTGTAAAACTCTAGTGTAGTAGTTATGTGGGGACACAAGTCCTGAATCTTGAAAACTGATAGCTCAGCAAGGAGCACTGAGGACACATTGAAAGGGTTTTAACTACAGTTGTATGTTTCACTGTGGTGTCTTTCATTTTTGCTTCACTTTCTTGTAATGACCTATTTTGGCTAATTTTTCAGTTGTTTCCTGTTACTTCACTGATGCTTTGTTTTCCAGAACAGGAAAATACAGAGATCTGTGAGTTGAGAGAGAAATAGTCTGTGTTTTTTCTTAAATTAGACAAATGTAAGAAAACTTCAGTCCTTTTTTCTAAGCATTATAATATCTTTCGTGTTTTTTAACACTTCTGTGGAGCTAAATAATTCCTTTTAAAGTAATAAACGGAAAAAAGATCAACTCTGCTAACAATTTCCTGTGTTATCTTAGGGCAACTTTTGTAGTTCCGCTTCCCCTAGTTGTACAAAGCAGCGCAAAATGATTTCTAGCACTTGACGAACAAGGGAGCTCAAGAGGCAGAGGTCCAACACAGAGCATGGCTGCGCTTGCTGTGGATTGCTGCTCCTGCAGTCTGACTGATGAGGCAAATTTCAGGAAGAAAACTTGTGCCACTGCTTCATCCTCATAGTGATATTACCCCAGGAAAAATGGAAGGACTCATTGGATTGTAGGGCCTCCCTCAGCACCCAGCTGGTACAGAGTGGGCTGAGACAAATGAAACTACCATGATTCCTACCAAGATACCAGTTACATCCTGCCTGGAACAAATAGGTTTGGGCATCTCGCAACTGTAGAGCTGCAGTGAGGACTATACAGCTCATACTGGCCTAGGTTATTACCAACTAGATCTCGAGGTGGAATTGGGCACAGACAGAGCTTCACTGTTTGGTGCCTGTGAAGGTTCTGATGCTTCAGTTTCTGGTGAGAAAGGTTTATTTTGAGTGCCTGCTGTTTATGTTGGTACTTACTGCCTTGATGGAACCATTGACTTAAGTTCTTCCTCAAACCTCTCTCAAGTTATTTTTAAAACTATTCTGTCTTCTGACCTTATCTTTCACTTGAATTTGAATGTATTAGTAAGTTCTAGAGGTGAAAAACTCTCTCGCCGTAGTGAACTTGGGAATCCTTGCTATTTAATTGGATAGTGGGGGTGAAAATGAAGTATAATAAGTTTAACTTTCTCTTCTTTCTGCTGTGTTGGCTGTTTGGTAGATGCCTGTAGGGTTTTTGGCTAACTTGGGGATGGATTTACACCAGTAGTTAGGTAGGATATGGAGGAAAATTCAGTATGTTTCATCAAGGTGTGATTGTTACTGTTCTCAAGAGAGAATCCCTGTGGGCCTTCTCAGTTCCTCAGGAGCATTGCAAAGGTCAGGCACACCACAGTAGTACTGTTGCCATGCTGTGGCTGCTCTGCTGGTGTGATGGAGTTTGTCCAGCCCTTTGTGGGGCTTGGAATTCATTGGCTCAGAGAGGCTGTGTGTGTCCCTGAGGCAAATGGAAAGATAACCAAGTGTTGGTTCCACAGGCTGTTTTATATTACACCTGCATGCTTCCCATAGCACATTTGAGATACTGAAGTGTCCTCTGTGTGTCTGTTCAGAGGATTTAATGAGTCACACTGTATTCTAATGTGATTACTGAGATGTCTTTCTTCCATTTTATGTTTATTTTCATTCTCACTTTTTAATTTGTTTTCAGAGTCTTCCAGTAGCACCAGTGGGTCTGACAGTGAAAGTGATGAGAAAAGACCAGTCTTCAGCAATGAGTTCAAACAAGACTCTCTTGTGGAGGGTACTTCATCTCGCTACTCTATGTATAACAGTGTCTCCCAAAAGCTTATGGTAGGTCAAAATAGTTTTGGACCAAACTATTAAGAACTGATGAGAGCAAAGTGAAAATACCAGTTTGTTATAAAAAATACTTTGATTCTGATCCTCTTTGTAGCAGGGTTCTCTGCATCTTTGAGCTGTTTGCTTGCAGCAGCTGGGGGAGGCTGAGAGATCTTGGTCTATGGGGATCTGTTAAAAAAGAAAGTTGATTTGTGTTCAAGGCCTAGGAGCAGGGAGGTATCAGAAGGAAAGGATCTCTGGGTCAGTCAGCTTACTGAGCATGAAAAAGAGTCCTACCAGGTGTTATTTTGCTATCCTCAAGTAAACAAATACTTTGTAAGAAAGACCTTAGCAAATTCTGTGATTGCCATTAATTTGTTTGGTCTTGGAGGCTCGCTGGTTATACTTTTGGGGAATTATTACCTTAATTATTAAGGTATTTCTTTCCTTTTCAAGTCATCCCACTCTGCTTTATGTAGGATTGGATATTTCTTAGAAGGGCAGGGAATTGTGAAGAATAGTGACTGTGACAACTAAACTTTGAAAGTGATCAGCCACCCCTTGATTGCACAATGTTAGTATGGGGAGCAAACTGTGTTTAAGAAATTCTGAGAAAACGGTTGACTGTCCCTGTCTCATGGTAGTCCCAAATTTGGCAACTTGTTCCAGAGTTTAAGGCAATAGTAGGTTGAAGAGAAGTTGAACCTCTTTTGATGCATGCTTGTTTCCTCATGCAAACTTTGTCACTCTAGTATTGTGAGTATCTCATAACCATGAAAGAACAGAGAAACAAAAACATTATTTTCAAGGGCAACAGAGAAGATGAGGTGTATACTTGTGTATGACTTGAAATTTGACAGAAAGTTTGGGACTCACTGAGTGCCTGAATGTGGGTCTCCCTGTGTTCTGTGCTTGTGCTGTACTCACAGGAGCTTGGGTTGGTGATCTTTCCGTGGTGGTAGGCCTGCTTGTATCTGCTTTTGCCAAGTTAGAAGTTCACTGTTCTGCTAGAAGCTGGGAAGTGCCAGCTGCTACTAGGAGTGGGAATAGGGAGTTGGAACTGCTTCTCAAGGAGTTGGAATGCTGCTGACGAGCTCTACGTGAAAAGACTTTCTTGCTGAATTAAAAATTCAATGGGATCCAGAGGCTGAGAGTTGCTGATTGTGCCTCTCTGTAGTTAAATCCTGTTGCTGATCATTCAGAATCTGTCCCTGTGCATTTTTGGCACTGAGCAGCAGTTTGCGGATATTAGAGCAAGACTGTCTGTTCTTGGAGAGTTTTCTCCTGACTAATTAGGAAGTGTGTTTCCAGTTGCCCCAACACAGGAGTTTTACTGCTGAATCTATGGGGCATTTTTTTATAAGGCTTCATAAATTTGTATTTAAAGATTGATGTGATATCAAGTCTGGTCGAATGATTTGGCAGCACTGACTAGGTAAAAGGAAAATGGTGCTTAATTACTAGATTTTCAAAATTCTGTCCTTGGAAAACTGATGTAAAACAGCCTTGGTGGCTGTGACATCTGGTATACATACTTCAAGGTCTGATTCAGAGCAAAGGCAATGGGAAAACACCTTGTATCTTTGTATAAAACCTGTCAGTTTTTCTTGTGTTGTTTCTCATACAGATTGGTAACAAAAAATGTTTCTTTTTCTCACAGGAAGGAGTATAGGGATAACATTCAAAGTGAAACAGTCATTAAGTCTTCTATTTCCTTACTGTCTTGTACATGTGAAATTGACTAAATCCCTGCTTTTTGTTATTACTCTCTTACTGTTTAAATTTACTAAGAGAAAAGCCTGAAAAACTAGCAGTTAATGAACATAGTTCTTTTAACCTAAGAGATGTGTATGTGTTTCAGGAGCAGTATGTCTTGCATTGCTCCTCTGAGTTTTACCTGAAATTTTAACTGATACTTGAAATGCATGTGAATGCATGTTCACAACAAAGAATATCATCACAACATGAATTTTTTCTTGTACCAACATCTTTTTTTCATGACCCTCCCATGCTTACTGAACCCTGTGATGAATGGCTCCAGGCACCTCACTACTTCTCCCTCTGAGCAGGCTGTTTCTATATTACTGAACCTTTTGTAATTTGCTGTCATCTCAAACATCATTCTTCAGATCTAGGTTTTTTGTATCCTGCCTCAGTGAAGTGAACTCACTCGAAAGTCCTGAAAGCTACAACTGAGATTAAGAATGCTCAGTGCCTTTGAGTCACTTCAGGGTGATGTGCCATTTTCCCCACTAGTTTTTGACCTTAGCAGTAGTACATAAACTCAAGTCCGCTTGCCTCAGTGTGTTTCCTTTGCTCCCTTTATAGGCCAAGATGGGCTTCCGAGAAGGAGAAGGTCTGGGAAAATATGGCCAAGGCAGGAAGGATATTGTTGAGGCCTCCAATCAGAAGGGAAGGAGAGGCTTTGGCCTGACCCTCAAAGGATTTGATGGGGAGCTCAACATTGATTGGCAGGATGAGCCAGAGGTAAGTACTTTCTTGTCCTATTTCTGTTGTTGTGTTCAGAAAAAACTGGGAGAAAGAACACATAAAGCAAGCGTGGGTTTTTTTGGCAACTGTCTCTTTTCCATTGTCTCTAAACTGTACTTTGAGTACTAGATTTTTGTTTTGCCTTGATTTCCAGACTCTAATAAAGGGGAAAGGGGGTTTTTTTTGGGTCTTTTTAAATTTTAAAAATAAATAAGACGTGTTTTAGTCCAGGAGGAAAAACTATGGTTGGCCCTAAAGTCATGGCATAACCCCTTATGCTTAGCATTGGGAGGCAAATTTTTGGGGAGCAATCAGGTTTTGTATTTTTCTAGTAAGAACGTCTTTGGCTTTTCCCATGACTTGTGGTTGCAGCCCAGTGCCTATGAGAAGGTGGACTGGTGCCCTGAGTGTACCACGGAGATCCCAGATGCCCAGGAGCTGAAGGAGTGGATGACTGTGGGGAAGGTAATTTTTAATATCTTGGTACTTACCAGCCTAAGACAAAGCAGGACTACTCAGCCTGGGACAATTGCCATGCCAAATAGTAGTAGAATAGCCTAGACTGCAAACAGCCTCTGCAGATTGCTAGTTTAGCTTCCTGCTTAAAGCAGATCCAGCTAGATCTGCTCGGGTTGCGCAAGGTCTTGTTTGGTTGAGTTTTGAGTATCTTCAAGGATA
Organism: Dasyornis broadbenti; assembly: GCA_013397935.1. NCBI lineage: Eukaryota > Metazoa > Chordata > Aves > Passeriformes > Dasyornithidae > Dasyornis > Dasyornis broadbenti. The sequence continues at coordinate 1,868,428 of VZRN01006264.1, forward strand.
GAAACTTTACAACCTGTTTGGGCATCTGTTCAGTGTTTGATGACTCAGTTGACAAAATAAAATTTCCATATGGCTAATTGGCATTTTTTATGTGGCTTTTGTCCATTGTTTCTTGTCATGCCACTGTACTTCTCTAGGACCCTAGGTCAATCTTTTCTGTCTCCTGTTGTTCGGAAGTTGTCTCACTGTTACGTACAACAATAGGATCTCCCTCTCTGCATTCTGAACAAACTGTTCTCGGCTTTTTCTCATACACTGACTGCGTTTTCACCCTTGCCATTTTGGTGGCCCTTTTGCTGGTCTTGCTCCAGTATGTCTGTTTTTATACTTGGGAGTGCTAAAGTAGATGCAATATTTCATATGTGGTCTCAAGATGCATGACAGGGGAGAATAATTCCTCTGCCTGATTGCCACAGTTTTGCTAATACAGCCTAGTATGTGGTTGGCAGCCTTCATCCATTACTGGTACATGCTGCATTCTGAAATGACAATATCATGCTTGCTGATTGCTCTCTGTGTTCTTGTCCTGTTGCAGAGGAAGTTGATGATTGAAGATGAAACAGAGTTCTGTAATGAAGAGCTTTTACATAATGTCCTGCAGTGCAAGGTGAGCCCCCTTTTTAGAGAGGAACTGAAATTTTGGGGAAGCAAGAGGATTGAGTAGTTAGGTACTTGACAAGAGCTCAGAATGTCCTCTATCACCTCCATGTCACTGGGATGACCTAGCATCCTGTTTTTTACTATCTGTTCAGCAACCTTTCTTGAACCTCAGCCTTCTAGGGGATTGTCTTGTTTTAACTCCAGCCGGCAGCTAAGGCCCCTGCAACTGTTCATTCACTCCTCCATCAGCAGGACTGGGAGAGCATAGGAAGGGTAAAAGTGAAAAAACTTGTGGGTTCAGACAAAGACAATTTAATAAGTAAAGCAGAAGCCACTCAATGGAAGGAAAGCAATACAAGGAACTAATTCACTACTTCCCATGAACAAGCAGGTGTTCAGCCATCTATCTGGAGGAGAGCAGGGCTCCATCATGTACAAGGGTTGCTTGGGAAGACAAAAGCCGTAACTCTGAATATCCCCCACTTCCTCCTTCTTCCCCCAGCTTTATGTACTGAGCATGATGGGATATGGTATGGAATATCCCTTTGGAAAGTTGGGGTCAGCTGTCCCAGCTATGTCCCCTTCAAACTCCACAAGAGTACACTCCCAGCCCACTCACTGACAGGGTGGTATTAGAAGGAGAAAGGGTTTTAATGCTGTTCAAACTCTGCCCAGAAATAACAAAGACATCTCTGTATTATCAACACTGTTTCCATCACAAATCCAAAATGTACCTCCATACTAGCAACTATGAAACAAATTTACTCTACCCCAGCCAAAACTAGCGCAGAAATGACTGAAAACAGTCGCCCGTCCTTAGTCTGGCTGAAAGGCTGAAGCCTTGAAGAAGATAAGGAAATGAGCTCCCCTTCTTTTCTTGTGTGTTCAGTCTTCCCTCCTAGATTTTATCATGCCCTTGTATATTGCAGTAGAGTGTGTGTATATATGTGAGAGAAATACCTTAAGCTGGGACTGCTTTTGAGGTGGCTAACCAGATTATCAGGCTCTGGAGCTATTAGTACAGAATTTGTCGGTGTCATTAAATTTACTTAAGAGCTGAGGTGGCTTAGAAAAAGCGCAGATACCATTCTGAGACTGAAAAACCTTTTATGTTGGTGAACCAAATCCTGCATGGAGTTCACTGTCTAGGGAACAACTTCTAGAGAAGCAAGAAGACAGGAAATGTTGATGCCTACCTATCCCTCCAGCCTGTGCCAGGTCCAGCTGAGCTTTGTTTCTGTTTGTGCAGAGTGTATTTGATGAGCTGGATGGAGAAGAAATGCGTCGAGCCCGAACAAGATCTAACCCCTATGAGATGATCCGTGGAGCTTTCTTTCTGAACAGGTTTGTAGAACGTCTGGTAGTGTAGTCCCTTTCTCATTTATGTCCGTTTTCAGCTGTGGGAGCCAAAGGTGAAACTTAACAAGGCCCTATTCATGTATTTACAGGGCTGCAATGAAGATGGCAAATATGGACCATGTCTTTGACTACATGTTTACAAACCCTAAGGACTCCCAAGGGGTGAGTGTCTCTAACTTTCAAGCAGCAGTGCTTTCTCAGAGAATGTGGAAGGTGGGAAGAAAGGAGATTCCTTAGGATACTAGCTGGGAAAACAGGTACTTGAAAGACTCCTAGGAGCAGCATAGTTTATGGTGTATGTGGTTTGACTGCCGGGAGCTGTTATGGGTCAGTAGAATTTCCTCAGTTTCGTTTTGCAGGTGCCTTTGATAAAGGAGTATGATGCAGAGCTGCTCTACTTTGCTGATGTGTGTGCTGGTCCCGGAGGCTTCTCTGAATATGTCTTGTGGAGGCGGAAGTGGCATGCAAAAGGATTTGGCATGACCTTGAAAGGGCCAAATGATTTTAAACTAGAGGACTTCTATTCTGCTTCTAGTGAACTCTTTGAACCTTATTATGGTATGTAGTGCATCCATAAGTGTTACCTGATGTTTTTGCTTATGTTGCAGCCTCTGTATTAGTGGCAGGGCTGGTATTGATACTGGCAGGGGGATCTAGGAGAAGCCTAGGGGGAATCATTTTGCAAGGTAGAAGGGGGCTGTCATTGGAGAAAAGGGTTGAGATTGGTGAGCTTGCATATCATGTAATTTTTCTGCACTTAGTACCAGTCTGGCCTGGGAATGTCTTTCATTGTAGTAGTTGATATTTGAGTACTTTGCTTATCTGAACATTATAGAGTGCTTTAAGATTGCTTGGCAATGTTTTTCTCATATCCGTGATCTCAGCCTGAAACACAGTGAATGAGATAATTTGTCTTAGAATTGTGTGGGTTGGAAGGGACCTTAAAAATCATCTAGCTTCAATCTCCCTGCTGTGAACAGGGACACCTTCCATGAGACCAGGTTTCTCAAAGCCCCATCCAAGCTGGCCAGGAACAGAGACTGAGCATCCACAGCTTCTCTTGGCAATGTGTCCCAGTGTCTCATCACTCTGAGTAAAGAATTGCTTGCTAATGTCTAATCTAAATATAGCCTCTCACAGTTTAAAGCCATTATCCATTATTCTATTCACTCTACTCCCTGATAAGAAGTCCCTCCCCATGTTTCCTGTAGCCCACTTTAGGTACTGAAGGGTGCCTAGACTCGCTGGAGCCTTCTCTCTCTCTAGGCTAAACAGCCTCAGTCTTCTCAATCTATCCTCATGGCAGAAGTGCTCCAGCCTCCTGATTTGCCCAAAGATCTATTAGCAGAGCCAGAGACAGAAACCTCATTTGCCTGACTGTCAGCATGTTTCTATATCAGACCTCTCTAGCTGTGCTCTGATAATTGATTGTGGGCTCTTAGTAAAGATAAATATAAACAGATTTGGGCTAGAGGCTGTATCTGAATCACTGTGACTAAATGAGCTGCTTAATCCAAGGAGGTTTATTATGTTAACATATTTTACCTTGCTGTGAGACAGACTAAGCAGGTATACACAGACAATAACTGCATCTCATCTCATGCATGGTAACTTGTTAATCTTGATGATATGTATGAGCCCTCTGTCTGCCTCTCCTTTATGATTAGGAGGGGGAATCCAAGGATTGCTAGTATTCATGCTTCTTATTTCAGACTGTATAAAAGAAACTGCAAAGTGACTGTCTTGTAGAGAAGAGAGTTTGCTTTTCCATTGTTGTCCTTTGTGTGGTTTTTTTGTTTTCCTCTCCACCACTCTGACTCCTGTTGGCTGTCACTCTTGACACCTGACTACGAACTCTTAGAGAATGGTTATTAGCACTTAAGGATTAGATCTTAGTTTAAGTGAAGGTTCATGGCAAGGGCAGCAAGGCAGATAAACACCTTGTTCTAATGGTTGCAGTGTTTGGATCCTCATAGCTCACTGCAAACTAGTATTATGGAGAGGGGGAGATACCTGGAGAAATTAATAGCCTAATGATTTTGATTCATTTTCTTGATCCCTTTCTGTTATGCTATAAAGTCTAGTGAGGTGTGTACAGACTCTCTTCCACTGATGGAACGGAAGTAGCCTGCCATGATAGCCTGTTGTGAAGAATGGTAAATTCCAGTGTCCCTTCACTTACTGATGGGATGGTTGGTGAAGAATTTAGTTATCAAAACATTGTCAGGCATCCTGATCTCTTCTTCTTTCTAGTCCTTCAGTTGAATTAATAGAATCTGTAGTTGTAGAAGATTTACAGGGACTAACACCAAACAGAAGTTCAGGCTTCCTAGAGGCAGAATTGCTGAGCTCTAGAATACACTTTAGATCAGCTTTCTAAAACACCAGCTGGGGGACAATGTAGCGCTCTTTGAAAAGAACCATATGAGCAAACTGTGTGTTTATGCACAAACCCTACATCTCTTTCCCTACTCCCTTTAAACTTGTTCACAGGTTTTTTGGGGGGTTACTTTTTTGAAGTCCAAATTACATTGTGTTTGAAAATAGACTATTACGTTTCTTTGGACTAATTTGAGTTTGTAGTGGCAGGTTACAAATGCACAATATAAAGAATTTTACCTTCTTTGTAATAACATGTTTTTAACAGCTGAGCTCTGCAGTGACGTTGAATCTTACATCTTCAGTAGGTTCAGCTACGTGCTATTCCTACTTGGATGAGAATATTATGTTGTCATACAGTCTTCATTTGTTTTTTGCTGAGGCTAATGTACAACTTATCATTGCATGGTTATTATATGGTTTTGTTGCAAGCTGACCACACAACCTGAGTAATTTTCCTAAATTAAAAAGCATCTTTGGTGGTGAACAAGTGTCTTTATTAATGTTTATTCACCTATCAAGGTCTTTGTAATTTCAGACTAAATGTTGATTGAATACAATAGATCATCTGCACATACTGATCTTTTGTTTGTACTTGCAAATATGTTATTGATTGTCTCCTTTTTTTCCTTAGGAGAGGGTGGGATTGATGGAGATGGAGACATCACTCGATCAGAAAACATTACTGCTTTCCAGAATTTTGTTTTGGACAATACTGATCACAAGGGAGTGCATTTCTTAATGGCTGATGGGGTTGGTCAATTTCTTTTTCTTCTCGTACTGAAAAAAAAAAACCTGACAAAACTGACATCTCAGTCTGCATGCAGTGGGGTATTTGACATGCGTCTGTAGCTACAATGTGAAATTCTGCAAGCCTTGCCATTAAAATTCCTGGTGTCAGTCCTTTTACCTTAAAGAAACAGAAATTATCATGATTCCATGAAATAGTTCCTCAGAATCATTTGTTTGACCAACAGATTTGTGGAGATACTAACCGTATGCTATGTCCTTTGCAGGGTTTCTCAGTGGAGGGTCAGGAGAATCTGCAAGAAATCCTAAGCAAACAGCTCATGCTTTGCCAGTTCCTTACAGCACTGTCCATTGTCCGGACAGGTATGTTTTGTCCATTAATCTTCCTCCTTCTCTAGGGAGTGGGTGGCACTGGGGAATGTTGCTGTATAGTTTTTATCAGAACTTTGAAAAGTCTATGCTGCCGTGAAGCCCAGTTGCACAGAATTGAATGTGTATACATAAATCCTGAGGGGGTTGTTACAAAGCTAAGAGAACTGGTCAGAAAGATAAGACAATCTATGTCTATTTTGCTTTTAGTTAAAAGCATGAGCTAAAATGAATTAATTTAAGGCACCTAATTTGTTGGGTTATGTAGCTGTCTCTGGGTAGTGCAGTGTGATAACTGGACAATATATCTGAGTTCTATGGCGCTAGCTGGACCAGCTTCCTGAATATTCCATCTGATTGAAACAGAAAATGGTCTTTATCCAGTTCATCCTTTCCTCTTATCTTCTAAATGCTTTTCTCCTTTAAATCTGCCATCTGTGTGATCAAAACAAATGATGCCTCACCCTTTCTTAGCTGTACCTCATTGTTGCTAAATGGTGGACGTTACAGCTATGTCTGATTTTGATGGCTCCTCTCTTCCACTGAGTTTAGTTAGTCTTTGGTACTGGTATAGAAGACAAATGGTAACAAAATGATCATTTTCATCTTGTGCCCTATGTTTAGAAGAACCTGAGGCAATGATCTGCTTAGCAGTATTCTCAAATGTAATATGATTAAAGAGGCAGCCTTCTTTAAGTCTTTCCTGCATGGTCAAATAATAGTTCTGTACAAATGCCTGCTTTTTGCTTAGGGAAATTGGGAATCTTATTTGAAGGAGAGGGGCAACACAGACTCTTCTCTCTCTAGATGCCAAGTTATTCTGTTTAGTTAACATCTGTTAGTCTTCTCTAGCCTGAGGTTCCTTGTTGCGTATATCAAGGCTCCTCTTCCTTGGAGGCTTTGGGATAGCATCCTGCCATGGCATAGGGCACAGTTTGGGCCTGGAAGGGAAGGATGGAGGGTAGATGGAAGGTTTGCTTGTGAGACAGCCTACATACAGATTAGATTCTAGTCAAGGGAATGCTTTTCTCTCTTTGCTGCAGCGACATAGGGAAGATGTTTCATGAAGTCTTGCTGGCCCATAACTTCATAACTGTGTTGTAGATGCTGTTTAATTGTACAAAAATACTGTTGCTAGTTCTGCAGAAGGATTCAGGTGCCTGGTATGTCCTTGTTTCCTTGTAATCTGCTGGCATTGGTGTACTTCCTCTTTTTTTTCCAGGAGGACATTTTGTCTGCAAAACTTTTGACCTGTTTACTCCATTCAGTGTGGGACTTGTTTATCTGCTGTATTGCTGCTTTGAGAGAGTTTGCATCTTTAAACCTGTGACAAGCCGCCCTGCTAACTCAGAGAGGTGAGATGCTTGAGCATGAGCGTCTGCTAAAGAAAACCATCCTCTAAATACAGTGATAGATGGATTGGGTAAGCCTAGTGGAAACTTTGTGAGCTGCTTCAATTAGCATCTGTCTTGGAGGAGGAAACATTTTAGATGTTCAGCAAATTATGGACAAGGTAAAGATACTGCCAAAGTGTCCTTATGGGAAGGAAGCTGTGGACCTGGATATATAACAAATCCTGTTTTGCATGAAACAAGTATGGTTTCAGTGAAGCCAGAGGATATATGAGATGTTGGACATGAGCTGGCACTGTGTGCTCACAGCCCAGAAAGCCCTGTGTCCTGGGCTGAATCCGAAGCAGCGTGGGCAGCAGGGTGAGGAAGGGTTACCCCACCTGGAGTGCTGCATCTAGCTCCAGGGTCCCCAGCAGAGGATGGACTTGGACCTGTTGGAAAAAGTATAGAGGAGGAACACCAACATGATAAGAAGACCTGGAGCACCTTTCCTATGAGCAAAAGTTGAGAGAATTGGGATTGGTTTAGCCTGGAAAAGAGAAGGCTTAGGGGTGACCTAATTGGGGCCTTCCAGTATTTGAAAGGAGCCTACAAGAAAGATGGAGAGGGACTTTTGCCAAAGCCATGTAGTGACAAGAGAAGAGGGAATGGATTCAAACTAAAAGAGAGTAGGTTTAGGTTAGATACTAAAATGAAACTCTTTACAGTGAGGATGGTGAGACATTGGAACAGGTTGCGCAAAGCAGTTGTGGGTGCCCCATCCCTGGAGGTTCAAGGTCAGGTTGGATTGGCTCTGAGCAACCTGGTTTAGTGGAAAGTGTCTGTGTCCATGGCAGGGGGGTTGGAACTGGATGATCTTTAAGGTCCCTTCCAACTCAAACTATTCTGTGATTCTTGATATTTATATGTGTTTTCACTGTACCTGCCAAGTTTAGCAGAACTGGTTTACTACTTGAGGGACATCTGTGGGGGGTTTACATAGGGTTGCATCTCCCCATCTTTCCAGAGCATACAAAATATATGATGACTTAGTGATAGGTGAAATTGCATCTTCTTAGGGATATCCAGGAGGAAAGAGTTCCTGTGATTTGGGAAACTGTTCTTATAATGGGAGTGTGGCAGAAAAGTTGGCTGTGTGAAAGAACTGAGCCCACTTAATCTCTCTGCCTTGCTCTGCAGGTACGTGATATGCAAAGGCCTGAAGTCAGGGATTGATGATGTGCGGGATTACCTCTTCACAGTGAACATCAAACTCAACCAGCTGCGCAATTCTGATGTGGATGTGAACCTCATTGTCCCACTGAATGTGATCAAAGACAACCAGGACTTCTACAATTACATTGTCCAATCCAATGAAAAGTGAGTGAGTGTGGGTGATGAGGGTTGCTGGCTGTAGGCAGATTAATTTAGCATGGCTATTTAGATGTAACTTCCTGCACTCATGGAGGTACTTGTTGATGCTGCCACACTGCTCTGCTAGTGTTCCCTGAGAGGCTGAGGAGAGCAGGGGGACTCTGTGCAGACAGGAATGCTGTATTATTGTTAGTGACTGTTTGACCTCTGAGTACTATGTAGAAAAGAAAGGAAAGTACTGCCTAAGTTGTTCCAGTGATCTTCCTGTCAGTTGAATCATGTTGGCTAAGATCCCTACTCTGTGAATCAGACTGGCTTCTCCCTCTTGTCCCAGCACTGTTTCTTGTTTGGAACAGTAGTATAATCTTGGTGATTACTTTGCTCCCTGACTAAAACTTTTCTTCTCTTTTAGCCACTGCAAAGTTCAGATAAAGGCACTAGCCAAAATTCGTGCTTTTGTTCAAGACACGTGAGTATATTCCTCTGGCTTTTGGTGAGGACTGAATTAACCTACTATTAATGAATTGCTTTGCCCTTCTTTAATACGTTCTTGATTTGAGCTGATACTTGTCTTGGCCTTTGGAGCCAGGAAAGTGAAAAGTGCTTTTAGGTAGCTCAGTTTGCATCTTTGCCTGAGTTATTTGCAGAGATGTGTGGGTGGCTGGAAGTGTTCTGAAAATTGATGGTCTGTTATCACCCTTGTTGAGAAGGCTTCCATGCATTGCATGATTTCTGGGTACCGTAAAGTGAGCCTGCTTCTTAGCAGGAATGTAAGCAGAAAGGTAACTTGCAGCTGGTATGTTCAATTCAACAGTAACCATCCCAGTTGAGTGTGGTTTGTAGCTGTTCATTCTTCTTGGGGTAATTCAAAGCATCTAAATTACAAACCTAGAATTACCAAAAGCTTCATGTTAAGTTCTTGCATAAAACTTAAGCCATTGCAATGTTTCCCTGCCATGACTTTTCTGTTCAGGTGGTATTCAGCGATAATACATGATGGAAAGTTGAGTGAGTTTGGTAGTTAGGAATTGTCTTAGAGTTAATACTAACATTGACACTGTTTTTTGTATGGCCTTCAGCAGGTCCTCACTGTTACTCGTAAATAGGACTGTGTACCCAGCTCTTGGAAGTTTGCATAAGTTTGTACTAATACATAACTTTTTGGAAACATTTATACCCAGGCATACTTTCATGGAACAGAGTGATAGCTGCTAGTCAATAGTGCAGACCATGAAGCAAAACTAAACATGGGGACTGGAGGGCTGGGAGGGAAGGTTCTCTTCTGTACAACCTGTTGTGGAGCAGTTCATGTTGGTTGTTGCTGAGCTAGATGCTGAAAGATCCAAATTTTATAGGGCTGGGATATATAGTGCTGTAAAATCAAGGAGGTTTCAGCATCTTAACAGTCAGTTGTCTTTCTTTAGAACACTGATTGAGCCACGGCAGGCTGAAATCCGAAAGGAGTGTCTCCAGCTGTGGGGGGTAAGTAAGGTACCAGGCAGGGAGATTGTGAAGGTGTCCTTGCTGAAGTGAAATGAGTGGAGCTGCAGTACAGATAGGACTTTCTAGACAGAGGTTTAATGCCTTGTCTTGTGGGAAAGTCAGAGACCGTTTCAAGCGGTTTATGTAATCAAACAGGATGTCCCTGATTTATTGTGTATGGCTTAACTGAGAAGGCTTCTTTGCAGTTGAGAATATTTCATTGTACACAGAGAGAATTCAGCACCTAGATCCCAAGCAGCAGAGCTCTCTAAAAGGTCTTGTTTTATGAGTCTGCAGTTTCTGTTTCCTGAGCTTTTGACTGCAGTGGGGCCATAGATATGGCAGTCAGTTTCATAGGCTGATTGTGTGTCTTTGATGAAAGGGTATTTCATCAAAACATGCATGAAATCAAAGGTTTAGACTAAATCTTTCTGAAGTTACCTGTTGGTTTCTGTGAGATGTGGTATATGCCTACATTAAATTTGCAAAACGTGAGACATCTTATTTGCCACATGACATTTCTTCTTCATCTGGAATCCCAAGAGTATGAGTCTCAGGGCAGGATGTTCTTTCATATATTGAACCAGAAACATTCCTTTGAATGTGTCAAAGAAGTATCAGTATCAATACTCAGTATCAATTGTTTGGATTTGTTTTCAGATTCCTGATCAGGCTCGGGTTGCTCCTTCATCTTCAGATCCCAAGTCCAAGTTCTTTGAGCTGATCCAGGTGAGACCTTGCCTAGAATCCTTTCATACAAATGTAACTTTTTTTCACATTGGAATTAAGAGATGAAGAAGCTAGTCCTGGGTTATTGTTTCATGTAGAAGTTGTGTTTACCTGCCTGTTGATGTATTGTCTCTATCTTGCCTTTTCCATACTTTGTTTTTTAGGGCACAGACATTGATACCTTCAGTTACAAACCCACTCCTCTGAATTCCAGCACACTGGAGAAAATTCGCCAAGTGTTTGATTACCGGTGTATGGTTTCTGGAAGTGAGCAGAAGTTCCTCTTGGGGTTAGGAGTAAGTGCTAAGAACAGTCTGGGAGTTTTGCTGATTCATTTCAATGCTACTATTCTGCTTTGCAGTTTCACCTCATCCTTCCCTGTCCTTAAAGGCGTAAAAGAATCCCCCCTCAACAGTTCCTGAGACTGCTAGTTATTTATGTTTCTTTCTCCTAATGTCACTGCTTTTCACACTAATTAACCTTGTTTTTTGTAATCTCAGCCTGCACAGAGACCTGCACTCCTGCTACTGTCTCTAATTATCTTCACTGTCCTTTTAAAGGTGTTCTATTTCTGGTTCTTTGTGTAGGTGTGAAAAGTCACTGGCAGATTAGAATCGCCGTTTTTGTTCCTTTGCTGTAGAGGTTAAGGTTCTTCCTTAAAACTTACGACAAAGAAACTGCCTGTGACAGCCTAGGACAAAAAGATTCTCTGAGGGTTGCTCTGCAGTTAGAGGTCTCTCCTCCACCCCTGCCCTCAGGAAGCCTTGGCTCAATCTGACTCTGTCTTTATGTACAGAAATCACAGATCTACACCTGGGGTGGTCGCCAGTCAGATCGCTGGACAAAACTGGATTTGAAAACTGAGCTGCCACGAGATACTCTTCTCTCTGTGGAGATTGTTCATGAGCTGAAAGGAGAGGTAGGAGCCTACTCACTCCCTACCCAGCTGCTGCAAATTAACAGAGCAGTTTTACCTAATCTCTGTAAAATACTGCGGAATAAATGTTCCATCTGTGCCAGGTCCAAGTTTTCTTTTAAAATGATCTTTAGAGTAACTATTTTGGATTAAGTTCTTTCTGTCTGGTGCTAGAGATACGAGCTTTTAACATTGTTTTGAAAACACTTTGGACCTCATGTGTTGCTATTCTATATGGAGCTGCAGATGACATTTCCACCATGATTTCATGTGTCTGTGGCTCTTTGGGTACATAACTGCTCAGTAGTGATTGCAGGCTATGGGGAGAAGATCCTCGTGATAGATTCACAGTATAAGGTGAAAAATCCCAGCTGCCTGGGAAGTTTCCCTGTCCTTTTGCACCTCATATGAGGATACTGTGGTGCACTGGGATTTGTGATACCTGATAAGGCACCAGATAGCTGGTGATGGCAGCTGTGGTCCCACCCTCTCTCCCTCCCCTAAGACAACTGGGTATTTGAGATACACTGGTTCTTGGAGGGTAGTGTGTTACTGTATAATGGGCAGCAGGGAATTTGTGTGCTTCTAGTATCTGGAAAGTTGCCTTCTTGCTGGAAGAGAAGTCCTGTGAAAAAACAGGCTATAAATCAAAGCTGAAATATCAAGAATCGGAATACTAAATCTCTGTATTGCCCTCCTTAGGGGAAAGCTCAGCGAAAAATCAGTGCCATCCACATCCTTGATGTCTTGGTGCTGAATGGCAATGATGTTCGAACACAGCATTTCAACCAGAGGTATGCAGGATCTGGAGAAACTTTTTTCTAGGACATGAGTAGGAGTGGAATGACTGGGAAACAGTGTTTAAACAAAAAGCAGAATGCTGAGCACAGGGAGACAAGTGCATTCAGCTGAAACACTGCTATAAAGATGAATTGTGAATGAAGCTGCTCTGAAGTGAAGTACACATAGACTTTTCCAATTGTATCTTCTGTGTGTATGAGGGCAGGTCTAGCTTCTTTCTTAGTGTGGGGTAAGCCAGGCACAGCTGGGGTAAACTGACCATTCTGGGAAAATAAATGACCATAGCTGGTAACTGGCTGAGGGAGAAGGAACAAGCACTTCAGTTTCCATCCGCAGAGACATGAAGTCTCTGTGAGTCCTGCTATCCTGATAAATACATCAGTGTTCAACAGCATGTGGGTTTGTAGAGTAAGCTATGGACACTCATTCCTAATGGATAATAGGCAGTATCACTGGGCACTGAATTGGGAGGGTGAAAAGAAGTTTTGCTAGACCCCTCTGGCTAGCAGTAGAGCCAGTCTACATGTACTGAGGTGTCAGTCAGTTACTCTGCTGAAACTGTTACCTACCTGCTGTGCCAAAGACCTTGTTAAATTGCTGGGTTCTCTGTCCATGTTCATTCAGGATTCGGCTGGCGGAGAAGTTTGTCAAAGCTGTTTCTAAACCCAGCCGGCCAGATATGAACCCCATCCGGTGAGTGACTCCTCCTTCCCCTCAGCCTGGCATGCTTTGGTGTCAGTGTGTTGGGAGTTACATTTCAGGCTGAAATTCATAGTTGTTATGTTCTTTCAAAAGACGCTAAAAGCTTTTTACGTATTTAAGATAAATATTGTTAGTGGAGAAGTTGTGACCTCCTTTCACATATCAAGCAGTCACATTTGCATCATCGGTGGTTTGGCTGGTGTTGATTTCAAATATGTGTGATTGTAGGTCTAGCACCTAGTGAGCTTAATCATTGCAAGGAATTCTGTGTCCTTGTCTGCCCTGAACAGTCAGCAGCAGTACAGCGGTGCTGACTGTTAGCGAATGCAGTACTGACCAGCATTGATGAGGACAAGGCTTTAGTTACAATCCCCAGGAAAGATCCTGACAAAGGGCTTCAGCTTTGGTTGTCTCCTGGCCTTCCATTTCATTAATTCTACTGCAGTGGAGCATAAGAACACCACTGTGAGACCATCAGATATGTACTGTGGACAAAACAGCTCCTCATTCAGAAGCTAGAAGTGCAGCAGTATTATGAAAGAATCTGGATAAAGGGAAAGATAATGTTCTCCTTTATGGCTTAATGAAAGATAATGAATGGAATCTCAGCCTAATGACAAACAGACAGTTATAATAATTGGAGGAGCCCAAAATATTGGGGAAGGCTGAAGGTGAAGTGAGAAGGAGAGCTGGGGAGATGGATTGTAGAGGGGTCGTTCACTGCTCTTGTGGAAAGTGTTCCTGTTCCTGCTGTGCTCTTTGAAGCCTCATGCCTGTAGTAGTATGTGGGGAAATGAGTGGTTGGGGTGTCCAGTCAGAGGCAGTGCTTTTTAAACTTACTCATTGTTTTTCTATGTCTCAGTTTGATGTAATGATAGAATGATGACTCAAAATAATCTTTACTGTTAAAACAAAAGAAAAACCTCTTTTTATGTTAGGTTAACTAACAAATTTATGGCATCTCTGAGGATAATAATGGTGAAGATCAGGTTGTTTACTGTGAGGCCAGCATGCTGAGGCCAGAACCTGCCTGGGACTGACTTTGGTCAATTTATGTGATGGGAAAACTACCTGACTTTCACTGTTTTTTCTTTTCTGTGTAGTCAACCTGAGGAAAAAATGCACAGCTTCCTTAGCAGCAAGGATGCTTGTCTGCTGCTTACAGCAATCCAACCATGAGAGTGCAGGTGTCAGGTTTACTCAAGCCAGGAAAACTAGGAATGGAAGCCTAAGATAGAGGAGAAGAGTGAACCTCAGCTGTACCTGACTACTTCACGCTGTATAGAATCAACCATTTGGCTGCTCCCTGTAGCAGGGCAGAAATAAAAGCACAGTTCAAACTTTTTTAAAATAATGTTTTTGTCTTTTCTCCCAGAGTGAAGGAAGTATACAGATTGGAAGAAATGGACAAGATTTTTGTGAGGTAAGTGGTTGGTGCAAATAAAATGTCAGGGCCCGCTGAGGGTACCAGGCACTGGTGCACAGGAATGGGAGTGATGTTCTGATCTGTGCTAGAGGAATCATGGAGAAAGAGCTGTTAGAGCTCATTAATCTGGTGGCTGCTGTTCCTGAGGTGCTGCTTACTCAGAGCATCATTCTGCTGCATTCTAATGCCATAGATATGGCCAATGCACTTCATAACATTGGGAGTAGCAACAGTGCTTGAGTTCATGTGCAGAAGTATCAGTGGCTTAAGACCCAGAATTCACACCTGAAATAGGAAGCCCATTTGGATCAATTATGGTAGATAATCACAGATTTTTTACCACAACACTAAATTTGCAGCCTGATCTAGACAAGTCTGACTGGTTTCTCTTGGGAAGGCAAGAAACTGAATTCTTCAGGATGTGATGATTTGGTCCTGTCCTGTGCAGTGCTGTCAGTTCTCACAGTGGCACTTTGGAGGAAGGGTGCAGGTGGTGCGATGTGTGCACAAGCACATGGGAAAGGAAGAAACACTCTCTGTCACTGCCTTCTCTCAACATTTAGGTTAGAGATGAAAGTCATCAAGAGTTCAGGAGGAATGCCCCGGCTGTCCTACACTGGCCGAGATGACCGGCACTTTGTGCCCACAGGACTCTACATAGTACGGACCATGAACGGTAGGTGGAGAGAATCCCCAGTCTCACTCAACTTTTCTTTTTCTCTCCAAGTAAGAAGTATTGACCAAGCTTGCTCACACTGTAACTTGTTAAAAAATTAATGGGAATATTCCAATGGCTAGAGATTAACTGTTTGCATGTAGTGAGGGTAGCTTGGATTTAGATAGGGTTCAGGGTGTTTATATAGTAGTTTTTTCTGTTGTGGGTTGATTAGCTATTGTGTGGGTAATTCCATGTATTTACATGTCTGATTACCTTCTTTTTTTAATGTGATAATTTTTCATCAGATGTTTTCCAGAGTAATAGGATGTAGAAATAACCCTGTTCCAAATGTCAGCTTCTAAATGCAGTGAGAAGGGGTTTTTCTTGGTGAATAGAGAACAGCTTGGGAAGCAAGTTGTTGTGGGGGAAGGAAGGAGAAAGGAGTAATGAAATGACTACAGGTATTCTTAAGATTCCTCCTCTTTACTTGCACTGTATGTGTACTGCTGTGATTTTTTTTTTTTTTTTTTTCCCTCCCCTTTTATTTTCTGTCTGATCTCTGTAACCCTTCTGCTAGATCCCTGGACAATGGCATACAGCAAAAACTTCAAGAAGAAATTCTTCTTCAACAAAATGACCAATGTAGCGACATACAACCTCCTTCCTGAAGCCATTGCACCCTTTCAGTGAGTATAAGCCAGAGCTGAAGCTATGGAAGGGTATCTGTCTGTGAGTGTGTGTGTGTGTGCGTGCCTGAGTATTTGGAAGGGAGCTCAGGGGTGCTGTGTTCTTGCAGTCGTTTGCAGTGCAAGCGCAGCTGGTTGCCAGCAGGGTGTGCTGCAGGAGCTGGCACCTTCTCAGACTTTCAGGAAACTGCTGATGTGGAATCATGGATTTTGCAATTAATGGCTATGAATAACAAACATCTCACAATTTTGTTCCACTGTCTGCAGCAGAGTACAAGTTACTTGAACCTCCTGCACACACGAAAGCAGAAATTGAGCCCAACAACTGTAGTTTGCTTCATTTCTGTATTTAACATGTTTGGTTGTAAGTTAGTAATTTAAAAGCAAATCCTAGTTCATTTAGCCCAGGCTCTGGAATAACCTGTGGGAAGCTTGGAGCATTTTTTAAAGAGAGAGAGAGAAAAGCAGCAGCTCCTTGAGACAGGATGGAGTGGTTTGCCATTGGACAGTCATTAACACTGTGGCTGCTGAAAACCATCTGTATCTGTGTACTAGGCTGAGGGCATTACCTAAGTGCAGAAAATCTTGAGTCTGATACCTCAGGGCTCCTGGGTAGAGATGTTCTGCACACCCTGCCCTCAAGAGATGCCCTCTACCACCATTACCTAGGACTGTGCCTCTGAGCAAGAACTTGATATGAAATAGGGCTCCTGATTTTCTCACTTTAAATCTCCTTACCTGTTTTAGAGCAGTGCTTTCAAGAATACTTAAGTCTTCCTTAATGTGGTGAATGGCAGAACAGGCTTCAAAAGAGAGGCACATGATGCTTTTTCCCTCCATGTGTCAGGATGGGGTTAGTTCTGGCTATGTACTCTGAAATAGGTCAGCATGAAGCTGCAGGAATGGCTGAGGAGGTGGAGGGAGTGCTTGTGTGGGACTCCAGAAGGGATATGTTGAGGTTAGTGAGTACTAATATGTCTATAATTAGCCACTGACATGTGCTCTTGTCGCTGTGCTGGTACTGCTTTGTTAGAACAGAAGCACTAAATAAGCTATGAATATTAAGTGTCAGTAATTGTACAAAACTAAAGGCTGCTGTGTTGGCAGTAATTAGCAACTCTGATTTCATTATGGCTGGGACTGTGTTGATGCAGTGAGAGAGGGCTTTGCTTGATGGATGGAGTGGGAGATGGCATTGCAGGACCAGAACTCTCAACAGCCAAGCAAGGCTCAGTTATTTCACACGAGGGGAAAAGAGGGAATGATCCTAGCTGCTTTTGTACAGTGGGGAAGTGCTGTTTGCAAAGCTCCATAGGACAGCTGTTACTGATTATAGTAGGTATGTGGTGAGTGATTAGGTTGCTGCTCCTGGCAGACTTTTAAAATTCTTCATTAAGGCCTTTCCATTGCCTGCAATGACAGTTTCATCCTCTGAGAAACTTGGGGGGAGGTAGGTTTTCTCCCTAGTGACCTGACTCCTTCCAGCAAATACTGAACTGAATTGGAGTGAAGCTAGAATTAAGAAGTTTGTTTCCATGGAAATCTCTTAGGCTTCACCATTAATATATTTTGAAGGCTGCAGAGTTTGTAAGGTGAATGAATGAGTGCACTGGTCTAAGGCACCTGTCCAAGTATCTCTGTGGCTCCCATTGCAAGGGCAGCTGCCTCTGGCTGGGATGAAAGTGTTTTCCTTTCACTTCCCTGCCAAACTAATCTTGCTCTCCTCTCTGCCCACAGTGTCTGTCATTACAGCCGCCTCTTCTGGGAATGGGGGGAAGGTGTCAAAGTGCATGACTCTCAGAAAAGACAAGATCCAGACAAGCTATCAAAGGAGACTGTCCTGTCTTTCATCCAAGCACACTACCCCTAACCCTGCTCTCTTGAGGGTGCAGGGAACGGCTGAGCCCAGCTTGGATTCTTCAGGGACTGATGAGACTGGAAAGGCTCCACAACTTCTATCCTGGTATTCTCCAGAGCTGATTTCCTGGAGATGATTGAACCAGAGGGTGGTATGCAGAAGGCACAGGATGAGGCTTTACCCTGGTAGTGTATATAAGAGTACAGCCCAGGTAGCACCTGCTGCTGGAGTACCCGAGGTGACTCCTGGAGCTGAGGCCTAATGTCCTTTTGTCCTGACCTACTGCATGCATAAGGCCAAGGGGCTGGCAGCTTTCTTTGCTCCTGATCAAACATTCAGCAAGGTTTGTGGAGTTCTGTGTATGCCAGAACTCCCCAGGCTTCTGCTTCTTTTGTAGTGTGGGAAGGAGCAGAGATGTTTTGATGGTAGAGCTGGGCAACAGCACATTGAAGCAGCCCTGCATAGTTCCTGGCAGCTGTCTCCTTGGCCTTGTCAAAGGCATTCATTGGAGGATGTGAACTCTTTGGCGAGCTGTGGGACAGAAGTTACATATTCTTGTCGGTGTCTCCAACACTTCTGTTTATCAAGGCACTCAGCTAGCCACTGGCAATTCTTATGTGATGGTATCCTGTTGGACAAAGGCCAGCGCAGGTGATGAGTAGAGTTCCTGGCACAAATTTGATGTGCTCACACCTCTACAAGCTGCTGTGACAAGGATTTCCCCTCTCCAGGATAGTGACTATCTCAAGCCAGCAGCCTGGGGCTAATTTGTGAAAATGTACCATGGTTGATGTACGTGCTGCATGGTACTTCATGGTACATGCTTTGATTCTTGGTATTTGATATTATTACTTAAACCTTCAGGGAGGAAAGTGGATGTGGGAGGGAAGACACAGGAAAGCTAGGACGCTGGAGTCTTTGGAAGAAATTGTGGGAATGTCTAACCTAGTTAAAAAGACCCAGGGCTTCAGTAAAAAGATATCTTGACTTTAACCATGTTGGTTAAAAGGAAGAAATCTTGTCCCCTGACTGTCTACTGGAAAGGATACCAGACTTTCCTTTCGAAATGTCAGAGTGGCTTTGAAGTCCTCTCTATGTCATTTGGCTCTGGAACTACATCTGGAGTGAAGGCACAGAGCCGGGAAACTTTCAGTATGGCATTTGTGTCAAGACTTCTCCACGCACTTCTGTGCCAGACTCTAAGTTGGCTTCTGTTGCATGTTTTACCCTCACTGCTTCCAGGGCACTCTGCCAAGTCTTCCACATAAATCAGAAGAGAACACATTGTTGAATGCTTTTGAACAAGTAGCAAGATAGCCCCTTTTTTTTGTTTTGATTTTTGTTTGTTCTTGGCTTGTTTTTAAACACAGGTTGGCAATAGGGAGAAAAGTGATTTAGGGGTTTGTCTGAACTGTGCCTTAAGGAAAGCTATAGTTCTAGAATCTATAGCAGTTGTTTAGACTGTGTCTTTTTCTCCACATCCATATGAATGATTTAAACAAGCCTGTGCAGCAAAACATAGAAATTTTCACCTAGACACAGGTCTGTCAAAACAGTTGAAGGATTGCAGGCTGTTAATGCATCCTCTTGGCTGATCTGTAGACCTTCTCTGCTCTCAAACATTGGTAAAATATGTATGAAAGAAATGGTGGCCCTTCCTCCTCAACAACAAGAGATGTGTCATTAGTAGCTTTGTCTTGGCAAAGGCACTTCCATGAGGAATAAAGAGGAATCTCTCCCAATGGGCAATAAAGTACCTCAAGCTCTGGTGTCCAGGCCTGTGTACAGTTGGCATTTTAAACCAACCAGCAGTTTGAGTTCTGAGGACCTCTGTGGACTGCCTTGAGGCTGTTCCAATGCCAGCAATGCATGCTGCTCCCTCTTCCAGGCTCCTTTGCCGAGTGTTGTGTCATCAGCTCAGGGCTTTGACTTCTGTGGGCTGGCAGACACAAGAGTGACTAGGGATTAAACCAGGATGACTGTAGGCCTCAGAGGGTACAAAAAAACCTGGTCCATCTGCAAGCTAGCTTTTAGGAATAGATACTTTGTTTACTCAGTTGTCTCTAGTTCCTCATTTAAATTTGCTTTTATTTTTGATGCACTGAACCTTGATTCTGAATCTCCCTTCAAGAAGGCAAGCATGAGCCACCAAGCTACTTGCTTCCCTGCTGAGGGATTATGTTGGGAAGGGGAGGTGAGGAAGGTCTTGCTGAAGGGAGTGTTTATGTATATTAATTGCACAATGTATTGTTATTAGGCTTTGTATCATTTTGTGTTGACTTCTCTGCTTTCATGTTCTATTACCAATACAGCCCCTTTAGTTCATAGCAGTGCTTCTTTACTTTGCTTCCCACAAAATTCTGGCCAACAGTATGTGTCAGTGTGGCAACAAAGAAATGCTCAGCAGAGTTAAAATTTTCAAGGCAGTCCCTTTTAAAGGCTTTTGTGGCAAGTTAGAGCACTGGAATAAGAGGGCACTACAGGGGACAGTCTCTAGCACTCCTGCAGCATGCCAGGTTCCTGTTCCACTCAAAGGAAGAAGATTCCAGGCCGCAGCAGACCAGTAACCCACTGTTGAGACCTCACTGACCAGGGGGTTAAGTGTCTAACCCAGTCTAGGCTTACCGTGGTGCAATGTGTGCCAGTAGGGAGATAGTACGATGAGAATAAAGCGGTAGCTGAGAAACAGGACAAAAGGGGCGGGGG
>VZRN01006264.1:1888621-1901070 GCA_013397935.1 Dasyornis broadbenti
GAGTGAGGTGGAGGGTGAGAGAACAGCAAACTAAAAGGTCAGATAATTTTATTTAAAGCCCTACAGAAATATTTCCATCTCTGGGAGTTGATAGTAAATTGTCTTCTGCAAGTGCTGATTATCAAAGGCACAAAATGGCTACCAAGCTCTGATGCACTGAAGAGGTAGGCAGATCTTCTCACAGCCCAAGCACTCAGATCTCAATTTGGATGCTACCTGCTTGCAGAGATACCTACATCCCATCTGCTTTTGTGGAGGTAGGAATCCTTTGGTCCTGGAAGTCAGGGTGGAGGAGGAAGCATCTTTAGGTCAGCTTTGGGAACATATAAAATCGTGATACCTACAGATTACCCTTTGAATCAAGAGCTTGGTCCCTTCACTTTATGACTGTCACAGGAGCCAAGAAGGTGGTCTGTATTCCATCTGGGCTGGGCAGAAATAACCTGGCATCACAAAGGTCATCTTCAAAACAGAGAATGTATTGCCTTCCTGGATCAAGCTGGATTGTCCTGACTGTGTTTTGGGTAAGATGGCACCACCTCGAGCTCTGCTTGACCTGATTTCTAAGCGCAAGTGTGCTGTGATTTCTGGTTTGTCTCCTGTCCTCCTCAATTTGCAGAAAAAAGTCTTCCCTACAACAAAACTTGGAGACAATAAACAAGAACAGTAATTTGAAATGCTGATCCTCACCCTTGGGGGAGGCACAATGGTGAGAAGAGGAAGAGCTCTTTGCAGGAGTCATTTGTTCAGCAGGGAGAATTCTTGAGTGCAATCACATCGTCCAGCAGGCGTAAATAAGAGCAATCAGCAATGCCATGGCCACAGCAAGGGCAGCATTCTTGCGATTTTCCTTACGAAGTGCACTCAGTTCTTTCTCTGGAAAACAAACAAAAGCCTTGCCTGTGAAAGTTCTTTATGTTGCAGCTACATTCCTTTCAAAACTCTCTTAGAAGCATAAAGCTACCTTGGCCACAGGCAATGATTTTGGGAGTGGTATGCAAAGCTGCCAATTATAGGATATGCAATTTACAGGAAGTAAACTAGCAGGAACCCTTTCATTGCTCTCATCCTGACACTGGTGGTAGCTGTGCTTGGGAATACTTCAGTGCCAGACAGTTCCTGTTTGCAAATGCCATTGCTGTAGGCCTCTACTAAGGACAGAGTGTGTCATTAGAATAACTGCTTATTCCCTAAGAGAATGAGGGAGACAGGAGGGCAGACAGCTCTTTCTACTATCTTCCAGATATAACAGTCTGGTAGCTCTTTCTAGTGCTAAAATTTAAATACAGCTGTGGCCATCTTTGAATATTGCAGAATCTATGTTTCCTTATGTCTCAGAAGTATCAGTGTGGAAAAGGTCTGGACCTGGACACTCTTACTCTGTTGGGGTCTGAAACTTCTTAGAGAGAGGTTGCTTTCCCTCACCCTGCTTTAGAGAAGAAGACAGTGGCTACTTCAAGTATGGAGTCTTGCTGATTTTCATTTCTGTTTGGTTCCCTTTACCAAATATGAGAACCCCATTCTTGCTAGTTCTGTTCCACAAAACTGTGCTGGGTGGTACAGCAAGCAGTGAGGCCTCCAGCCTTGCACACTGCCTGGCCAAACAGCCATAAGTGTTTGGCAGGCAAAATTGGGTGTGGACTGTCTCCACTGACAAACTGCTTTTGTTGCTGAGTTCATCTGCAGTGACTGCACAGGTTACTGCTCTACAGTTAGCACAAACAGCCTCCAGCAGTTTCCCAAGTGGTGTTGGTATCAAAACAGACTTTTAGCTGTTCTTTCTGCCCCTGTTCTTCACCTAATACACAACAACCTACTTGAATCTGCAAGGCCACAAAGGAGGTGACAGGGTCACATAACCCCATGCACAGCAGTGCCAGCTTAAATTGATGCTGACAATGGCATTGTCAGCAGCTGCAGTTCATGGCCTCAAGTGCAGCAGCTGGAATAAGGAAGGATTTAATCAGAGGCCATAGCAGTGATGTCACCATTAGGTGAGGCTGTTGCTGCTGTCTGAGCTGCTGTCTGAGCTGCTGTATGAGCTGCTGTCAGACTACTCTGCTGATGCCAGCAGTGATGGCTGACTGCTGGCTGGTAAAAGTGGCAGCAATGTTCAGTCTTCTGCTGTCTCTGGTGGTAGACCTTTAGGAAACAGCTTTCAGTCTGTTTAAAGGAACTGTTAGTCTTCTGGAAACAGTCCTGTAACATATAATTACAAATTTGCTGGCCAAACCCCAGCTTTCAAACCTGCAGATATAAAAGAATACTTGTGTTTTTTCCCTTGTGTGAGCTCTGGTGCTTGCATGGCTGCAGAGTACTGTCAAGCAGGTAACACACTGATCCAGGAGCCTGAAGATGTGCAAAGCAGCATCTCGTGGAATGAAAGTGCTGCCAAGTGTGGTATCTCAGAGGGACTCTCATTCTGTCTGTCTACAGCAGGACTTGCACCAAGGAAAGGCCCTGGCTCTCAAGAACTGCAGGTAGCACATCAGTTTGAATCCCTATGCTCTTGCGCTGAGTGGCCCCAGAAACTGATGCAATAAGAACCTTCCCCAAGGAAGGTATGCATTGCTACACTCCTGATAGCTCTTGCCTTCTTGCATAGCAAGCCTCCATTAGGGGAAAAAAAAAAAATGGTGGGGAGAGGGATGTTAAAAGCTACTCCAGCCAATCTGTTAGCTATGATTATCTAAAGACTGGTAATTTGGGGTGTGTGGAAGGGACATTTTCTCCCCTTCATTAGCTGATGCTTATTTTTTTCCCTGTGGTAGTACTGCTTAAGTAGGAGGATGCAGACTCCTATTATAATATGCTGACTACATTTCCCTTAGTCTAACTCCCTTTGGTTGAAGCTAAATTCAAAGGCAGAAGTCAGAGGTGGCAGGAGCTTGAAGACAAAGCTAAGCTGCAGCACTGATCCCATCCTGCCCAGAGGGACCATTTTTAATGAAGCTCTTACCATAGTTGTCAGCTTTGGTCATTAGTAAGTTTCTCTCTCTCTCCAGTGACTTTCTGTAATGAGAAGAGGAGTTCATTACCTGCAAGGCACAACACAGCCTATTTCTTTGCTTACATGATGGAAGAGAGACTGTCCCCACTGCTGAGGATATCTGCTCACAGAATGAGCCCCTCACCCCTCAAGGTGGAGAGGTGACAGTTTAGAAATACTCAGTTGTGCAAGAGAAGAGATGCAGCATTTTAGATTACTTTTTCCTTCCCCCAAACTGCTTCATATCTCTCCTTTCAGGACAGCAGTGTAGGCAAGCAGCTAAAAAGGGCTCTGCGTGTCAGTACCCTACCCTAGTTCCCCCCCAGGTGACACAGGAAGTTCTGACACAGCTGTGGGATGGGGCATGGTCCCTGTATGCTCTCTGAAGGATCTTGCGCCTCCACCACATCTGGCTTAGTGCTGGAACAGTAATTTATCTTACCATCTGAAGATGGGATCCCTTTGTCAGAGGTATCCAATTAACAGAAATTGGTGAACTCAAGAAAACAAGCTGAATTCAAGCCCAGTACCAACCAGTTACACAACCTGTCATTAGACTGAAGACTCATGATAATAACAGTAAAGACTAAGTCAGGCCAACACAGCCCTTGTCTTAAACTGCATAAGATGATTAATTTATGTACAGTTTAAAATATAAACCCAAAATAAAATTCCTGAAAGCAGCAGTGTTTCCATTATAGTACTGAGGACACAGTCACTCCTTTCAGACTGTGCACATAAATAAATATGCACTAACAAATTATCCCCTGGTTCAGAGAAGGCAGCAAGGATAACAGACTTTGTTGTTCCCCTTGGGGCATGGCAAGAACCTGTAGGAGGAAAGAGATCCAAATCTATGTGTACAGCTAGTTAAGTGTAAGGGAGGGCAAGAAAGCAAGCTACGTCAAGAGCTGCATGAGAGGAAAGGGCTCTTAAAGAAAACCAGGGAAAGGCAAGGTGGAGAGCAGCCAGGAGGAAGTGAGAAGACATTTACCAACATGACTGAGCTGCTACTTAGAAACTTGCCTTGTGAAGAAAGTCAAGGGAAGAAGCTTTGAGAATGCGACATGAAGAAACCATGACAACTGAACTTCAAAGTGGGAAAGCAGAGCTCCTCTTTGTGTGCTGTGCACTGAATCGATAATTTTGATCACGGTACTTTCCCTCCAGGGTTTTTCAAAGGGTCTGGAATAGGGCAATGGAAGTTCTGTTTCCATTTCCATACAAGCTGTAAAATTCATAGAAGGCCCCAGGAAACCCAATTCATTGCTTTAGGCCCTATATTTCAGAGAGAAACCATCATATATTGCATCATGTCAAGTTATCACAACTGTAGGTTTGGTTGTTGGCCACCTAACTACCAGATAAAGAATACAGACAGTAAACAAGGAGAATTTAGGCTTAGAAAAGAATTGTTGAGATGAGGAACTAAAGAGATAAGAGACAGGATGCTGTCTAAATATGGATGGGGATATAAAACTCCAGTAAAGGAGGAGGGGGGAGTGCAAAGAAGAATTTAACAAAGAAGTTAAACTAAAGCTGGTAAGTATCAGGAGACGGAGACAGCACTACTGCTATGTTCATTTCTAGTGGGTTTCTGTAGGACAGACAGTACTGTAGAGCAAACACCAGGATCATCAGGACAGCTCCCTGGGCCTATGATTGAGCTTCCCAGCCTTTTTTGCTAGGAGCAGAGCAGAATGCTAGTGACTGAAAGAATGTCCTCACGCAGAGAGATTTGAGAATCAGCTGGGAGATCTAGGATCTCTTGCTTCACCCTCAGGAGAAATAGCAGGTTCTGCCTGTGTCTGCTACAAAACTCAGGCCAAAGTTCTTGCTTGAGTCCCAGCTCTAGAAGCCAACAGTTGCTGCCTCTACAGCAGCCACAGATTTCAGGGAAATTGTCCCTTTTTCCCAAGAAAAGCCAGTGTGTCAATGCATCCCTACATCCAGACACACTAGCAACACAGGCACCAATATTTTCCCTCAGTCACTTTTGCAGCTTGATCTCACCCTTGTTTGGCCCTCAGAAGTAGCTGCTGCACATCTCCCCTGACTGAACTCAGGTGGCTTCGGCAAGGCTTGAGCAGCAGTGTGCAACAAACCTTTGCCAGGCTCACAGAGCTGGTCCACAGCAGGCCAGGAGCCAGATCTCCAAATGAACTGGCAAGTTACAGGCACTACTTGTCTGGTTGAGGCACACATTGGAGTCAGGCTTAGTAAGTTACAGTTAATAAGATACAGCTCTCTATATATCACTGAACTTCTCACAGAGGCAAGTTCCCCAAGAAAGCTCCAAGTTGGGGGAAGAGAGTCTTGTCATGGGAAAATTACACATTCCCACCCCTTCACGAGCCCTTGCCCAGTCCTACAGCAGGATGACATCTAGCTGATGTGCAAAGACAAAGCTGTGAAAGGAGCTGGTCAGCAATACCTTCCTTCAGGGCTGAGCTTCTCCCTGCGCAGCTTAAGATCCACCTCTTCCATGCTCTGTCTGCAGCGTGCCAACTTCTCCTCCAGTCCATCAATCTGAAAAACACTACACATCACTATCATTTCTTCTCCCAGCTTACACACACCTATTCCCACTCAGGTGGTGGCAGCTCAGCCACTCCACCTTCTTCCTCCCCAAATAAAGGGAAGAACACCAGATCTGTGTAGAGATCACAGCACACAGAGCTCATAATCTCCCAGATCAGCCTGTGTTCTATCCCAGACAACTGTAACATCGCCATTCCAGACACAGCCAAGCCAGCCCTGACACTGCCAATGGTGTGGCTGGTCAGCAACTTTTTGCTAGGATCTGATCATGTTTCAGCCTGTTCTAGTTTCTTTGCATGTGGGTCCACAAAGATGTAATCGACGGTATCTTCTATGTATGCAATTAGAGGATAAAAAGAGAGACACTAGCCTAAACCAAAGCCTGAGGGACAAGGTCTTGATTTACTGCTGTGAATGGATGCAGAAATTCATGGGATGTGACTACAAAGCACCCTCATCTGTCTGGTTGGGTGAAGAGGGAAAAAAGGGATACCTACAGTCTCTTTTACCCAACTAAATCTACAACAGCACAGTATGCCCAAGAGAGCATCTGCCACTGCTTCCTTCAACTTGTACCCAGTGTTGGTAGCAATATATTTCCATGCAGAAAAACACTGGTTATCTTCTTGTGTCTCTTCATCAAGTATCCCAACAGCCACACTCCTGTGTCTTCCTGTGGAGGGGAGTAACCATGGCTAAGCATAGGAGGGTTGATTTTCTTGTGTGCAAACACACTGCCCAGGAGGGAATCCTACCATGGACAACTGTTCTGGGAATCATTCCTCTCTTCTGCCTGGCAACCAGAGTGGAGAGATCTTGAAGAAAACTTCGTCTTTCAAGCTCGCTTCCATCAGGGAAACAGTGGGACTAATCAGATAATATGAATACAACAACCTAGCCTGAAAGAAAACAGCCTCAGCACACTGAGGTGGCAATGACCTCCCTTTACAACTACTTAGTGCAACACTCCTGCTGTGCCTGGTTTTCCAGGGAAGGCCAAGGCTGGCAGCATGGCCTCTCTGTGGTGGGAGCCTTCATACACCAGACGCTAAGAGGCAGCACAGTCCCAGGTAAAGGCGGAATGAGCTGCCTGGACACCAGCCTCAGAGGCAACCCAGAGCACAAACACACCCATAAACAGGGATGAGGGAAACAAAATCAAAGGCAGTGATCCCTAATTATTGCTGCTTTGGGATCAGCTCTGTTGTGATCAGCTCCTGTTAATGAGCTCATTAACAATCTCACACCTTCTGCTCAGGAAAGGCAGGCAAGCATTATAACTAAGCAGGACAAGAGAAGAGGCTTGACATAAAGCAGACCACGGAAAGAAGTTTAACCAGTCAGTTAAATAGTCTGGAAGGAGCACAGCAGAGCTGGGGAGGGCGACACAGTAACAAGGCTCAAATAAATCTTTGATTTATCAGACAGCAATTTCGAAGTCCTGGGTTATTAGGCAACTCTGCCAGTGCTGTTGAGATGCCAAACTCCCTACAGGCACACGTCCTGAGCCCAAGGGGAGCACCAAGGTGTATCACCTGATCCCAAAGCTCATGGTTGGGTTTACCTGGATAATTGTTCTCCATTTCCAGCTGTGCCAGTTAAGAATATTAACTCCAGCTGCTCTTTCCTATGTCATCCATTACAGCTCAGCTAGCATGATGTATTGCCCCAGTCTGCTTCAGGGCCAAGAAAGGGCTTCACCCAGGCCAGCTCTGACCACGTGTCAGCAAGTTAATTTAATAGCAGAGTGCAGTACAGCAGAGGTGGGGTGTTGGTCTACTCAAATGTAAGAATTACACTGCATCTCACTCACCAGTTCCTACCATTTGCAAATGGCTGTTTCTGCTCTCTTAGCCATTGGAAACACTTACTCTGCACACAGCAAGAAACGCCTGAGCACCTGTTACCTGGCTCCTCCTTAGCCAGTTAACTTATTGCAGGGCACCATGGCTTCTCTGGAAATACATTTAAAAATAATGTTAAATAATACGTTACTGAGTTAATATGAAAGCTTTAGTTAGTCAGCTGCCAATCCCACCACTAAATTACCCATGGCACTGCACTCCTATTCCTCTCCTTCAGAACTGCTCCTCCTGCTCAGTTTGGAGTTGCTCTCACTAGTAGATTCTCTGTCCATATTTCCCTCATTTCAGTATGAAAGTATATTTTGCCCAACTCTGTCAGTGCTTTTACTTTCTGCTGACTAAAAATCTCAAGATTCCCCATAATACTTTAAAAGTTTCAACTGGTTTTACTGCTCTTAAATCAAAACCCAAGTTTGGGTCCCCTGCTGGAGAGCAATAATTTGCTAATAAACCACATGCCCTAGAACTGTACCATCAGCTTTGCTGAGCTGGGGGCACAAGGGACAAAAAATAATCAAAAAAAAAAAAAAAAAAGCAAGGAAGGAAGAACAGCTTGCTGAATGAACAAAATACTTTTCTTTCAGAATCTCACTACTTCTTTTCTTCCAGCTAGTCTGGGTTATTAGGGTTTCTAAGGAAGAACAAGAGTGAGGATTCACAGATGCTATCCATTCACCGTGCCTCAGTTTCTCTGCATACAAATTAGGACAATACAATCTGCCTCCTGAAGGCAGCTCATTTGAGTAAGAAGCACTATCTTGGTAATGTCAATGCCTTTGCCTTGCTTGGCATTTGGGATCTGCTCCTGCAAGCCAGGAGCCTCTCAGCAACTCAGCCATCCAAGTAACTCCTCACTACAGGACGAAAGACAGAAACAGAAAATAAGCACAGGGAAAAATCAGAATAATGCCTGGGAATTACTGATTACTCTCTGGGGTGCTGAGAAAACTCGTAGGGGGGCCACAGACTGTAAAACTACAGCACAAGAAAAATCTGTAGAGCTTTGGCGTAATTCCCTGCTGCAGCTAGCTCTCCAGGAGAGCAATCCTAGAAGCAGGTGCTCACCTGAGATTGCTATGGATGGAAAGCTTTCCCTCCTACTAAATAATACATGAGGTTAGTTGGGGTATGTACCTGTGCACACTGGAAGCCCACAAGAAAACTAAGAGCCAAGCTCACTTAGCTGAACCATCCCTGCACTTCACACTGCCTTATCTTTTTAGTGGCAATCTCAGCACAGTGCCTCCTACATTGCAAAGATGAATCCTTTAGCTCTCCTTTCCATGAAGGGGATCCTGTGTGACAGAGCTGAAATGCAGCAGGCAGAAAGCTCACGACAACTCCTCAGGTTAACGCAGATGGTAGCAGGGACACAGGACTTTACTCACAGCAACATCTTCAAGTAGTTTCAGTTCAAAAGGGGGAATGAAACATGCTTCACATCCAGGTAGCAGATCTGGGCACACAGAGCTGCCCTTCTGAAGCTCCTCAGGAGACATCACAGAAAGTCAAGTCCCAGCAGCTTTGGATGCACACAGGGATCTAAGACCAGATGCCTCCTTTGCTCCACAGGTATGACAAGGCATTGAGCTATTTTTGTTGAATTCTGGCAACACTTGCTCATGATCTGGAAACCTTTTTAAATCAGAGAGACCTGGAATGAATTTCAATCCAAACTAACTTACAGGCTTATTACAAATTCCATTTATTGGGACCATCTTGGGCAGAGAGCCCAAAATGGCTCACATAAAGGCAGAGACAAAGAGAGAAGCAAAAAAGAAGCTGCTTTGCTTATAGAATTGAGCTGGATCCCATTTAATACATTTTGCAACGAATTAATGAAAGCTTTCTTTCCAGCAGAAAGGCTAAAAGCGCTTTTCAAGAACTGGCATCCACCCTCTGCTTTTATGAATTCCCTAATTAAGATACTGGCAAAGAGCCATATCACACATACGTCGACATCCAACAGCATTAGGTAATGAGGTTTTCGTCTTCTGACCCTCATAAAACAGATCAAAGCCAACTGAAGAAGTGGAGGCAAAGAAAAAAACCCCTCCCTGAGCAGTCTACATGCCTTGTCACCTGCCAGCACACTTGAGCCGTTCTTTTCACAGAAGAATTAATGGTTTCTGCATCCACAAATTTGGCTATTATTAAAATCATTCCAGCAGAGACAAACTGTGTTTAAATTCAAGTGCTAACTTGCCGTTCATGGACACACTTCCATTTCCTCCATGCTCCTGGAATCATTTTGCATGCTGGAAAATCATTTCACAGATGTTCTGCCCACAGCATGCCTGGAAATATTCACCAGATAAGCTACTCACAGCAGAGGATGATCTACCAGCAAAGTCTAAGATGAGTCCTGCAGAACAACCCTGTGTGTTGCTAAAGGAGAAAAGGCTGGATCCTACCTACACCTCCTCCTCCAGCCTTGCAGGGACCATCTCATTAGTCAGCACATCCTACCTCAGCCCAGACCAGTGACTTTGCAGGACTGCACACAGATGTGAGCAGAGAGCACATGACCCACCGATTTTTAAAAAATTCTGTAAGAACAGTTTTACTGAGTAAAAACTGTGTTGGCATTTTCCCTATTCTTTATGCACGTTATGCATAGACACTGATCAGCCATTTCCCTGTGAGAAGCAGCAACACATGTAACAATACTTTCTGCAAACACACACCTGACATTTTGCAGCCCAGGCACTGTCTGAGTGCAGGGTGTTCTCTTTGCATTTAATACAGTTCTCTGCTTCCATGACTTTTTTTTCAGTTGTTGCCTGAACCACAAGTGTATTTTTAATTGCTACATCCTCTGGCAAGAAGTTTCACAGTAGGTTATGGGAAGAACCAACCCCTCCTGTTTGTTTTGAGCTTGTCAGCTGCTAGTTTCATTTGATAGCCCTACTTTGTATTGACAGTGAATGTTCATTCTTTGTTTAAAGTTACAAATAGCATGCAGAGGATATAGACCTATACTGGGTCCCCTTGCAGTCATGCTCTCCAGCTTAAAAGCACCCGGAATGCTTGGTGGTTTCTTGCATAGATGTTTTCCACACCTTTGATCATCTGTGTCACTCTCGAGTTCATTCCATTTTCACTATTTTGCTATAAAATAGACCAGTCTTCCCAGTTTCATTTTCCTGATGAGTGTCCTCAGGAAAGTCCTATGCAGCTCAGTATTGTCAATAAGGCTGTCTGTCAAAAGACTAGAGCTATATGAAAGGAGAAGTGGCATGAATTTAAATCACCACAACATTATGGAGACATTTCTATCTGTTCAAACCAGATCATATCAATTGCATCTGCAATTTGTAAGTGCAAGCTAATCTGATAAGTGTCCATATAGAAAATTGCATTCATTTAGCATCATGACTTCAGTTAAACAAGCATGACTCTGCCTAGATGAGGCCTTTCAAAGCTAGTCATGCATCATGTCATATTAAGACTCATTTGAAAAGTTTTGTTTACAATCACAACAGCTCAGAAGGTAATACAGAACAGAATAAAAGTTTAAATTATGAAACAAGTATCTTGGTTGTCATGCAAACTGAAACACAGCCCTCTTTTCCTCTGGCTTAAAAAGATTTTGTTTTCTTCCTCTCTAACTTCTCTTCAGTATCGTTCTCATCACTGCAAGTGGAAAAAAATTTATCTTGTAGTAGTATCTTTGCTCGAGAGATTTTCACCTGTAACACACCAAAAAAGAGCAGTTCTACAATCCTTTCAAAACGAGTATGTTCCATCATAAAAACTTCTAAAAATCCCCCCCAAAAGTAACCTAAAGCTACTACAAGTCGTCTGTCATGTTTTGAGCCTGGCCAAATGCCAGGTACCCCCAAATTAACACACCCACACCCAGGGCTCATGAGTTGAGATAAGGAAACCCGGGAGAAGACGCACTTAGAATAGGCAAAACAGGAGTAACTTAGGTTGCAAAGGGATCTAATTTATTACTAACAGAGTCAGAGGAGTAAATGAGAAGTAAAATAAACCCTTCAAGGCCACCGTTTCTCTGCTCACCCCCCTCCCTCCTTCCCAGCAGCTGTACAAGGGAACAAGGCATGGGGGGGGTTAGGTCAGTTCATCACCCAGATCTTCTTCCCCTGCCTGGGGGAGAGGCTCTGTTCCTCTGCATAGCCATGGGTCTCACTGTCAGCAGCCCGCCCGACACTGCTGCAGTGACGCTGGTCCCCACACAGGCAAGCAGTCTCCCCAAAACTGCTACGGCGTGGGGTCCATCTTCCACGGGGTACAGACCTCTGAGCCGGGCCGTTTCCATCTCGGGAGCAAGGCTTCTTCTCTTTACCGGACTTTTGCTGGACTTCTCTCTCTCTCTCTCTCTCTCTCTCTCAGGCACCCACCCACTCCATGTGGGGCACTCAGTTCAGTCTCAGGGTGCAAGTCAAGGCCTGTTTCTCCACTAGGACTCCCTCTGGACCACGGCCACTTTCAGGGTATCCACTCGCTTCGGCATGGGCGAGTGGATCTCAGCATTTCCCCTGGGCCCCCATGGGCACCCCCTGCTTCACCACGGGCCTCACCACGGCCTGCAGAGGCTGCAGAGCTCCGGCGCCTGGAGCTCCCCCTTCCCCTCCTTCTCCACTGACCTTGGTCTCTCCATGTTGTTTTCCCTCACATACTCTCACCTGCTCCTCCTCCTCTGGCTAAGGAAAAGTATGTGCACCCATTGTTTTGATTTCTTCTTAAATATGTTCTTCACAGAGGCGTAACCAACATCTCTAATTGGCCCAGGCTTGGCCAGCAGCATGTCCATCACCTCAGAGCTGGACATGGTGAAGGCTTCGAGAAGCTTCACCGAGGAGCCATCTTTGGGCCCCCCCCCACTGGAAAAACCTGGGCCAAGCTAAACCACGACATCGTCAAACCCTTTGCAAGAATTTTCTATGGCAGCTAAAATCAGTCCCTTTTCATTCTGTGAACAGCAAGTCCCTAACAGGCTGAGTCTTTTTGCCATTTCTCGTTTTGTACAGTAGATCCTACCATCTCAACTCTTCTTGTCTGCCACCTCCCGAACCACAACCACCAAA
>VZRN01006264.1:1901112-1980905 GCA_013397935.1 Dasyornis broadbenti
AAGCCTATTCAGCTAGGCTCACCCAAGGAAGCTTGGACAGTCAGCACACCCCTCTGGACTCCCTTAGGTGGTTATATTTGCATCAGAGTGCCCAGAACTGTCTGTTTCTCTAATGAAAGCCTAACCAATTAAACAGACCAGAAAACTAGAAAGTGAACTCCCATTCATTTGACCCAGCAGGATGAGCAGGGATCTCATTAATACATATAAATGTCTCAAATGTCTCAAAGGGGGGTGTTAAGAGGTTGGTGCCACTCTTTTTAGTGGTGCCCAGTGACAGGATGAGAAGCAATGGCCGTAAAGTAAAACACAAGAAGTTCCACCTCAACACAAGGAAGAACTTTCCGTGGAAAGTGGCAGAGCACTGGAACAACCTGTTCAGGAAGGTTATGGGATCTCCCTCTATGGAGACATTCAAAACCCACCTGGTCTTGTTCCTCTGCAAGCTGCAAGGCAGAGGGGGTTGGATGAGACGATTTCCAGAGGTCCCTACCAACCCTAAGGATTCTGTGATACTCCCCTTTATGTTACTGGCTGATGACGCATCTATGACAAGCCCTGCCATTTCCTTGGCCTTTCTACTCTGGTTACCTTGGTCTGTTGTGCATAGGCTCACCTGAAAAGACTTCAGGACAGAGAGCTGACCAGTGAGAATCACTGAATCGATTCTGCCCCATTTAAGCCATTTATAAGGAACATTTAGGATTTGCTGTCCCCACCGTATCCATAACCCACAGACTTGAACTATGGGCTCTCCACTGCCTCCTCCAAGTCAGTCCAGACAGTGCTGTTCAGTGCAGGAGCCAGACAGACGTATGCTTCAGAGAGACCTTAACTAACACGACTCAGTTTGTTAACAGAAATACAAAGCTTCAGCAGAGCTTACCAACAACCCTCCTGCCACCCAGGTGATCACAGAATGGGTAAGGTTTGAAGGGATCACAGTGGGTCATCTGCTCCAACCTCCCTGCTCAATAAGAGTCATCCCCGAGAACATGGCACAGGTGAAATATCTCCAGTGAGGGAGACAGAGACAAAACAACCAAGTGCAACAATAAAAAGGCAGCTTTAGAAAGGAGGTGTACTCTTAAAACCAAGCCTTTCCCCCTTCTCCTCCCTGTGATTTACAAGCCCCTCACATGCTAGTTTACAACTGGACTCCTCTCAAGGAGTAACACATGGCTGAGTTCCGCCGCACGAACACACCGGGCTGGGGCCCACGGCCCGCCGCAGCACCCCCACGGGCACACACACCCACCGCCCCTCACGGCACTAGCTCAAGGGCTCGGCGGCAGCAGCTGCACCACACGCCGTCGCTCAAGGCCGGGACTTAAGATGTGGCTCTGAAATCCCGGCTGGCCCAGCCACCGCCCCCCTCACCTCCCGGGCCACGCTCGGTCCCGCTCGCCGTCTGCCCATGGTCTGGCCCCGCCCGGCCGCGCATGCGCAGGGGCAGCCCCACGCACCGCCGCCTTGGTACGGGGCCGTGCTGTGGGTTGTGCTGGTGCCATCTTGGGGAGGAGGTTGGTGCTTGCCCGCTCCGACGAGGCCGGTGCTCCGGGAGCCATGCCGAGGGCGAGCGGCAGCCAGAGCAGTGTCTCCCGTGTTGTGCTGGTGCTGCCCGCATCTTGCTCTGTCCTCCAGTGGTAGTGGATGAGGGATGGTTGGGGGAGGACCAGCAGGCTGGCTAGCTGAGGTGGGGCCTCTTGGTCCTTCGTGGTCCTGCCTCTCCGCCCCTCAGAGACCTCGGCTCCCTCGGGTGCTGTGTGTCCGGGCAGATCGGAAGTAATCACTTGGTTTTCCCGCAAGTGGAGCCGGCGCATTCCTGGCTGCTCCAGAGCAGGTCTTGTGCTGGGGGTCGGGGCTCACCCAGGAAGAAGACAATGGCGTTAACACAAGGCAAACCCAGGACGGCTGCCTTGCGGTGTGTTAGGATTACAGAGAATTTTTTTGGCCGTCAGGAGGAATTTCTTCACAGAAGGGGTTGTTAAACATCGGAACAGGCTGCCCAAGGAGGTGGTGAAGTCACCATCCCTGGAGGTGTTTAGGAAAATAGGACGTGGCACACAGTGTTATGGTTTAGTTGACAGGGTGGTGGTCATCACAGGTTGGACTCAGTGATCTCAGTGGTCTTTTCCAACCTGATTGATTCTGTAATTCTGTTATTCAGATTGTCCTTGGGGCTTCCTACTCGGCCACTGGCTTTATGCTAAAGCAGCTGAGGAAAAGCTGTCTCTATGATCTCCCTGGAGCCAGCCAGTTCATTGCCAGATGCTAATCATGATGTTACATATGCATACAAGCTCCTGTTCTGACCCAAGAAAGCTTTTTATGGAACACTACTATCTTGTATTAAGGAAAAAAAAGAAAAACAAAGAACACCACTGAAATGTAGCTGTCTTTAGGGTAGGACATGGCTGCAACATTACAGAGAGCAGCAGAGCTATTTGCTGACAAAAAAAAAAAAAAAATAGAAGGCTGGGCAGCAGCAGCATTTATTAGATACTGACTGAATTTTCATTTTGACTAAGTACCCTCTGCTGCCTGAAACTTTGCTAGAATGGCAGGAGTGCAGATACCTGTCATAGAAGGAGTGATAGTACTGATACCTAATTAGTGTGTTTCATTTTTCTTTCAAACATCCCTCCCCTTCCTTCATTTTTACTATGTGAGGTGGCATGTGTTGGTAACAGCATCGCTCTCATTTTATGTCTGGAGAAAATGAGGGACAGCTGTACTCTTTTCTGCTTCCCAGTGTGGTACTTGACTCTCTTACAGAACCTGTGCTTCTGAACTCAGAGGGGCCAGAACTCCCACCTCCAAGGTGAGACGCTGAGATAACTGCTTTCCAAGCAGAAGCAGCTCAGTCAAAAGGCAGTAAAGAAGCTGAGTAGGACCCAGACAGCAGCCCTGGGGAAGCACAGCATCAGGACTTGATTAGTGAGTGTAAATACAATCTAAAAATGCATA
The DNA here is from genome assembly GCA_013397935.1 of Dasyornis broadbenti. Taxonomy (NCBI): domain Eukaryota; kingdom Metazoa; phylum Chordata; class Aves; order Passeriformes; family Dasyornithidae; genus Dasyornis; species Dasyornis broadbenti. Next base: position 1,904,083 of record VZRN01006264.1, read on the forward strand.
GAATTTGAAGAAACCCATCTGTTATGGTTTGCAATGGGCTGAAATAGCCATCAGTTCAACAGAAAGCATTTTCTCCTCTACAAAAGTGAGTATTGATTCAGGGGAGGACTGTCAATTCTCACATACACTTCTCCACAGAGAGACAAACATACACCATTTTGTGGGCAGACGATTGTGACCTTTGTTGTCACATCTTTTGGGAAGACAGAAAAGGGGAACTGATTCCTCTGTCCCAAGCAAGCCACCATTCCCACCATTGCAAGCAGCAGTTTTTAATTCACGTATTACTCGTCATGGCACTCTGGAATCCATCAAGGTGATAACCTTATTATGCCTGTTACCTGATCTTGTGCCCCCTGGTTCTGCCCTCAGCTGACACCTTTTCTTCGTCATTCCCTGTCACATCTTCATTTCCTGTGTAATGTCATTCATGTCGTCTACATGCTAACGCAAGAAAGAAAACCTGTTCCTTCCAAATTTGTAATATTTTCCTTCTTGAAATGTGAAGAACAGATCTGGACGTTTTTCACAAGCTATGCCATTAGCTTCTGTGTTTTAGAATACCCACGGACATGAGTATGAATTTGAACTACTCCATATTAAGCAGCTGCTGGCTGTCAACATGAATATCTAACCTGGAAATAAAAAATGTTTAGCTTTGAGAGCATTCATATTAAGGAACAAACCTCCTGCCAGAAGGGTAGGAGGAAAAGAATGAAATAGCTTTTAGTAAGCTCTGGAATGGGATGGGCTATCAGAAAGCCTGTAAGAAGGCGGCGCAGGATGTGATGTCGTATGGGTGAACACCAAATAACATGTCCAGTAATGAGACTGGATATGGTCTTGGTGAGACCCTGCTCAGGGTCTCTGATTAGGCTGTCCCTTCTGCATCCTTGCAGCCAAAAGGAGTGACAAAGTGGTGTTAGAAACTAAAAATACACAAGTATCAGTCTTAAAGGAACATTCAGAAGACACTACAACTATGTGCCCAGAGGCAGGATCAGATACACTGATGCCACCCAAGCAGGTATTTGCCTTACCTGTGCGTAACACAGCAGGGGTGCTGCTATCTCCTCAATACCTGTTACACTGCTCATTGACTGATAGAAGGGAAGGTTTGCCTCATCTTTGTAACCTAATTGAGCTTATTGCATCTTGACCAATTCTCAGCACACATGAGGAGCAATTGATCAGCATCTTCTAACAACTTTCTATATTTGGGGTTCATTATTACATTCTCTCTTTTGTTTTCTTCCTTCTAGACTCTATCCTCTTCTTTCAACCCTGTGCATTTTGCCCCTCTTACATTGTTTGTTACCTTTCTCCAGTCCAAACCTAGACTAATCCTCTCTTACTTGTGGGTACTGAGAAAGCAAAAAATTACCCCCTTTGTCTTATAGGCAGTGTGCACTAGTAATGCAGCCGAGAAGGAAGTTTGTCTTTTAATGCAATACTTTTACAATGTCAATTCATATTTGGTTCACAATCCTGTAACTCCTCAATATTTTTCCTCAGTGCTGAGGTCTAGGTAGGTGTTCCCCATTTCTTTATTGGTGAATTTAATTTCTTCCCCTTCTCAGTTCAGTGTTTTGCACCAGTTTTAGCTGGCTGATTGTGAGCTTTTTTTTTGATTTGCCAAGATCTTTTTTTTTTTCCCTTATCATGACTTCAAGTCTTACATGATCTTCCAGACTTGTGGCCAGCTATGCATTTTCTAAACATACTTTATTTGGTTATCCAAGTACTGGGGAAACCAGTTGATAGCTCTGTTTTCGGTAAGTCCTCCTGGTCTGATGGCAAACTAGTGATAACTAGTTTCAGAGTGCATACCTGTGACAAATACTATACAGGATTGTTTCAAAAAGCCTTACTACGCATCAGGATAGCCTGCATTGCTGGGCTTGCTCTCTCCACTGTTCCAGTTACTGTGACAAAGAAAGCTAAACAGTTTATGTGATTTGTTCTTGACTTTTTCTCTGCTGGCTTTTTTGTATTACCTGATTATCTTTAAGTGGTAACAAATTGATTATTTAATAATTTTTTTCCACACTTATTGAGGAGATGGGAAGGTAATGACTGAGGAATCAAAGTTTTCAGGAAGGTTTAGGGACACTTGCTGATTTTTATCAGGGCAGTGCTGACTTTGAGGGTGATTTAATAGAACAGACATTAAGTCTTCACTAGTAATTAAGTCTTTACTAGTAAATTAAGCAACATCAGGAAATGTTCCTAGAATACAAACTCAATCATCAGATTTAAGTGTCAGCATACTCCTGGAATGGTTTGATTTGGTCCCACTAGGACTGTGCCAGACAATTTTCAGGCATGCTTTGGGATTTTATAGGCAGAGCACCATTCCCAATGGGCTTTTTCATGAGGTCATGGTTTCAGAGGTGAACAGAGTTTAATAATATGGATGTGAGCCATTTGGTGCTAGTTTGCAGGATGTGTCTCGAAGAGTGTTCCTGGGCACTCCTGATTTACTGCCTTCCTACCTCTTTTTGCCTTCTCCACCTGCAAGATTCACTATGCTTTGTAAGCACAAATGAATCAGTCCTCTGACAAGTCTGAGAGAAAGGTGAGGCCAGACATCTCACTTTATAGATGTGAGGCAGTATCTGATCCAGTCTCCACAGCAAGTCAGTAGCTGGGCTAGCACTGAATCAGGGGCCTTACCTCTTATGCTTGGCTATACTGTGGGGAGCAGCCCTTTGTGTCCCAAGCACATCCTTCCCCAGCTTGTTAGGCAGTGACTCAATGGACCATGAGACAGGAGACAGAACCTTCCAGGGACCTTCTGAGAACAGATTTCCCCCAGCATAGCGAGTGTCCAGCTCTAGCCCAATGCCATGTCTCCTCTCCCCTCCCAGCCCTGCTGTACCACATGCAGCCAGTCACTGGGATCACAGAATGAAGGAAATCACTGTGCTATGTCAATGGAGAAGCCTCTCTGCAGGGAAAAGCAGAGGTGAGAGCAGTCAGGGTGAGCTGGCCTCCATCCGTATACTTGCACCTGTGAAGAGATGGAGGGAAGCATTGTGCTGCTGAGGGCAGCCAGGAGAGGGGAATTCTTGGAATGTGGTGACTCCTAACATATTGGAATAAGAAGAAAATTTCTCCAGAGGTTGTGTGTTGACCTCCTGTTGGAAACAAAAACTTAGTGCAAATGAGGCAGACAACAAGCTGAGAGGTGCCATGAGCTAGAACTGGGCTACAGAGCTTTATTATTCCCCCTCTTCCCTCTTGTAGGATTAACATATAAATTCCCTGCCTTATCCCCAAGCTCTGTAAGCAGGGATGAAATTGCATTTTTGCAATGATGACCAGGGGACACAAATTCCAGTGCAGACATGTCTGCCCCTACCAGTAAAAACTGCAGATTTAAATGCCACCAGGGAGCAGAAGTGGAACAAAAAGCACTGCCAGATCTCAGCTGTCTGAAAGATGCTCCTGTAGGGCGGGGTGTTATTTTCCTCTGGGAAGATAAATATTGAGAATCCAATGGAATGCATCTTCAGTTTGTGTGCATCATGTTCTCTGCTTCCACCTTGATGGGCTTCACACAGATTCTGGGAACAGCTTGAGATTATAGAATTAATTAAATGAAATTAATCAAAACAACCTACCGGAGACAAAACTGGCATCGGTGAAATGCAGAGTTGGACCAAGAACGGATTCTGTAGTTAGGGCTAATGCCTGCCCTCATCACTAGATTCTGTTTGGATGAAAGCTCGTATCGTACACAACTTGGTCAAACATGAGGGGCTCTGAGGAGTGGTGCGCCTCATGCAAGATCACGTCTGTCCATGCAGTGCAGTAATTGTGGTGGGAACAGATGGAGTCCTGCTTTTCACAGAGCCAGGCACAGTGTGTAATCACAGATCTTGCTTTGATACTGAATGAAGCTGAACTCCAAATTGTGCTGTGTTAGTGTGGAGGAAGCAGGAGAACTGGAGCAATGGCTTTTAGAGATATGGCCTAAGAGGGTTCCATGGGTCCAGTGGATGTGTCCCACTCTGCAGATGTGGAAGCAGAGGTACAGATTTGCCCAAATGAATTATTGAAATTGGAGATTCCCCTCTGCTTTAGTCTCTGCCCATTCCCCCAGCATATGTCAGCCCAAGTGTTCTTATGCCAGGTGCCAGCTTGGAGGCATTTCTTTGAGTCTGTCCCAGTCATTTATGTTCTGTGCTTTATGAAAGTATTGCTGTCCTTCCAAAACCACACTGCATCATCTTGAGGATCTAAGAAATTGTGTGGGTACGGTTTCTATCTATTGAGCAAGGATAAGAGAGCAGTTACAAGAAAAAATATCTGTTTGAGTGTGAGTTGTCAGATATATTGGAGGGATGGGTCCCTTATAAATAGCAGAGAAAGAGAGAGACTCAAGCAGCTTTATGAAGTGCTGTGTTATTGGGGCCACAACCCTGTGGCTGAGTTTATTCTGCAGCCAGCAGAGGTACATCCATCACAGAGACTTGCGGCGTGATGCAGAGCCAGTATAGGGTCCTGCTGGTTGCTGGGCAAGTCACAGGGAGCTGTGTATTTCTGAATCAGGGCATGGCTGAGTAGAACAGCATGCCCTGCTTCTAACATTTGGCAAGTATCAGGGGAGGGAAAACTTGGCCATCACAGTTTCCCTGGACAAGTTTGCTTCTGACCTGCATGTGGGATCTCGAAGAGTCTCTTGAAGAGAACTCCCTGGGCTTGCCTGCCAGTTCATAATCGAGTGACTTTTGGCTTTGTAACAATGTTTTTAACTTGTGGTTCCTCAGCTATGTTAGAACCTGAACTCCTTCTTGGAGATTTATCCCCTTGAATAGGCTCCAGGGAGCCAGAAAGTACTTCTTCTGCAAATAGGCTGCAGAGATTTAGGGTGGTGGGGTTGGCCTGGTGATGCAGAGCTCACAAACTGCATTTGTGGTCCTGTCCTGGGCGTCTGATTGCTAGCTCAGTCATTTGGTGCACACATATGCCTCCTCATTTTCACCTGCTCTATTTCCTTGCCTGACTTTTAGGTGATAATGGGCCAGTGGAAAATTCTCTTCTGTTTCCATCTTGACTTTTCCACTCAGTTTATGTGTGGCATTCCCCCATCTCCTTGTCCCAGAGGCATTAAGATCTCCAGTTTCAGTTGACAGTGCTGTAAAAGGCATGAAGAAACTGAACTACATCTGCTGTTTGCCAAAAGTACCATATTCTCTATCCAGATCCCATGGGGAACTTGTCCTGCAAGGTTCCAGGTGCTATTAGAGTAGTGAAGTGCACAAGCATTCTGTAGTCTTGCTGACAGAGGTGGGAGAAACCAAATCTGTACCTCTTCCCACATCATCTCTACTGCAGGCCTGTCATGTGGCAGACAGGCTGCTGAGTGCCATGGCTGATCCAAACAGAGGTGTCACTTGCTATGAGAGAGCATAACCATGTAAATGTATTGCCTGGCTCATACACCTTGCTGTGCAGTTAGGCTGAGTCCATCCTCATCTGCAGCGACAGAGAGGGACTTGCCCTCTAATGTGTACTGTGGTTTTCTGGACAGTGAGATGCTCTTTGAAAAGAAAGTGCCTGATATTTGTGCTAAGCACTGTCCTTCTCAGTCACCCTCCTGCTTCAAAGCCTCTCTTGTTCATCCTGGTGGTCATCAGGCCCCCATATTCCTAGGAGATCATGGTTGACCCTTTGCTTCTTGATTTGCCTGGGGTAATGGGAGAGAGACTTGTAAGGATAGGGGGTGCTTCGGGCTCTCAGAGGAGGGAGAATAAAGGAGTTTGCTCCTACACAAAGATGTCTGCAAATGGGAGGTGACAGCCCTGTGCATCCCTGCATGCTCTTGTCTTGTTTAGGTAGAGAGTGATTAGATCCTTCCAGGTCTTTGCTGAGCTCCAAGGGAACGTGCGGCTCACTGCCTCCGATCAAGAGGCTAGTAGGGAGTCTTAAAATAGCATTATTTCTCATGCTATCATTTCTACTTTATCAAATGGCTTACTGGGTGATTGGTGGAGACAAATGCTCCAGAAATGGGAACCTGGCAAGGAATCTGAATGCCCCCAAGTCTGAGATGACCAAAGAGCTGAAATCAGACAGACACACACACACACACACACACACACACACACACACACACACACACATACACACATACACATATCATTAGCTGCTAGGCTGCATGTGAAATCAATTGAGATTTCATGAGCTGGGATCCAGCTGGCACCCTAATGTAGACTTCCCCTTGTTCTTGTAAGCAGACAATAAAAAACAACCCAGATACACCCCCAGCTTCTCCAGCCTACTACTACTACTACATATAAGTAGTCTGGGTCTTGTCTGGGTCCTAGATCAGTGTTTCTTTAATTATCTCTGTGCACCCACATAAATATACTGTGTGTATGTTCACACAAAATCCATCTATTTATCTACCCCACAAACCATTTTGCTGAGAGACAGCATGGTCTCCTGAATTTTTTATGACTCTGCTTAGGTTGGAGACAATCCAAAGGTCAAACACTGTGCTGTATCTCCAGTCACCTTGTCAGTCAGCACCAAGCATGGGTCTCTGATACTTTCTGAATCTCTGGATCACCCACAGGGCACTAAATTACAGCTATTACACTGCAATTTGCTGTACAATTTTATTCTTTGATACACTACCTGCCTTTGTCTGTCTGCATAGCAGTGAGAGCAGTATGCATTATTTACCAGGTGAAGTACACTGCTGCTGCTAGTGTGGGGGGGAAAATGTAAGAGAACAGGAACAGGCTTGAAATATAAAAAGATGGACAAATACAGCTTCCTGGGAAATGGTTTTGCAGTTATGTAAAACTTTCTGAGATTTTGTAGTCCCTTTTGCTTCCCTTCACAGAGGTGTATGTGGCCTCCCAAAGTTCTTCAGGAAGAACAGAAGTTCTGAGGCAGATAGGAAGTCCAGTCTGGCCAGTGCCCTGGCTTAGGAGGACCCCATGGCAAGCATTATGCCTGATGGGGAAGAAGAATGAAAAACACGTAGTGAGAAGAGCAGGATGCTGCTCCTCACCTCATGGGATACTCCAAGGCCTTAAGTTGGTCTCTGTTCCTTCTGTTTTGGTCAGAAATCTTTCTGGGCACTAAGAAGCTATTCCTGTGTTACTTCAGTTGATATGTTCCAGCCTTTCTTCAACCTGGCCAAGGTTTGTGTTCCCTCCAGGTTGTCCCTGTGAATCTTGAACCTACTGGGCAGGGATCTGGGGAATAAAATCAGTTTCAGAAGTTTTCCATTTAGTGCAGAGATCATCAAAAGAGTGCTTCCTCTTCTTTGAAAGCCTGAGAAAATCAGGTGGTAGTTGGGCTTTGCTGCTCTACATTGGCTGCTGTGTCCTTTGGGCTTCATTCCAAGGCAAGAGTCTGTCTGCCAGGCAGCTTTTGGAACGTGCCTGTGTGGAGCTGGCTGGGTGATGCTGCCCCTGGCTGACCTGCTGAGAGGCAGCTCCAGGCTTCCCTGCAGTGTAAACAGCTGGTGGAGGTGACAAGGCAGAGCTGTCCAAATCCTGGTGGGAAGACAGGAGTTAGTGGCAGAGCGAAGGCCAGCCCAGAAAGGGAGAGCCTGGGATAAGTAGGCTTGCTGTTTCCACCTGGTGAGAAGAGATGGGATGTGCATGGTGACCCACTTGTTCTTCTTCTCTGTAGATGTTCCCTTCATTTCCCTCTCATCAGCTGGCAGCAACAGCCTGACCAGCTTACTCTGTCTCCAGTTTAGGTGCTACACAGAGCAATGATCAGAAGCACCTTATCCATCAGGTTATGATTACACTGGGTGCTAATCCTTCAGGGAAAGTGAAAGCAGCAGTGCACAAGCTGCCTGAAGGAAGAACAAAGTGTAGTCATGCACTCAGACCAGCTCCTGGTCTTTTATTTGTTGGGATAAGCTGCAGGCAAAGTGGTTTTAAATCTAGTCTGTGGTCAGGAGTTTGCTTACTTATTCTGTGAGGGAGATTTGGAAGGAAGAGAGAGCTGGGGCTCTGATTAGCACAGAGCTGGTTGAAGCAGCATCATCCTGTATTGCGGTAGTCAGTGTTCTGATTGTTTCCACTCTCCCCAGTGACTGGAACCTTATTCACTTTCTTTCCATCTGCTTTCCATCTCACCTGGCCCTATTATTGCTCAGCAATACAAAGTAGATTGCAGGTTGCTTTCTCTGTTTGGCCCCCAAAGCAGTCCTTACAGGATATGTATTTCTGATTGAAATTTTCCCTGTCAATTGCTGCTGGGATGGTTCCTACACAGCATGAAGACACTTCTTGTGAAATTGCTAGCAAGACAGGGCCATGTTTCCGTGAGACTCAGGCTCCCACTTCCTTTCTTTTCCTGGCAATACAATACTGTCCCCATTTTAGAGGTGCTTTGCACCCCCTTCAGCTTTTGCAGGCTCCTGAAGTGGGAGCATCAGAACAGCCCATGGTGGAGTACCCTCATCCTCTCCCTTCAACAAGCAAGACTGCAGGCTGGGCTTCCCTAGATAGGTGTCTTCCTGAAATCAATGCTGAGAACTGAGTGTTTTCTGTTTCCTTGCTGAGGTCAGCCAGTTCTGGGTGAAGCCCGAAGACTGTGTTTCTGAAACACAAAGCTTCAGTTGTCTTCCTGTCCCTTGTGGGGAGTTGGGCTCAGGCCAACAGCTGTGGGCTGTGCTGGGCAATGTTGCCCTTCCTTAGGCCTGAACAGCTCTGACTATGGGAACAGGAATTGAACCCTCACTTAGATGAGATACTTACAGCTTCCTTGCTGAGAGCCTATTCCAGCAGCCTTTCAGTATTTGTTCCAGGTTGACAGCATATTTTTTAGCCCAGTTTAAATATGTTCAACTATGGGAATCCTAGGAGACAAGGTGAAACAGTGCATACAGGTTAAACACAGTCTGAAGTTTGGATGGGGTCCTGTCTACAAGTTGTGCTGGAACGATGCAGGAGCATCCTTTTTATTGCTGGTTCTGGAGGCTGCTTTGGCAGAGCAATATCCAAGAGACTTTTCAACTCAGCTGGGAGGTGGTTCAGGGATGGTTTGATGTCCTCCTGCCTTGTTTCAAGGGTGACACTTAAACCATCATGATGCTGGTGTGAAAAGGGACTTCCCTTTGCTATGACGTTTTCCCTCTGGGCACAGCACAAGCTGTGGCTGTGTGAAGCAGACTAATAACCTTATTACCTTCTCCTCTCAGACTGTCTGTCTGATGAATGTAAAGAAGTGAAACATCAGCACCATTTTCTCCATCCCATCCTTCATCTGACATTATCTGCTTGTGTCTCAGACCTGAGAAAAGCTTTAAGTGTCCAAAAGCTCATCTGTCTTTTCCAGTTAGAGCAGTTGGAAAACTGTTTCTCCAGCCTCTCTTATTAGGGATGAAGCAGCTATCCTGGTTGGGCTGATTCCACTCCCAGGAGAAATATGTCACCTCCATGCGCTTCTGATGGCTCTGAACCTGGGCACAACGAGATGAGGCCAGATACAGTTGTCTGTGCTGCTCCAGGTTGTGTCTCACAGTCTTGGCCTTGGCTGTGAATGTGGCATTGGCAGGCAGAAGGGAGACTAGGGCATGGGGGAAAGAGGCTGAAGCACAAGGAATGCATTTTCTTTTCTAATTTGGGAATTGAACTGTGTGTGGCACATGCAGGTGAGATTTTGTGGAAGGCAGTGAGCCTTCAATTCAACCTCCCCCACTCCCCTGGAGGAGTCAGAGCTAGGCAGCTCACCTTCAAGTTCAGGGTGAGAAACTGGAGTCGTTCCGACAGGCCTTGTTTCTCCCATGCTAATAGCCCCTTCCCTGTTGGCTAATCGGTTTCCACCCCACCCCCTACCTTCCCCATATAAACCCCTGTCCTAACCCCAACACCTCAGGCTGGTCTCGTCCCTGGCCTCCCCTTCACAGGGTGCTGGACAATAAAGACTACCTCTGTGGAACTGCCATACGAGCCGCCTCACTCTCTCTGTCCCCGAGTTTGCCTTGGGTGATTTCACAAAAGAGCTGATCACTTGTAGCGGAGGTGTCGCTACACTTGCTGATATCACTGTCACTCCAGGAGGCTTTTGCCAGCACCCCTAGAGAGGCTGGTCCCCGCGGGACGCTCTTCCTAGGAAGGTTGCGGCACCCCGGCGCTACCAGTGCCGAACCTCCCCTCACCGCAACAAAATTTGAAAGGTTTTTGATAGCTTTGCAAAAGGATTCTATTGTTTCTAGATTTCACAACCTGGAAAGAGAAACTACTTAGCTCCAGCCTCCAATGTCCAGTCCTTAAAATGACACCAAGCATGTTGCTTCAGAGGTATTGTCAGGGTTTGGAAGAGGATGGAGAAGTGTCATGAAACAGGGCGAGACATCTATAGGGGAAACAAGTAGACAGACAAAGCTGTTTCATGTACCTGCTGCTGCTAAGACTGACAAACATGGCTTAGCCATATTTTGCTCCCACGTGGAGAGGACTCGGGTGTTTTCCATACATTCATCTCTGCAGTTTAACTCAGAAGGAAGTTCTTTGTCTCAGCTGACTTGCAGCCCAGCAAATACCATGCCTTACTGACCTCACTTGCACTGGCAGATGCTCTTTTGAAGGCTTTATGGATAAACTGACCTGTATCTTACTGGAATATGTAGAGACCTTGACCCAGAACACCAGTCTCTGATGTATTAAGGCTGCTGTAAATTCCTTTAAAGGAGGGCCCATGCTGGGACTGGAGAGGTTGAAATACTATGAAAATGGGAGGTCCCAGAGCACTCTTGCCACTTTGCTCCTGTGAGATGAGTTTCTTCCCATGCGGGGAAATTCGAAGATGGGGGTCATATGATTCTTTCACTGAAAAAATGCTGTTCCCCTCCTTCACATTTTGGACTCTGAAGGTCTCTGCCAGTAGCAGAGCTTTTAGAGGATTAGAGACAAGGAGCCCAGGAAGGGCTCCCAGTTCTTCTGGGATTTCCCGCATGCATTTCCTACACTTCCCATGGGTGTATGCTGAAAGCAGCACTTTCCTGTGTAGGCTGTCCTGACTTTGGGCAGCTGACAGCTTTGTCCGAGAGCTCTGTGTCCGCTGGTAACTAGTGTATGGGCAAAGAAGAGACAGTGTGATAGAGAATCCAGCTTTTGGCAACCCAAACTCCGTGTTGAGTCTGGTTGCTTTTCCCTGACTATACTGAGGTACTCTGGGGAGTAGTGGAGAATGTGTGTGACCTGATGTCAGGCTGAAAGAGAGGGACAGATGCAGCAATGGCTGTGAACCCTTTGGCTCTGTGCTTCCCCAGCTTGGGGGCTGAGGATTACTATGGAACAGAAGGTGCTACAGAGCCAAGCTGCAGGAGTTCCTAACACCAGGTGTCTGGAGGAGCCTGGGGTGTGGTTGGGACCTAGTGTCTCCTTGTCTTTGCGAAGGGAAATGCTTTTTCCCCAGCAGACATATGTTTGGCATATGAAGGCAACAGGTATGGCAGCTGAGGTAAGACCCGCTCCATGAACTGCATTAAGTTCCTTCCAACTTCAGACATGCTCAACAGGAGACTTGACTTTTAAATTAGCAAGAACAGTGTTTTTATGACTTTTCTCACAGTCCCTGAGTGGCTGCCAGCCCTGCTAGCAGCGGGAACCCAAGGCTGTCAGTTGAAAGCCCCAACAATGGCAAAGTGGTAACAGAAACACTCTGGATGAGCTTCTTGGGGAAACCCGCAGAGCAATTCAGTTCAGAGATTGGTATTAGCTAAATTCTGCTTCCCCATGCTCTTTATTAGGAGCCTGGAAGCAGACACCTCACCCCTTTGAAATGTCTCCTGACTCTCCCCCTCTAATCTCCATCTCCTGTCACCAACATCCCTGGCATCTCCAGGGAAATGAACAGAAAAGGTGTGCATGGAAGATCCACAGGCTTGGCAAGAGAGCAGACACCAGGAGCTGGTAGCAGTTTGGTTCAGAGGTTAATATTCCAAATGGGAGCGCTCCAGGAACACAGATGTGTACAATACCTGCTATGAAAGAAAAATTCACTCAGCGGGATGGTAGTTGCAGTTCATGGGGAGACAACCTCTCATTAATTTTCTGCTGTGTGTAAAATAAAGCTGTTAATGATATTTAGTCTTTCTTTTGCACGTTCCCTTTGAGGAGCTTGAAAGCATTTTGCAGGCACTAATTAGTAATGGTTTGCAACTCCTTGGGAAAATACAGCAAAAACTTAATCTTTTATACCTGGGGAAACTGAGGAAGAAGGACAAGGCATTTCCTACACCAGGCCAGGAGGACACAAAGCAGCATGTGGATAGGTTGGAGGCATAGTGGGGGGGGGGGGCTGTATCTGTGTGTGTGTGTAAAACAACCAGCCCTGTTTGCTCAGAGCAGGACTATGTAGGAACACAGGACAGAGAGCACAGGGCAATCTGCAGCCATAGCCTGAGACAGCTGTCCCAGGGTTTGCAGGAGCAGCTTGCAGGGCTGTAGGAAATCCTGACCCTTGCTGTCTGCCTCTCAGCTTGAACCATGGTAGCTCTGTCTGCCCTGCTCTGGCAGAAATATAGAAGCAAAAAATGAGTAAAACTGTTTTGTCTGTTGAAAGGCTGAACTGCGTACCTGCCAGAATGCTTTGCAAGCTTCTCAGCTGAGGGTCAAAGAAGGAAAGAAGAGTGAGGAAGAGAAGATACCCACCTGTCACTGGGTGGCTGGTGCTTCTCCAGAGTTTGTGCAAGTGTTTCTCATCAGAAGTTCATGACTTGCTAATATGCCTCTATTTGCTGGGCTACAAACCCAGCACATTCAACAGCAGACAAACAACAGTCAAATCCCCCTTTTCCTATGCAGCAAAGACACCAAATGGAGTGCTTTTAATTGGAACAGTTCTGGGAGAAGGACTATGCTCTCCAGGTGACTAGGCACTGGTCTTTAGGTGGGGTTGAGCGTGCCTGAGTTTGACTCTGCCTGTACATCAGCTTGACTGTGAGAAGGATATGTGGATGGGTCACAGGCAATGACTCTTTCGTGGCCACACTGGAGGTTGGTCTTTCAGAGCTTTACAGGCACAGCCAGTAATTTACAGGCCTGGCAAGCCAGTAGCTCATCCCCCACCTGAATAAAACAGGCTATAGAACTTCATGCTGGTCTCTTGTATTGCGTCCAGCTGTGGAAACAGACACACATTAGCCACTGAAGTCCACTCCCCTGCTTCTCTCCACCGAGCTCTGTTCCTCACTGCCAGCTGGGAGGATTTGTGTCTCCTGCAGAAATATTCCCAGCATTTTATTGGTTTTCTTGTCTCTGCAGTGATAGGCTTGGTGTTTCCCACCTGCCCTTTTAATGAGCAATGCTTCTGCAGGACCTGTTCTCCTGGGGTTCTCCTTGGGTATGCTTGAGATGTAGCATAAATCCTGCTGTGAAGGACAGTGGGATTTTGAACACAGGAGGAAGATGGGAAGTTATTTATTTTACTTTTTTCCAGTCTTATCTAAATTCAGTAAAGGTGACTTTTCATCCAGGGAAAAGGCTACCTGTCCTCTACTTTATTCAAGTGGGAAGAGATTCTCTTGGAAGAGTGTATTTTCTACTTAGAAAAGTATTTGTCAATTATTGTTATTAAGGCCTGGTGAATGCATGGCAGGTACTGTGTGAAATGAGTTTGGCAAGCTTATTTCACGTCCTAGGTTGTAAAGTATAGGTGTCAGAAACCAGGAGGTGTCTCTTGCCTGGCTGTGGCCGCTGAACAGTCCAACAGCCTTTGGGATCTGGGATTGTAAGAAAAGCCAGATCAATTGCAAGGCAAGGCAGAGGGAGAGAAGCAAGCAGTGTTCTTTCTCAGCATCTCTGCAGACAAATCACAAGCCTTCTGGAAGTTAGAGCTGGCTGCCTTTGTCTGGGGCTACACAAGAAAGCGAAGAAGAGACATTTCAAGGTCTGACAGACCTAATCTGTAAGCAGTGCATCAACACCATGCTTTTGCTACTGTTTTAGAAAGGTTGACTAAGGGTTAATTGCTGCTGAAAAGCCTCCCCCAGGCAGTTCTTACCCTAATGTAGCAACAGCATGGCTGCAGTGTCCTCTGATCCATTAGAGCCTTATCTGGAGTTCTTTATTCATCTTCTAAAATCCCTTTAATTCATGTCTTCCCAGAAGACGATCAGCCATCTTCTGACTTCATCCTGCTTAGCCGTGTATATAATCACCTAAAGTAATTCACAAAAATAGTCCTGATATCTTGCTGCACGGGTTATAAAAATCCACTTTATCCTCTGTAGGAAGAACTTTTTTATCTCTTTCTTCCTTTTTCTTTAGACAGATTAATAATTTCCTGGGTTTATCACAACCCCCATGGGTTCTGGACTATTCTTCATGCCTGGTATAGACTGTACTGTTCTTTGATGCTAAGTTCAGCATCACTTCCAATATTTTAGTAGCACTCCATCACAAACAGTTATTTTTTATTTGCTATGCATTCTGCTCTTAGTTCTTTCCTATATTTTCCCCTTAGTATCACATAGGTTTGATTTATTCCTAGTGGGTTGCCCTGGGATGTGACTTGGTGTATCCCACAACAGTACCTGGGAAGAGGCTACTGAGTGAAGTTGTGCGTGGTGTATGGTGGATGCCAGCGAGAAAGCATTTGCCACTCATCTGGACCTTCAAGGACAAGTTGACTGGTACCTCACCTGGACCCACAGAGCCCTAGATAAGACATCTTGGCTTTCTGATAGTGAGAGAGAAGGTCACAGCTAACCCAACCTTCTTTTAGGACTCATGCATCCACTTCAGCATCTGCAATCCTCCCTTGAGAGCAGGAAACACTGCCTGAAACACAGCCTCTCCTCTCACCAGCTTTTCATTTCTCTGTTGTCCAACACAAGATTCAGGAGCTCATCAAGGTGTGCTGATAACTTGGAGGTTCAAAAGAGGAGCCACCTGTTCTTCACACATCATGTAGCTAAGCAGTAGAAGTCCTTGCCACAGGATGTTGTGTGTCCTTGAACTATACTTACGTTCAGGAGAAATCTGGACAGGTTCCAGGTGGCTAGATAGGCTTTGGTGGGACTGAGCCAGTTTCAATATGTTTCTTACCGTTCTTAACCCAAAAGGGAAATGGATTCAGCTCCTAGTGGTGTGCTTGGGGTGATCAAGCCCAAATCCCATAGGAGCCACCAGGCTGTACATTGGGGCTGGTGGCAATAGGTCATTCCCCAGGCCTTCTGTGGGGAGAGGAGAAGAAGAAGCCAGACTTGAGCTTGCCATGTCGTGGCTGTGCCTGCTGAGCTGAGCTAAGGAGTTGCAGGCATGGCAGCAGCAGAGTTTCCCTCCAGCTGTGTTCTTCACAGTGGCTAGCTCTGGCAGCATGCTCGGAACAGGCCTAGCATGGGGAAGCAGGCAGGTGGAGGGTTGCCTGGTTGATGAATTGCAATGCTCTTAGCTGCTCATGGAGCTGTAACTGTGCCTTATAGGTCCTGCATGGATGTTTTAAGGATTTGCATTTTGTGCTCACACAGGCTGCTTAATTCACATGTTAATTTTTCAGGTCCAAATGGAGATTGTTTTCACCCAGCTGCTTCCTTGGTGTGCTGGGCTGCTGAGGTAATCTTAATGAAATTTTTTGCATTCTTGGGATGGAAGATGGTCCACAGAGGAAGGAGCTGGCAAATGATCATCCCTAAGAAGTTGGTTACAAGTTTTCTCCTTTTGACAGATGGAAAAGCACATTCCTCTGCCACACTCACTTCCTTTAGAAAGAAGGGATAATGCAACACGTCTCATGGGGAACCATCAATGCTGATCTCTATGAGCAGCAGTAAATGAAGCTGAGCTCTTCTGAGTGAGTGTAGGGTAAATACTGAATACAAAATGGCACAGACACAAGGCCAGTCTCCTCTGGAAATCCCTTAAAGGATCACTAGCACCTAAGTGTTTACTATCCAGCTTCAGTTAAGTGTAATTATTTTATAACTTTGCCTTTTCTGTGAAAATGCTGAAGTTATGGGTGATGTCAAGATGATTAGCTGAAAACCAGCCAACTCTTCTGCCAAGGAGGGATACTGTGGTCAGATGTGCAAGAAATAAAGCAATAGCTTCATCTAGCAAAATGCAGAAAGCAGGTTGAATTCTCCTTTCCTACAGAGATAGTAAGCTGCTTCTTTGGCCTTGGGAACCAGCAGATGGCTGAACAATGCAGAGATGGAAATGAAAAGCAATTAAAATCCCTTCTACCAGACTGCTGGAATTATCATACAAGAGCATCTCTGCTGGCCCTCTGACTGGTGTCTGTCCTCTCTCACTTCCCAGCACTGAGAGTTGCAGAGAAGGTGGCAGCCACCATGGTGGACATCCACAGTTTAGAACAGAGAACATGCCCGGGAGACATCTCCCCTCTCCCCTCCTAGTCAAGGAGCAGAGGTTCTCACTGGGCCTGGAGGAGTTAAAATCCTTTCCAGAGAGATTTTATTCTGTCAAGTGTAACAGTGAATATTTTCATTATTCATATCAATGGCTTTTTCTCTTCTGAATGCTGCTAAGCCTCTGTTCTTGGTAAAATTGCATGGCAGTGAACTTTACAGGTTAAGTATTCATTGTCTAAAAATAGTCTTTCATTTTATTGGTTCAAAATTCATCGCCTTTCATTCTAATTGCATGTCCTCTGTTTTGATATTATTGGGCAGTCTGTATGAAGGAACAATTTACTTCTGCCTGTCCAGGGGTTATTTTCTACCTATTTTTCCCATCCCTTGCATTCATCTTCTTTCTATATTACACCACCTCAATCTCCCTATGTCTCCCCATCAGAAGGCTCCACTGGCTTCTAATCGTTTTTACTATGCTCTCTGTTTCTTACTGTGTCATTTTGCAGAGCTGTCATAGGCAAAGCCAGAAGATGGGACTCGCCCCTGTGTGTCCCATGCTTCAATCCCAGAGTAAAATAGGGCTGCACTTGAGTGACACAGTGGCAGAGCAGGGATAGGCCATTATCACAGAATCACAGAATATTCTAAGTTGGAACTAGTCCCAGCTTAGAGGATCATCAAGTTCAACTCTTAAGGGAATAACCCATTCAGGTATTGAACTCACAATCTTGGCATTTTTAGTACCAGGCTATAACCAACTGAGCTAGTCTCGGGGTCCATCAGGTTTTTGTTCTTTGTATCTCATTCTTTATGTACCCAAATACTGTGTTGACCTTGACAACACACAGCCCAGAGGGCATTTGCCTTATGGACACCCTTTGGGGTGCCACATCTGGCAAGGAAGGATGCTTCCTGTCAGCATTGGTTGCTATGCTTCACTTGTGTCTGTCATTAGAGTCCTGCATCATCACAGCTGTGGTCACCTAACAGATCACAAGGCAAGAGGCAGCTCCAAGATGAAGCTGGCTTCAAAGCCAGGTTGCTGTAAATACCCTTTTTTTTCTTCTTTTTTTTGTTGAGTTTTCTTTTATCTAGGCTTTTAAAATGCAACTTCCAGTTTCCTTTTCTGTAATAATGTTGTTTGAAAATCTAAAGAGGGATGAGACAAGCTGAGATGCTCAGGAAATGGCATGCCACCAGGAAGAGAGGATTTGAGACTCCCCCTTTTCCTAATACTTTTTGAAAAGTATTAGATTTATGGAAGAAAGGTAAAGACTGATAACACAGGCTCAACTGGCTTTCTGTGGTTTCCTCCAGGACCAGTGAACACAGACACTTTTTTGTGATCATGAAGAGGTGGCAGAGGTGCTCTTGTAATAGAGCTACACAAAGGGGGGAGGAGGAGAATGCTAAAGAGTCCTTGCACTGGGATCATTTGTTAATTCTATTGCCCATACAGCTGCTGCTACATGTGATATCACTCACCAGATTGACCACTGATTGTGTTTTAGCAGTTCTTTGAACCTGTTTTTGATCTTCAATAGCTGCTTACATCTTGCTTTTGACTACTTTGCTTTCAAATAGTGCCAGTCAGCTTGAGGAGTGTAGATGGAGGTTTTTTGACAGTCCAAATAAACCACCTCACTTTCCCTTTATCTGCTGTTTTGCTGACATCCACAAAGCATTCTAGAAGTTATGTGAGGCATGAATACTTTTGCTGAAGCAGTGTTGGTTTGTTCCTGTTATATCACAACTGTCATCTAGATGTTTTATTCTTTGAGCTTTAATTATCTTTTCAGCTAATTTGCCTAGTTCAGAGTAAGGCTCATTGGTCTGTAATTCCCAGGATCACCACTAATGCCAATTTTAAAGATAGGTATGCTTTTACTGCCCTCTAATCCTCCTTCAATACAGTAGCTTATTTTAATGAAGCACCATAAGCATTAGAAGACCTGGATAAAGCATTGAGGCTCTGTGCTTTCCTGATCTCTGGATACCTTAGGTTGGTCTGGCACCTACTCTCTGAGCCTCCCAGTCCTTTGCAATCCCTTCTCTATTTTGCTCAGAAAGACTGATCCTGGACTACTGTTACTCCCTGGATCCTTTTACTCCCCTGTCCTCCAAATGTGTACCAGGACAGATGCTGAGGAGAGGTTACCTTCTTTCCCTGCAGTCTTCATTCCCTTCCTTGCTCTAGCAGTCCCTCTCAGTCTTTTGCAGTTGCCTCCTGCTAATGCTTCCTGCTCCTGGCAGTACCTTGAACAGAGATTTCCCAGCCATTTTGATCCATGGACTGGCAGTTGTGGTCCCTCAGTGGTGGTACAGATCAGTACCCACCAGATATAAGGCCTCAAGTGGTCATTGTGCACTCCTTACTCCTCTTTACATCCTCAAAGAGGGCACAAAGGCTGGAGGGGATGGAAGGTGTCTTGTTGCAAATCTCATTTCTTCAAGGCTTATTCTCTGCTGTGACTTTAGTGGTTCACTGCAACATTTTGGGGCCAGCATTTCCTCGTGTCAGCTCCCCCAGGCCAGCAAAAATGCTGCGGACTGGTGCCAAGTCAAGACCTGCATTTCAGACAGTGGAAGCAAAGAGAGGATAATCTGCTTTTATCACTTTCTTCAGTCTTCAGGCTGCTGCTGTCATGTCTCTTGCTTACTTCAGTAGTGCTGATTTCTCATGAGGTGAGGTGAAGAGCCCCACAGAAGAAAAGATCTTCATCATTTGAATACTGCAGGGTTTGTTGCCTGTCTCATGTGAAGGGCTGAAGGGCTTGCTGGGGTCTAAGTCAGGGGAAAAGCTGGGCTGTGAATGCTTGTGGGTAAGGTGAAAGTCTTTCCTCCTGGGGGCTCAAGGTGGTCCATGGTACCTCCAAGCCCATGTGCAGGAGGCTGAAAAAGCATTACATGTGCCATGCCAGGGTTTAGCAGAGTCTGTTTTTGTCTAGCTTCCCTCAGCAACACAAAGAGATGATACACATGCTGAGGCCTTATGAATAACCTTACAGGTGAATAAAGCCCGAAGCAGATTTCTTAGTAAAGCTGGATCCTTTATGAGGCATGAGGGAAGGCAGGTACACTGCTTTTTCTTTCACCTCCTCCCATGCTGAACTGTTCTTTTCAACTAGGATTGATTTATCTACATAAGAATGACATTTAAGGGCAATCTGTTCACATTTGGTATATAGCAATTTATAACCCATATCTGCACCTTGTTTAATCCTGCTGCTCTAAAGCAAGTCTCTTTATCATCAGCTGGAAGTCTCAGTAAGTGAAATGATACATCTTTGCTCATTAAAAACACAACTCCCTTTCTCTGTGATGAGTATGTAGCATAAAATATTTTAGCATCCCATTTGCTTTTCATTTTCTCATGCTCACTATCTGTCAAATGGGTTTTTTGCCTCCTAATATATTGATATTGTGTGTGTGTATCTGCCTTTCAACATCCTTCTCCATTCCTGTAGACTGCTATGTCAGAAATTGCAGATCCAGTGGCGGTTTATAGACATTGAGTCAGGTGACCCCTGGCTGAATTTTCTCCTAGCCTTTCCTGTAATCTCACGCCTAGGGACTTTGGCATATGTGTCTGAGACCTGAGTGTGAGTGTGTGTCTGAGGATGACATCTAAGCATAAACTCAGTCTTGCTGGCATGAAATAAGCTTTGGTGTCTAATGGCACATCTAAATCACACCATGATCATCAGCAGTGTCAAGCCTCTGTGTCCAACACTGTCTGGAGATGGGGCAAACATGGTTTAATGCTATCATCTGCTGTGTTCCACAGGCGGCAACCTGATGATCCTGCTTGGATTGTCTAAGGATACGGTGGGATGGAGAAGGCACCAGTTGTTCCTTGCCAAGCAGGGGCTCAGCAATCCCATTTCAGCCAGAACAGATGGAGTAAAGGCAGCCAACACAGTGTGGAGGGAAATGCCATGCAGTAAGCTGTGCATCTCATCTCAGTAGGCTGCATTGGCAAAGGTGGGATTTAGTTGCTGAAATATATATGCCTTGTGCTGTTTGAGACACCTGGGGGCCTCCAGGATGTTGACGCTGGACCCAGAGCCCCTTGAGGAGCAGCAGAGGGAGGATGGGAGTCTGCAGAGTCATCATGCTAGAGTAGTGAATAGCTCAGCTTTGTAGGAAACAAGTTACCTCGAACACTTACACTGGGTTCAGATTGATTTTGAGATGGGAAAATGAGCAGTCATAGGCATTGATATAATGACAGAAGGCATTCATAGGATTTCAGGGTATCAACTCAGATGAGTGGTATCTGAATATCTTCACCCTGTTCCATCAAGTCAAATTGGTTTGGATGTGGAGAGGAAAAGATTCCAAAAAATGCACATTAGGGAGCTCGCAAACTTAAAAAAAAAAAGAGTCCTTATCAGTGCCAATAGAAATGCCCATTTTTGTAGGCACTGAACAAGCATCAGAATTGGCTTCTTTTCTCAGCAGGATTTCTAGTACAGAGGGGCGAAAAATCCATAAAATAAAGTTATGTTCTGATATCCTCAGCAAAGTGCCAGATATCTCTTTTATACCCATGTACCCCTTTTATACCTAATCCCTGCACACAGTCAGTGTCCTGAGGACATACACTCATGATACAGCTTCTGGAGAGATGGATTATTGCACAGATACTTTATGGACTTGCTTTCTGTGTGTGCATAGAAAATAATCTGGCAGCAACATGTAAGAAACCTGCCTGGGTAGCTAAGGGACAAATGAGGACAGTATGTTTAATTTTAACTGTCGATGCTACATGCTGTCCTCATTTGTTCCTCAGCCAAGCTACTAACATGTTTTTCTCTTAATTTGATCTACTACTCCTAACCTACTTTATTTCTAGCACAACCTTTCACCATGACAGTTACCCATCTGCCAGCTGCACAACCATTCTTAATGCAGGAAATAAAATAAAACATCTCCTTCTGTGCTGGAGTTCCCGAAAGCCCTAGATCAAACCTGTGGGTGATGCCTGCAGGGAAAGCAGCCCTGGTGCCACCTGGAAGAGGCTCTGAGCATCTTGCATCCTCTGGGCATAAGTCACTGGGGGCTGCTGCCATCTCATTCACACTCTGGCCCTCCTCAATTTGCTTTTTGGCTTGAAGCAGCTGTATTACACCATCAGCATGTTCTCCCTCTCTAAACGGCCAGCTGAGAGAGAGCATTAGGTACCAGGCAGTCAGAGTGATCACATCAGGGTGCAAGCAGACTTCAAATGCTGGATGTGGACAGTTTGGATAATTTGCATTTCCAAACTCTGAAAGACTTGCATGCAAATAACAAGCATCTGGCATGGAGCTTTGATACATCCTTCAAACTGTGAATAACACTTGATTAGAGATTAGCAAGGGCAGTATCTCTAATTAATAAGGGTGATAAGTGTTCTCTGGGCATGTACTTGGCCGTGTCTGACCTCAGCAATATTTAAAGCTTTTGAGCCACTTGTGAAGGATGGACAAATTAATAAAGGTAAATGGAAAAGGTCATTCAATGAAACATGAGTTTTGCCCTTGGCGGATCATGACAGAGCAGTTTGCTATCTTTCTTTGATAAGACAGCAGTTTTTCTTGACAAGAGAGATGTGGAAGATCTATTTATGCTTCAAATACAGTTTTGATAGGATGCCACTGAGAAATCAGTGGAACTGAAGTATTTGGGAGTCAGTAGATTTGACAATTAGGGTAAAAAACTGGCTCAAGAGGAGATGTCAGAGCATATTTCACAAGAGTGTACTGACCAGGCTTAACGGTCTAGAGGTGTTTCTTAAGCATGAATCTTAGGATTGATCTAATGTTTTCATGAACAGAAACAGAGGTGTCCTCTGGTAGAATTTGATACTCACAGAAAGATAGAATCAGCAGGACAGAAGAGCATCAGAATATCATGCAGCAGAAATTAGTTTACTTTCAAGACCAGAGAAGTATCCAGTCTGTTACTACTAATTGTAGTGTCAGCCTGAGAAACTGCTTATGAAAAGCGCAGCTATAAGCTGGGGGTTTATGTCTTTGAAAGAGTCATGAAGACAGAGATCCTGGGAGTGCTACTGCTTCATAATGGCTGGCAAAAATGATGGCTGGTTTCTCATATGTACCTGAAGGGAACGCACAAAGAAAGCAGGGCCAGGCTGTTTTCAGTGAGGGTCAGTGGCAGGACAAGAGGCATGGGCACATGCTGGAACACAGGAGGTTCTTGAACAGCAGGGAACACTTTCATTATGACCAAGAAGTGGTACAGGTTGCCAGAGATGTGGTGGAGTCTCTGTTCTTGCAGAACTGTCTGGAAGCTGTCTGGACACAGACCAGGGCCACTCTTACATGCTCAGCCTTTCTGTGAGTCTGTGTGAAAATGATACAGCCAGGAAAAAGGCAAATGCCAAGCTTCTGAAACAGGGCATTTCCTGCTAAGAGTGGGAATTACTACTGCTATCTGAAGGGCTGCTTACCAATAAGAGTAGGCTGGAAAAAAGGCACTGTAAGCATCAGAAAGCGGTGAGGTTCTGGAATGGTTTCTCATCTGGTGCAATGGGGAGAAAAAGCTCCAGTGGAATCCAAAAAGGATTTTGTCAACATATAAGAAGAGTATGGTCATTTGCTTGGCAGAGGGGACAGGGGATTGGGCTCAGATACTGCAAGTGCAAGCCTGTATTTTTAAACCGCCAAGAAGGGCAAATCCACCTTCTAGGGTATTTCTCCAAACCTGAAGCTTCAGAGAGGGTTCCTTGGTATCAGCAGGTGAGTTATATATTCTTTCACTTTCTGTATAACAATTTTTATATATAATTTCTAGATTATAGGTTTTAAGTCCTTGCTGAAAGTTCACCTCTTCTTGTTGGATTCCTAAACTGGGGAAAAGGTATGGGCATTGCAGACTTAAAATACAATCTTCCGTGCTTTTCTAGGTTGTTGTAAGCCTAGGTTTTGGGAAATCAAATATGTCACTATAATTGGCCTGGGCTGCCTCCCTGATGCTCCCTGCTCCCTGCTCTCCGCTAAAGATTTGTGCAGTATTTCCTGTTATTGGAGGGTCATCTTTTATAATAATATTCCAAATATATTTAACGGTGAACTCTGGGAAAATTTCTCCATTCAGCAGCTTCACATTTCTGGGACACCTGCTAAGAAATGTAGCACTCTAAGGACAGGAGCAGTGAGCTCAAGCCCCTCATTCTGCACATTGCATCAGGAAGTGTTTGCATTCCCACTTCGATTTTTCCTGCTCAGTTATGGTGGCTTACACCCTTTGTGGGCTGCTCTGCATCCACCTCTGCTCTCCTGGAGTCTCACTAACCTGCCAGAGGGGTAGGATGGCAGGAAGTGAGGTGAAGGCATGTAGCTCTATGTCACTCAGAGGTGACAGAAGCTAGGGGAGAGGAGGATCAGGGACATCTCTGTGAGCTGACTCCCAGGTGTGGTCTCTGATGTGCCTCCCTCTGCTTGCTGTGCCTCTGTATATGCCTGGTGTGAACCTTGGTGTTTGCCTTGCAGTGCAGGGCCTCCTGAGCACCCGCCAGCCTGCTGCAGTACTCAGAGCATGNCTTCACATTTCTGGGACACCTGCTAAGAAATGTAGCACTCTAAGGACAGGAGCAGTGAGCTCAAGCCCCTCATTCTGCACATTGCATCAGGAAGTGTTTGCATTCCCACTTCGATTTTTCCTGCTCAGTTATGGTGGCTTACACCCTTTGTGGGCTGCTCTGCATCCACCTCTGCTCTCCTGGAGTCTCACTAACCTGCCAGAGGGGTAGGATGGCAGGAAGTGAGGTGAAGGCATGTAGCTCTATGTCACTCAGAGGTGACAGAAGCTAGGGGAGAGGAGGATCAGGGACATCTCTGTGAGCTGACTCCCAGGTGTGGTCTCTGATGTGCCTCCCTCTGCTTGCTGTGCCTCTGTATATGCTTGGTGTGAACCTTGGTGTTTGCCTTGCAGTGCAGGGCCTCCTGAGCACCCACCAGCCTGCTGCAGTACTCAGAGCATGAGGGAGACAAGGTATGCAAGAGAGAAGCCGATTCCAGACAGGTCTGCACATACCCCCTGCCTCTGCCATGAACCCTAGGCCAGCCACTGCAGATTGCTAGAAGTTTCTAAACACAGGGAGAAGAGAGATGAAATTCAGTGCCTTCATCCAGACAAGCATGTGATGAGTGTGTCCTAGTGCCCAGCCCTGCACTCAGGTGCTGGTCAGTGATACATCTCACTTGGGGCTAATGGAGCAGCTGTGGCATGGAATTAACGACAAGCCATAGGGAACAACACAATACTGATGGATGTGTCCGTGGATAAGGATAATTTCTTTTTTTTTTTTTTTCTGTTGGAACATATGTATGAATTTTACTGACAGTTTCAGCTGTAAAAGAACAACAGAAAGATATTTGTGCAACAAGACCATAATCTGTGACATGCTGGGGATCTGCGTCTCTCTGCTCCCTGCATCATAGATAACAGTAATGCCACAGTGCATCTCCAGAGCTGAACAGAAACACCACCACAAAAGCAGCTCAGGTGCTGCAGCCCAGAGTAATGATGCCATTGCACTCACAACTATTACTCAGAAATATTCTCCTTTCTGTGAATATGTTGCATGCATTCAGGCTTTCCCAGCTGTGGTACATGTCCTGGTCAGCTGGCCTGAGGCAGGCTTAGAGAGGCTGAGATGCTGGCTTTTGGTTCAGCCTTCTAGTGTTGCTGGGAACACACAGAAACTGAAAAATGAGAAAGGATCTGGCTGGCATTGCTGCTGACACGGCATTTTTTACTGTGTCTAGGTTCACATGGGGGAGAAATGCAGCAAGCGGGAGCCCCCTTTGTAGCCAATGCTCAGAGCTTTCTCCAGCCTTGCCTTGCTCTGGGAACCTTGTCAAAGCTGGGGATTGAAGCAGACGGGGCTGAGAGCTACCATCCTTTCATGTGCACCACAAGAATGAGGAGGAAAAAACCCAGGAGCCTAGCAGTGTTTGCTTTCTGGAAAAAGCTGGAGCTTTTGAGGTCCTGTCTTCCTGGGCTAGTTCCTTTTCCCTGAGCAAGCTCTGACAAGCATATTTGTTGTGCCAGACCCCCAGTCAGAAAAAAAGGGATAATGAATCCACTAGCAAATACTTTATTTACCTCGTTTCCCCCCCACTGTTTCCAATTTGCAGAGCTCGTTCGTGCCTGTGTTGCTGACTGACTTGTGCAAAGTGCTACCCTAATGCAAGCAAGTGACGGTGACAGGTAGAAGGTCACCCAGCATATCCTTCCAGTAATCTGTAGATTCCTCTTTAGTGGGCTGTAACTTGAACAGGGCTGGCCCAAGAAGCCTGTGAAGGAAGCATGGAACCCAGCACGGAGGTGAGGGGGGTATCACTCTGCTGGGGTGCTCCTCAGAAGACAGGTGCACAACAGAGTCCTGGCCGTGTACTTGGCACTTCTCTGCAAGCTGTCTGAATCTTTGGCTGCACAGGACAACACAGAAGCTTTCCAGGTGAGAAAGACTGTGGGAACAGCCTAAGATGCTGCTGTGTCTCCTAGCTAAGCCCACAAAGGGGCTTCTTAACTGAAGAATAGAAGTTTACCCATGTACCCTGAGGCTCACTGGTGCTTACTAGAGTACCAGGAGCAGTGCCTGAGCTTCTCATGTGCAGGCAAATCTTATTTTCAGTGGACTGAGTCTGGAGTTTGTGCCCCCACTGAACTGTAGCCCAAAGCCATGTCTGGCTTGCCCCCTGTCTGCGCTGCAAACTTCATCCTGGGCTGGGAGACTGCCCCAGCATGGGCAACAGGCTGCTATTATATGCTGGATAAATGGAGCCCATACTGGTACAAGGGATGTCCCAAGCTTCATACCTCCCACAGACACTGCAGGTGTTTTAGGCCTGAACTACCAGCAGCACTGCGAGCAAAAAACACGTGTGTCATGGAGCCTTAAGGGCTCATGACCCTCACAAATCTCTTAAATGCTTTTCTCACAGCATGTAATACAGGCTGATTGGAGTGAGAGAAACTTCCTTAGGGATATATGATACCTTCAGATTTCTTTCTGTTTCCCTTGGAAGAGTGCAGCACCAATCAGTGCCAAGAACTGGTCACACTGAGCCCATCAGCTTCTCTTTTCCTAGGGAAGCAGGCTGAGATACTGCTTCTTAAGATTCAGGAGACTGTAGAGAATATTTCAAGATTCATTGCACCAAAGCCTCCCTCGCTTCAGAGCCTTGATACGCAAAATATAGAAACAAATCCAAGCTTTGCCTTTTCTAATTACTGCTCAGTGCTTGAGATGTGTCTCTCACATTTCTGTCTGCCATAGGAAGGTGGTGATGTGGAAAGCTGATGTATATTAAAAGAGCACCGGTTTGGCTCCCTGTTGCTGCTGGCTCTGCTTCTCCGAGAGCCTGCAGTACACCCTGAATTTCTGTAGATGTTGCTGCATGCCTACAGTCTCCCAGCAAAGCTTTCCATAGAGGGAAACCCACAAATCCAGAGAATCTGGAGGGAGCTGCGCTTTCAGAGGGGCCTTCTCTTTCCTCCCTGGGCTCCAGAAAGTGAAGATAAGGGTGTGGAGACTGATCTCTGCTGGCTGACAGTGACCCTTGAGGAACCAGCTAGCTGGGATGGATTGGGATGGGTGCTGAAAGGTCGCTGCAGCTAAAGCTGATGAAGTGAAAGGTTTACTGAAGATCATTGCTGATCTGTGTTGCATTGCCTGTGCCACTGGGTTCCTCAGCATTGGCCCCACACTGGTGGGGCTTGGTCTGGAAACATGGCTAATGTCGTTCTTTCATCCTGGGGAGTCAAAAGGTTTGCGGGTATTGCATTTCCCAGCGTGTCCCAGAACATCCCAGAAGTTCTGGCCTTTCTCTGCATTACATGTACCCAGCCTTTTGGATTACGGGAACCCACTAGCTACAAAACACGAGATCTGGGAGCAGAGGGAGTCCATTTCGTAACCTTAGACTGCCATGGCCTCTGCAAAGTCATGTGCGGAGTTACCAGTTGAAACTCTTGGTGTGTAAGCCCATGTTGCACTGTTGCCCTGCTGCCCTGAGGGTATTAGCTTAAGCCGCATTAGAGATTGATGTGACTGCTCTTGATTGAGGGTGGGTAGGCAGGAATCAGCTGGGTCCCAGGAACCTGGAGTAAATCCCAGCAGATGGGAAATACTCCTTTGTGACAGATGCAATACCTTAGAAGCAAGGAGCCTTCAAAGATGATTACCCTGAGATGTGATCTGTGCCAGGCACACACAGAGTGACTGGAAAGATGCATCAGTGCCCTCAGTGCCATATATCATGGGGCTCCTCAGCCCCATGGGATGGACACAGTGGATTGGGGGAAGAGGGGAGGGAGTGGGACAGCAGGCTTGCAGCTAGGGAGGCAGTTAGGCTGCTGCACAGCTCTTCTCCTTTCCTACTAACTGCAGCAAGCAATGCACAGGGCAATGGAGTTGATGGAGTGCTGCCTCCTTGTCCTATGCGACTCTCAAGTAAGTCCACCTTGTTTTATTAATGGAAGTCTCTGTTTAGAAAACACAGGAGAAATTTCTCATGGGAGAAATTACTTACTCTGGTTTTAAAAAGCAGACATAGAAACATGGTAATGGATTGAAAGAAACAGTCCTGATTGAAAAACACATAGACAGAGCTGGAAGAGAGAACTGTTCCAGAGAACAGAGATAATCACGTCAGACCTGATCAGGATCTGCTGGGGCTGAACTACAATATGTGGTAGGATTGCCATGAATATTTGGCATGTTTGTTTGTAGGTGTTGTTTCTTTTCAATGTTTATGTCCTGAAATGAAAAGGTATGGTGTTTTGGGGAAGCTGGCAAGTCACTGATTGTCACTGTCCTGGAGTAGGGACAGAGCTGTGAGCCCAGAACAGAGGCCTATAGTACTCAGAATAATCAGGCAATTGCAGTGGGGATGCTGTTATAAAACTATGGCTCTGTCCTAAAATGGTGGTAGACAAAGGTCTTAGCAGTGAGGGAAGTATCTGGCAAAGGTTGTGGCAGAGAGGTTAGCCCTCCTCATCCTTACCTCTACATATCAAAACAGCCAACCCTGGCTGCTGGAGAGGGAGTATCAATATGTTGAAGGGAGTGCAAATAGTTACAAGGCCCAAGGAGCTGGCAGTGCCACCTGCAGTAATCAGGGCACAGAAGAAATGCACCGCTCTGCCCCCACTTTTCTCAGTCCTCTGCTCCCTTCCAGCGGCATAGGTCATGGATGTTGTGAAGAGTGCAGCAGGGACTATGGGGCTGTCAGACTGGGCTGCCCAGAGCACAGCCTGGCTGGTTTGATAAATTTGCCACTTTTTGTGGTTTCACCTTAGCTGGCAGCTAAGCACCACACAGTTGTTTGCTCACTCCCAGCCCCTCAATGGGATGGGGAGAGAATTGGACAAAGAAGTAAAGTCCATGCATTGAGGTAAAGACTGTTTAACAGAATAGAAAAGGAACGGAAAAAATAATGCTAAAATAAGTAGAATATACAATCCAAGTGATGCACAATGTAATTGCTTACCACCCATTGACTGATACTCAGCCAGTACCTGAGCAGTGGCCCCTGGCCAGCTTTCCTCCTAGTTTATATTCTGAACATGATGTCATAAGGTATGGAACATCCTTTGGACAGCGGGAGTCAGCTGTACTCGCTGTGTCCCATCCTAGCTACTTGTGTCCCCCAACCTCCTTACTTGGTGGGTTGAGGTGAAAAACTGAAAAGCCCTTTATTCTGTGTAAACACCGCTTAGCAACATCTTAGACATCAGTGTGTTACCAACATTATTCTCATCCCAAATCCAAAGCACAGCACTGTACCAGCTACTAGGAAGAAAATTATCTCTATCCCAGCCAAAACCAGAACACACTTCTGCCTCAACTCAAATCCTGGAGCATTTGTTTGTCCTGCCTGCGCCAGGCTTGCAAGGATGTGTGACTCCTGTGGAGACTGAAATGCAGGAGCAACCAACAGAGCAGAACTGATGGCTGCTGTGAAGGAGGTACAACAGGGTGTTCATGCCCTGCATATGTATGGGTTCACATCCCATGAAGGTGTGCAGGATCCAGCTAAATGCCTGCCCAGCTCAGCATCTCACCAGCTGGTCATGTGTGCTTGAGATACGCATGTATGTGAGAAAAAGACAAATGTGCAGTGCAGCCTCTCCAAAGTACTCGCTCAGCACCCAGAGATCTGAATTCAGGGATTCTTTTACCAGAACTGCTTGATTACACCATCTATAGGTTTGTCTTCCTTGACTTTGCTCCTCTGCCATTTGTATCCATGTTGAACATCCCCAACTCCGGTAGCAAGGAGGCCGACAGCCTAACAAAGCATTGCATGAAGAACCACAATTCCTTTTTTGCTTTGGATGAGCCACTTCCATCTGATGCTCCCCCTAGTTATGGTAGCAGAAGAGACAGCAAATATCTCTGCCTTCAGCAAATGCACTGAAATCTGCTTGGCTTACCCTAGATCCTGGCAAGTTTAAGGGCAGGCTTAGGCTACATTCAGTTTGCAAGCTGTAGATTGCCCATCGCTTTTAGGATTTTCAAGTTATCTAGACTCAGAGGTCACCCTACAGCTTCATCTTTAGCAAGGAAAGGGAGAACTCACCAGATACATCTGCTCTCATGAAATGCCAGAGTCAAGGCACAGGCTGCTCAACAGGTCCTTGCTCTGCAGGCAGAGCTTGAAGGAGCGCAGGCCAAGACCAAAGCTGTTCTGAGCTCCTAGTGTTGCAGCCCCCATGCCCCTGTAGGTTCCCTGTCTGACTGGAACCTGGTGAACAGATAGGATCCCAGTCTGGCTATGCCACTCATGGAGCTTGAATACCTTGTCCCAGACAAAGTATGAAGCCGAGACAAGCCTGTTTCATTGGCATCTGCATCAGGGGAAGCATAAGGCAGTCAGCTGATGGGACTGAGCCACATTCTGAAGGGCTGCAGGTGGGAGTGGAAAGCATCCTTGCCCTGTTCACTGAGTGGCAGCGGTGGCAGCTCATCTCCTCCGAAGTCTCCTGTCCTTTCAGCGTTAGCCCTGCACACAAAGGGAGGCTGCTTTGCACACCAAGAGGAACGAGCCTGACTTTTGATCAGCACAACAGCCCCTTTCACTAATTTCAGCTACCTGGCTCCTCCCTGTGCTCCCTGAGGGGCTGGAAGCAGACTCTGGGGTACTGAGAGCCTGGGCATGGGGAGCCCTCGGCCTGGAGAACTGCTGCCCTGGTTATTTGAAGCAGCTGCTTGGCTCCTTTTGGATAGGCAGTCCTTTCTACCGAGAGCTGCAGCACTGAAACAGTGACACAGCTACTCTGGCAGCTGGGGTCATTGCCTGTTGTCAGCTGCACCTCCCTGTGCTGGCACCCGGAAGGGCAACAGGTGCTCAGGAGCCCTGCCAAGCCCAATGCTTTGACCTGGCTACCAAGATCTGGCACCCCTCTTTGGGAACGGTGCTCTGGTGTGTCAGTTCACTCTTCAGGGGTAGAGAATAGTGATCCAACCCCTCTCCCTGGCCAATCTGTGAGGTGACAGCTTGGCTCAGGAAGCATTGGTGCTCAGGAAGCATTGGTGCTCAGGACAACAGGTCATTCACCCCTTCTTTCGTCTTTCCTGTCATGCATCTCAGGGCCTCCATTCACTGTCTTCAGTCATTCATCTCCCTGCTTTGACATGTTTTAGATGTTTGCCCTCATTTTAGATAGTCCTCCAGAACACCCTTGCTTCAGAGAGGTGTACCAGGGAGTGAGGGAGGTGAGGAGCAGCTGGTGCCAGCATCAGTCAGGCTGCAGGATAGTTACGTCTTGGCAGCCAAAAGTGGTAGGATGTATATATTTTTTTTAAAAAAATATTTTTTAAATAATACCCTGGGACTTCTAAATCCTAAATGGAAATCTGCTTTGTCAAAGGCCAGCCCTGCCTCCCAGAGTCTGCTCTCTTTAGTTTCTTTGTGCTCCTGAACAATCTGCTCCTACATGTTAAGAAACACTTAGTAAGTGACTAAAAGCCTCAGAAAAGGAATAACCTAAGGATTTAATAAACTGCAAACAAAATTATATAAAAAAATTTCCCCGGCAGTTGAGTTTTCAGTGATTAAGAAAATACAATTTCCTGTAATTAAATCTTAACAAGAAATGTTATTAAAAACACTCTGTCCCAGCTTTTGTAATAATTGCCCATTCCCCCAGAACAGTAAACAGAATTAGAGTCTGCAACACACACAGTAATCCATGTGTCATTTTGATCAAATTTACCCTAATAACTTTATCTGGAGAGAAATGTTGAATCATAGTGTCTGAAATGGAAACCCCTGCACAGCAAATGTGGCATGTGGCTGCTTCTGGGGCTGGGGCAGGAGCCAGCCTGGGTGGGTGATGCTACCAGGATGGTTCTGTCCTTGCATGAGCTCCCTCCACAGCTGCTGTGGCACCCTAAACATTGAGGATAAACAGGCTTGGTGCTTCTCTGTAAGACATGGGACATGTACCCTACTTGTGGCTCTAGCCCTCAGCATCTCCATCCCAAAATTCCTTGGTGTCCTAGAACCCACCATGGCACCCCAAACCTCCCTCCTGGGAAACTCTGCTCTTCAAGGATCATTTGTCCACATTCATGGTTTCAGTCCCTTCCCACAATGCCTCATGAAGCATCCTGATGCTTTTTTTCACACAGAGTTTGACAACACTACTGCCACCTGCATTTTTGAGCTGGTGTGGGGCTTTGTGCCAACATATCTCTGTCCTCTTCTCCTTGGATCTGCCTGCCAGGGTCTCTGGCTGTGTGGCTGCTGCAGCCTTGCCCATGCTGCTTGACTCCCCTTCCTTCTCCTTGCCCGTGGCTAGAGCCCACTGTGCCATTTCTGCCATTGCACCCTTACAGCAGAAGCTCCCAGCTTCCAGCCCTTGCCTTTTTCG
The DNA here is from genome assembly GCA_013397935.1 of Dasyornis broadbenti. NCBI lineage: Eukaryota > Metazoa > Chordata > Aves > Passeriformes > Dasyornithidae > Dasyornis > Dasyornis broadbenti. The sequence goes on from VZRN01006264.1 coordinate 1,936,286, forward strand.
TTTTCAGGCTCCCCAGCACTCTCCTATTACCATCTGGCCCTGGCTGCTGGCAGAAGGGATGTTTTTCTCCCTGCCCAAAAACTCTGCCCCATGTGGCTGACAAGGTGTCGTGCATTTCCCCTCTGATTTCCTCCCAAACCTTCTCCAAATGCCAGGGCTGGGAATAAAAGTTGAGTGGAGTACAGTGTGGGGAGCGCTGGCACATCTTTCCCGGGCAGCAGAGACTAACAGGGGCTCTGTCAGCTGGCTGACAATTTCCAGCCTAACCTGAAATCAGTCTGACAGCAGCTGGGCAACCCACTCACCTGGGGGTAATTTTTAAAGCCAGTAATTGGCTGTCATTGCTGTTGTGTCAGGCTACGCCACGCACCCTCCAGCAATGCCTGGGAAACAGATGAGGAATCTGCTTGCAAGAGAATGAAGGTTTCTCGTGTGTGCTACGGTGGCCATGGGTAGAGATGGGCAGTGCCTGCATATGCTGGGCAGGATTGTCCTGGGTGCTCTTGCTCTGCATCTTGCAGCACTGGGGAAATATACCGTCCCTGCTATGAAGAGGAGCTCTTTGAGATGATGTGAAAGGGGTCTTGTGAGAGGCTTGCCACAGAGAGCTGCTAGAAGATTTTTTTAGGAAGGGCAAAAAGACTTGGGAAGTCATAGTCTGGTACCAAGGGGAGGGGTGTGGGCTTGGATTCAGACTAGTCTAACTTCAGATACTGTTCCCAGCCGCAAGAAGAGGCTGGCTTCTCTTGGAAACATTGTGCAGATGTGCTACAGAGCTGAAGAGCGTCTGCTAACAGTAGCAGAATGTAGCACTGAGCAAAACCTGGATCCAGTATCTGCAGGGACTTCTAACATTTCAGTGGTTGGTTTCATCACTAGGTGGAGGTGAGTGTAGAAACTGGAGAGGTTTGAGGGGTACAGAGAAGCTTTTGAACTACTATTCCTTTTTTTTTTTTGACTAAAGGCAAGCACCTGGACACACTGTACAATTTTGATCAATAGGACATTGCATTTTCCCACCCAGCTTCATTGCCCCTTTGAGCTGTAGTTTGGTTCTCCTCTAGTGATCCAGCTTCCCAGCTAGATGTACCATAACTCTTGTGCCTCCTATGAGAGCCTGTAAACGCATGAAGCTTCTCCTTGTTGCATTGCAGGGGACACAGGCTAATCCAAGCAGAGAGGATTCAGCTTCTCAAGAAGAATCTGAAGCATGGACTATGAACCCTACCAGAGTCTCTACTTACAAGGAAGCATGGGTTCAAACCAGAAAGACCTAATGAACCAGTGGCCCTCTGTCTCCTGGCCCTCTCTGTAGGTTCCTGCCTGTGAGAAGAAGACAGATCTTGCCAAGCTGTTGCTGCCCAGCCAGCATGGCAAATAGGCTGAAGATAAATGGTGGAATGAAAGCATCTATCTATCTATCTATCTATACCTACCTACCTACCTACCTACCTACCTACCTACCTACCTATTTTTTTTTCCAACCTTCCTTCTACAGTTATACCAATCCATCCATCCATCCATTTTTCTCTAATAGAGAAGTGCCACATTACACTGTTTGATAGTAGCATCTCCCTCACAGAGTAGTGTTTCTGTAGGGACAATCATTACAGTAACCTGCCATCACCTACCTACAGAAGAACAGTCTTGGAAAAGACTCTGCACCTGTGAAATATGGTGATGAACCATTTTCTAGTCCTGAAAATCTCCAGACAAATATACAACAGATACTGTCTTTTTAAGCAAAGATTTCTTCAGAAACAAAGTTATGTGCTGTAGGGGATGCAGCGGTCCCACTAGCCTGAAAAGATGCACACTCCCACGGGACTGAGTCCTGCATTATTTCAGGGAGGTGGCAGGGCAGACTGCACAGTCCACCTACTCCATCAATGCATTTTGCTGGCCAATTTCTTATCTTTCAGAGTCTAAAATGCCTGCTGCTGTCAGAGTGTTTGAACAAACTGCCAAATCCTCGCTCTGTGTCACACTGCTGGCATCTGTTGCTTGTTCTGGCAATAAACCAGTTTATACTGTCATGATCCAACCCAACAGTTCTCCTGAGTCAGTGCAGGATGGCTCAGGAAGGCAGTTTCCTTTTCATAAGGTTTTTATTAAAAACAACATTGGAGAGAAGAGCTTCTGTGCTGAGATGGTGGAAGCAGCTGGGGGATTGTTTTTTTTCCAGCACACCATGCAGCAGGTATTTTATGTGCATTCTTCCTGCGGGGGGATGGCCTTGATCCTTCTCTTCCTTCCGCAGGTGTAAAAAAGGAGTCTTTTTAATGGAGTTACCCTGCTGAGAAGCAGGTGTAAGTGAGAAGAAAATCATGCCCCTTCTAAAAAGAATTGGCAAAGTTAAAGTCTTTGGGAACATGTTGGAGGTTGCTGCTTCAGTAGGTACTTGAGGAATATTTTCTGTCAACGCAAACAGCAGGGCTGTTGGCAGTAGAAACCAAGTTTAAGTAAAAACTTCCTCAGCTATTCAGAGAAAAGCAAGGCTAGGGCAGGGCGAGGCTTAAAATACAAGGGCAGCCCCTGTGGGGATCTACTTACCTCTCAGGGGAGGGCTTGGTGTGACCAAGCAGCTCTGATGAGAAACCAGGGATCCTGAGGCTGGTTTGAGCATCAAGTGGAGTTTGAAAACAGGCAGCTCTGAACCTTTCAGCAAAGGAGAAATTATTTCAAAAGAACCAGTGTCACAAGTGACTCAGACATGGTGCTTTGAATTGGAGCTTCTTGTGACATCTCAGCACCTGAAGTCTATTGGGGGTTGAGTTGTTTCATGCTTGATGTGTCCACAGAAGAGTCTTTAGCTGTGAGCTGTCAAAAGTATAGAGGAATGTAGCAGACCCTTGCCTGGAAGTTGGGGTCCAAAGGACTGGGAGAAGTTTGTTCAGAGCAAAGTCAGTTTGGGGTTCTCTCATTTATTACCTGCTAGAATTGCAGCTCAGATGGATAAGATGCTCCTGGTATTTCACTTTGTACATCTGTCTTTAGAATTCTAGCCTCATTGCCTGCTGGGAAGAGAAGTGTTTGGAAGTGACCTAACTCCAGCCACTGTAGTACAAGGATTTATCTGTAGCAAAGGAAGGAGAGGGGATCCAGCTGGGCCACAGGCAGTGTTCCACAACCCCCTGGATGCATTGAAAGCTGATATGTTAACACTGAGACCTCAGGTAATGCTTGTGAGGGAAGCAGCTACTATACCTTGTACACACTATGCCTTTTGCTGGAGAAGCCTAATGGTCACCAGCTGCCCTGGATTACAACCTCCAGCACCCCTGCCATTTTTAAACAGGACAGCAAACATTTAGAAATTGATCCTAAATTCTTGTCCATCTAGTGAACCCACTCTTGGAGACCCAGCACTGGCAAGATATAGTCAGACCAGAGCTGTGCTGATACAAAGCTGTAATATCAGAGGTGTTTATCTATCAGGAGACTGGCACATTGATTTTAGCAGTGAGGGTCTTTAACATCTCCTCTGTGGTCCTGCCCAGCAGTGCACAGGCCTCCCACCTCACTTCTTTCCCCTGGCCCTGCAAACAGCTGATGCCCAAGCTCACTTTTCTTACCTCCAAATTTCAATGTCCATTGCTTCTCCTTATTCTCGGCAACACAGTCCTCTCCTGCCTCTACCTCCTTTAGGGAGGGAGCAGCATGATGTGATTAAAATCAGAAGGCAGTAAGGAAAGGTGGCTTTTCTGTAATAGCAGATACAAACAAGAAAACTTACAGAGATTGTGTGCCTGGCTGAGGTTCATTAAGGTTTTGAGCTTTTGGCTGATGACAGGTGTTGACTTAAATCACTCTGGTCATGTTTTATAGTCATTAAAAAAAACAACCCAAAGATAAAAAGGGAAAGATTGTAAGCCATTTTCAGGATTTCCCCTTCCTTTGTGTTACTGCAAAAATTTAATTCTCTCCCTCTGCATTTTGCACTGATCTTTGGATGTTAAGACTCAGACCTTAAGCGAAGGATCATGCTCTAATTTGGCATTGCTGTTGCATAGTAATGCAGCTCCCTTGGCACTTTTTGCAAACACTGAATTCTTCTTCTAAATGCTACACTGGCTGTTGGGGCAGCAGAGCTCTCTGCTTTGGCCATGGCTCTTTTGAGCATCATCCACTGCATCCACCCTTGCCCTAGGAGACCATGCAATCAAAGTGACATTCTTCAAAGTCAGCCTGCCCTCCAGATTTACACATGCAATTAGTAACCTCCCTATCCACCTGAATTTTTGCTATCAACCCTTCCTTCTCTTTGAAAACACCTCAAGAATGAGCCCCTGTGATCTTTATTATCCATCTGAGGTCCAGAGAATGGTGGAGTCAAAAGAAATGTACCAAAATTGTCTGTGTTTCTCTAAATGGACCCAATGCACTGAAGATCTTTGGGGCTTTGAAGATGAGGAATTTCTCACCAGAGGATATTAAGCTGCCAAAGTTTTTATAGGTCCAAAATGAGTACCTGTGCTCCTTCTTGGCCCTGACATCCCTTCCGTCTGGCTGATGGGTGGGCTGGGCTGATGCCCACCTTGCAGACACAAAATTGCTGCATGCACCCATGTCCTGTGTCTCTGCATATCTGAGGGGCACGCACATTCCTGCAGAAGGGTGAGAAGAGCAGGCAGGTACATGAATATATAAAGTTGGTGCAGGTCAAAGTTACAGTGCTTGCTTTCTGGAAGCCACAGACTGATTTTAAAGCACAAATGTGCCTGTCTGCTTCCATTCATTTGAATTTTGCCTGGCTGTTTTTTGAAGGCCCTGAAAGGGCTCTGAGTTTGTACTGTGTTATGCATGTTCAATAATGCATTTCCTCCTCACAATGTTTAAATGCTTATCTTCATTGTTATTTATTAAAACATCTCCAAGAATGTCTGGACATTCATGGCTCTGCATCTCAAATGATTCATTAAAACACCCACTTTTCCTGTCAGAAACTCCACTCTTGCATTATGTTTTGATCTCCACCACTGAGTGAGTGAGAGGCTCATGTCAGGTGGAATAATGTCTTTATCCCACTGCATATTCACAGGACAGAGGTGTCTGCGCAGTGTCTTGCAGATAGAGGTGAGCACAACCTTTCAGTTCTCCCCTCTTGGTTACAGTGAGTCAGCCCTCCCCTGCTGTTAACCCTTCTAGCAAGGTGCTGAGCTGCACCTGCCCTGCCCCTGTCTCTTCAGCATGGCTTAGGAATTTAAGTGTCACACCTTGATAAACTGTCTACACAGCTTCTGGATTAGAGCTGGCTGGTGCCGAGCTCAGAACAAGGCAGACAAAGCTGGCTGGCAGAGTCTGCACTGCTACCTGCAATAATCATGACAGAAAGCTCATGGAAGTGTGAAGATGGTATTTGCAAGCCCAGGGAAAGCATGCTGTCTTCAGTCATCCATTCCCTCTGTCTGGCACTTGGAGAGTGCATCTGGAGTACTGGGTCCAGTTTGGGGCTCCCTGGGAAGAGATATCAATGAAGTGGAAAGAGCCAAGAGGAGGGACATGTTTGGGGCTGGAGCACCTGGCATGTGAGAAGTCTGGAGATTTGGGGAGCTCTTTGCTGTCTTTTGTTATCAAAAGAGCCATTGCAAATAGGATGGAGCCAAGTTGTTCTCAGAGATGCATAGCAAAGGGTGAAGCACAAAAGTAGGTCCCAGGAAAATTCTGATCAGACATAAAGGGAAAAAAGTGAGAGTCAGAGTGGTCTCTGCACTGAAAGAGGTGCCTGGAGAGTCTGTGGGTTGTCTATCCTGAAGAAACTAACAGAAGGCTGGACTGGGTTACTTCAGAGGTCTCCACCCTGAATTCTTACCTTGTTGACTTATTGGTGGCACCATTTTATAACCAGCTCTTCTCATAACAGTCCTCTCTTGCTCTCCAGACAGAGCTTGTTTCTCAAGCTATACCTTTTTTTGCCTCCTGCCACCCCTACACAAAACACAAATAAAAACAGAAGACATTTTTTCCTTCCTAGTGCCCAGACTTGCTGTCAGGCTTCCCTACCTAAGTTTTGGTCTCCCAGACCCCACCTTGCTCTGTTGCATCTTGCTCTGTTGCACCTTGCTCCCTCACCTCAGCCAGATGTCCCGGAAGGAGCTTTGTAGGTCTGGGAATCAGGTCGCAACATTCCCTAAAATCTCTGGAGGCACAACAATGCCACTGGATTTTGGCTTGTTCCCTCTATTCCCCAATTCAAGAGCAAGCATCATCAAAGAAAGTTAATGGGAGATGGACTTGAAAGAAGCAAAAAGAAGCATCTCTTCCCAAAAGAGATAATTAGTCTGCCTGACTCTGCTGAAGGATGTTATGCTAAAGTTTCTATTAAATCCAAAAGAGGAAAACCCACAGCTAGTTACTAGGCATGACAAAACTGCCTCTGTTTCAGTAAGTCTCTGTGTTGAAACTGTGTGGAAAGGGATTAGGAATAAGTTTAGCATGTGCTTGTCCTGCTCTGCCCTGGCCCCTGGTCCCTGACCGGACCCTGGAATCCTGTGGGATACTAGACAGATATTTTGGGTGGGGGGATGGCATTTTCCTCACTGCAAAACATTCCATTGTAAAATGACAAATAAAAGCCTTCTGTCTTTTGTCAGGCAATTAGCTAAGACAATGAGCAGCCTGGGCTTCTGTGTTTCTTGGGAGAGTGTGCCACTTCCACCAGCAGCTGTGCAGTCTCGGTCTTAACCTGGTCTATTGAGATTTTTCAGGGATGTGACATTTGGCCATAGCTGTGCAAACAAGCACTGCTTTCATTTGCTACAGGAACAGCAGCATTGCAAAAACCCACCCAAACAAACCCACAACTGGAGGTCATTGGGAAATTCAATATTTTTCAGTTTCCTGCTGAAATGAAAAGCAGAAAAGTCATCTTGTGTTGAGTAAATTATTCAGTTTGAAAGCAAATGTTCTGCTTAGGGATATAAAAAAGAAAGGTCTAATGGGCTATTAGAAATCTGTAAAAATAAATGGCTATTTCAAGAAGCTAAACCAGCTAATTCAGAAAATGTTGAATTGGAGCCTTTGAACTTCTCAGTTTTCTTCCCTTCAGTTGAAATAATTAACTGATTTTTGTAGCGATGCATGACTTGGTTTGGTCAATCCAAAGAAGAATGATTCAGTGAGAAACAGTGACCCTGAAAGTTGGCTCCTTCTCCTGCTCAGGACCACCCCTGAAATGTCCCCCTGCTCCTGCAACGCTGATTTTCAATTGCTGCAGCTGCACTACTGTCCTTGCCACTAATTAGGTCTCTGTCACATCCCTGCGACCCTCCTTCCTTGGTGAAGGTCTTCTAAAAAATAAGCTGTTTTGAGGCATTTGCAGCATTGTCTGCCTCATTTCAGCCTTCTTCTCCTCAAGGGTCTTTATAATTTTTTTTCCTGAAGTGACTGGGTGCTTTAGGTGTGCTTTCAGCTGGACAGCACACAGCCTTTATCATGGTCCCTGCTTTGCTGCCTGACATGGAAAGTGCAAAAAAGGCAAAAGCTGCAAAGGTTGCAAAAGCTTTGTGGAGACTTGTGTTGTTTAGGGGAGGTGACAGTGTGTACATCATCCTGGGGGGACACCCTATGATTCCATGGTACTTATGCAGACCTCCAGGACAGATCCACATAGCCAGGTTCCACTGCTTTAAGAGAGGACAAAGTGGATGCTGAACATTCATTTTTAATCTTGCAGTACTAGGTGGATATGGAGCAGTCGGGTGCTGTGGGTTTGGAGGTTCACTCAACAGAGGAACATTTCAAGCACAAGCAGGACTTCTGGGTATGTCTGTGCCATCATGGTAGCTCAAGACTTAACTTTGAGTGCCAGCCCAAACTCCCTAGTTGTGCCTTATCCTTGAAGCCTGCACCTGGTCAGCATGGAGACAGCCAGCTGGAGCCCATGAGGCGGTGAAGTTGTGCCCTGCTTGGCAGGCATGGGGAGGTGAGCCGGGGCAGAGCAAGATTTTGCATGCTCTGCTGCATGTTCTCAGTAAAGTGACTTCCTCCAAGTCTTGTCTCCGTCTCCTTGAGAGGCACAGGGAGGGTAACCCATTTCCCAGGGGCTGTTAGGCTGAATTCACCAGTGTCCTCGAGGAGTGCAGCAGTGGCAGTGGAGAAGGCTCTGGGAAGGACACGGTGGTGATTAGTCACTTGTAAATGCCCCCATGTTCACAGGGAGCCAGGCACTTGCTAAACCACGTTCCAGGCAAGCAGAGATCCTCCTCTCAGCTGCTCTTCCTTCTCTGCCTCCTCCCGCTTCCCAGAGCTGAATGCAAAATTAACACATTTATCACACACTGTCTGAAAAAAACAGAGAGAGATCAGTTTAGAACAGGTTGTATTTGCAAATATCTGAGCCCAAAATAACACAAACAAGCAGTCTCATGACAGCTCCATGGTTGCTTTTCATCTGAAGCCTTACACTGGGGTGGAACATGCCCCTTGCCTTGCTTTTCACTGTCCTCTGGCAGGTGATGCAATTTCCTCACTCAAATCTCCAGTTAATCCTGCAAAAGCTTTTTAAGGGGCAACAAATAGAATCTCAGCCAGTGACCCATGCCCACTGCTGGCTGCCCCAACACTGTGCCTGCTGCAGGATGCTCCCCAGGGTGGTTTTCTCCACACAGCCAGGGTGTCCTTGGTGCTCTGATCCTCAGGAGAAGACATTTTTGTCCACAGTGGACTCCCACTTCTGAACTGAGAGAAGCTAGAAGTAGCTGGATTTCCACGCTGGGAGACACACTTTCTCCTCTGCAGTAAAAAGTAGAATCTGATTTTACCCATATTTCCCACCAATAAACAGAAAATGTGGTGGTCCTGGAGGTGAATGTGCCACCTCTGTGAAGACATACAGTGCAAGAGGAGCAAGCTCCTCTTCCAGTGTGGCACTGCTAGTACATCTAGCCACACTCTCCAGAGATTCTGGTGGGGATGAGGAGCAGCCTGAGATGCCATGGTCCTCAAAGCTCCCAGGTGATGATCTCAAGGGACTCTGCTTACCAACATATGTTGTAGTGGGATTTGTTTTGCTGTGGTATGGGTCTCTCCCATGGGACTAAGGTCTGGAGGAGGTATCTGCAGTAGGAGAGACTCTCTGTATGGAGATCTTGGAACATCTGTGTGAGGGGAAGCAATGACTTAGGAGGGGAGGAGACCTATGTGGTAGATGGGACAGTCTGTTAGACTCCATTCCCTGCTGTCACCAACCCATGCAGAGACCTGACACTGGAATTGTCACTCTCAGGGGGTTATTTGTACAGACAGGAGTGGATGGAGGTGCAGAGACATGTGGGAAGAGGTGTTTATTTTTAATCTATGCCAAGTCTTCAGAGCCAACTCCCTTCACTATGCTTCTTTCTCAGTTCTCCTCTCAACCCACCCTTCCTCTTGTCACTGTCACAGGCTCACAAGGATGATGGATGAAAGGCCTTAAAAGCAGCTGGTTTCACATTTCATCACTGTCATATAACTTGCTTTCCTCTTTGCCTGAAATCACTCCTGCTGCCAGAAATGCCCTTGACATCCTAAGGTGTATCCTTCCCTTGCCGACGTCCAGCCAGGGATGGCCTGCTGGAGTCAGGTGCCTCTGTAGTTTTGCAAAGCCCCCAGATGCCTTGAGAGGAAGGATTAATCACAGCCCTCTGTTCCTGGCAGCTGGAGACAACAGCATTGAATTTCATCATGGGAAGAAGGGATGATTTGAGCATGGCAGGGCTGTCTAGGCAGAAGTGACTGAATAGCTCTGATGAGAGAGGCAAGGGAGCTGGGATGGGAAACCTTGGTGGCCCAAGGACACGTGGGAGTGTTTTTGGGACTCTCTGTGCTTGTACAGCCCAGTCTGCTGCTAGCTGTATGCTGGGTAGCTCTGTTCTGCTCACAGAGAGGGGCAGTGGCTGTGCTTCAGGTGCAGCAGGCATGACGGTGGTTTGGCAGTTAACACTGGGTGTCTAGGGTCCCCTGTGGCACCAAAGGGGGTTTCTGTCATAGACAGGAGCATCCTTGATGTGGGGGCAGAGGAAAGTAGGTCCCATAAGGACTGCAGTGCTAGCACCCCTAATGCCCACAGATAACCACACTGCGTCTCCGCGTCATCCCTGTGTGCCTGGGCATGGCCAGACCTCACCCTACATCCCCCTGTGCTGGCAGTCTCAGGTCCAAACCATGCCTCCCAGACAAGCCTTTATTCTAGGATGGATCTAGGCAGGGACTAGGTAGAAAATATTTATACTGTTGCTTCTCAAATTTCCTCCGTTTGCAGTGCAAGCAGGTGAAAAGCTGGGTTGCAACCCCCTTGCAGGCAGCTGTGATTGAATGCCTAAGGAGGGGAGGGGAGGGAGGGAGAGGAGGACAAGAAAAGAAATGATTGAATAAAAAAACCCTAAAGTAAAATAAGAATCTGTGTGAAGCGAGAGAAGACATTGTAAATCAAATTCTGCAAAAGAAGGCAGAGAGCAAACGCTTCAGCCAGGTCTCAGCCACCACCACTTGTTTATTCAGATAACATATTATTAGTGAGGAGAGACACTCACATCTGATATATATCTCCCAGTCCCAGAGAAATATGAAAAGGCAGCTGGCTCTGCTCCTATCAGAACCATTCCAGATGTTTTCAGCTGGTGTCAGACATGCTGCTTGGCATGACAAAGCAAAGAGAGGAAAAAAGCAGAGTGAAAGAAGAGAAAAGAAATGTCATAATTTTTTTAAAAAAAACACAGAAGGAAAAAGAAATCATGGCTTCACATATTAAATGTTTCCCCAGGCAGCTCCTGGTGTAGTTGTCATTAACAGCTGAAACAGCAAGGGAGATAGCAAAACACAAGGCTCCTATTTACCATTGTTAATCAAGCACTAATTGGTAGTTTAGACATTCTAAAATTATTGTGGGGAACATTTCACAAGTGTCAAGAACCCAAGATCCATTCTCAGAAGTGTCACCCAAATCTGATTTCCACATCTGAGTCATTAAAATGCTTTTGAAAATTTTTACCTGAACAGTCACAGCTGAGACTGGAGCATAAATTTTGGTGCCAGGCGCTGCAGCACAGAGCAGTGGCCGTGCCCCAAAGGTTTTGATGAATGTGCAGGGGGAAGCTCAGTCACCCTGTTCTACATCTGAGGGATTAAGTTATGCAGGGATTAAGGCAGGCACCTCTATTGCTTTACAAGGTAGTTCTGGAAATCACCCAGACTGGTGTGTGTGCACAAGCCAGCTGTGAGCATGCCACCCCACCTGCCCTTGCAGCGTGCCTCTTGTGTGGTGTTTCTGTTTCCTGCTGGCACCTCCAGGCTCCTGCTAGGCTTCAGACACTCATTTTGTGCTTTGGTGATTAGCCATCTCTGCTGTGAACCTGTGGGGACTCTCAGGTGATGAGCAGGGAAGGTGAGTGAGGTAATGCCTTACCTGTGGAGATCTGTGTGTCTGTGGTTAACAGTGTCTCTGGGAAAGGAGGCTGGGAGCTGTTGCAAGACCTCACTTTCTGCCTTTGGTCATGAGAAAGAAGGAGTAAGCTGCTAATGGAGCATCGAAGATAAACATAAGCACTATTGAGGAGAGGCAAACATGGAGCTGGGATGCAGCTGAAGACAGTTACCATAGTTACTCCACATCGCTGCAAGGAGGGAGACTCAAGCAGCTGCCCACTGCTTTGGCACACAGAGCAGAGGTATCTCTTAGAGCACGGGGTGGGAGTCCGCTGGGAGGACATCTGTCTGCTTGTTATGGGCTTAATCCCTTACCTGTGCTGACCTCGGCAAGGGAAATGTCCCTGTCACCCTAAAGCTAGCAGCTTTGAGGGTGGTGGGGCACAGCTGGGCACACAGAACCAGGGCAGGGATTTGCTAAAGGATGGGCAAAACTGCAGGAGTGCAAAGACTATCCAGAGGTTTGTTGCAGACTTAGCTGGGATGCTTGTGGTGTAGATGTGGGCCTGGGAAACTGAGGGGAAAAGAGGGTTTTCCTTGAGATTTCTGGTTTGGGGTCAGGTCAGGGTTTGCAGGATAATTGATGTCTCCTAGTCCATTTGGGGGATTGAGTTTAGATCTCTTTAGGGCCACTGGAAGAGGTGCATGTGGGATGATTATGCAGATTGATGACTGAGATGCATGGAGATGATTTTGCAGCCCCAACTCAAGCTATGCTTTGGGCCATCAATGAAATGACAGGACATGGAGCACACTTGACCTGTACTCAGTATAAGCTTGAACCCCAGAAAAGCCAGTAGAAAGTTGAGCCATGCTACTAGGTGACTACAGAGAAAGAGCAGAAATGTTTCCCCATCAAGTAAAAGCCTTTGAATCACATCAGCTGATGTGCAGTGACACCTCATTAGCCAGTAGCTGGCTTTTCCTCTTAGAAAGAGTAAAGAGAGAGACATGTACATGCAAGAGATAAGCAACCTACAAAATGAACCATAGGGCCCTGGAAGGTGCCTGTTCAGCACCAGCCTAGTGATGGCCATCCACAGCATGTCAGCTTGGGGCTTGACTCCTGATGGACAGCCCCAGCATCAGCCAGACCTGCTTGTGCTGGCTGCCAGCAGCCCCATTGCTGCTTCTCTTGGGTGCAGGCCTCACCTTGGAGCAGGATGTGCTGAGTGCTTTGGTGCAACAGAGCTGTGCTTCACAGCAGAAAGTCTGCAGGTACAGAGATGTGATGTAGAGGTGGCAAGAGAAGTTGTCAGTGGAAGGTGGTGCCAGGCTGCCTTGTCCCCTGGGGAGAGGTCAGCATGGCACACAGGCTCCCAAGGCTCAGCCCACTCCACAGGATATAGCTGGGAGCTGGATATTGGCTGGTTGGGACTGTAACCATGGCAGCAGCAGCTTCTGCATCGCAACACGGCTTGGGGACCAAAAAACAAAACAAAACAAAAAAAAAACCAGAAAAAGAAAAAGGACCAAAAAATAAAAATAAAAGCAATTAGAAATTATAATAATTATGTCAGTTTGGTGGCAGATGAGGTTTGCTGAATGCCTTCCACCTAGGCAGGGCCCACCCCTGAGCACCAGCTGAAGATGTGATTTCTAGAGGAAGCCAAGCATGTGCTCTGGGAAATCAGGTTGTGAGTGTTCAGCTGGAGCCGGGGAAGGGGCTCTGCTGGCTTCTATGCTCCTGCAAGCTCTCATTACACTAACAGGGAGCATCGTGGGCAGAGACATGGGTACCAGCACCCTTGCTGTGCACTTAATAAAGTGCCTGAAGCTCCTCTACGTACTTTTATTAAAAAAGTGTCAGTGCCTCAGCGAAAAGCAGGAGGGAATGACTAAATTGCTGTTAAGTGACATGTTCAGACATGAAATCAAGCAGAGCGCTACATTTTTAAATTAGTTTTTGACAGTCTTTTCCCCAGCCTCTCACCAGGCTGCAGCTCCCGGGAAGATGTGTCCAGTCCTGCTCCTGTCCCCAAAACACCCCCTAGAGTATCAGTTTCTCCTTTTGTGGAGGTGGGATGACCACTCTGCTTTATGGACCCTGTGCTTCTGGAGTCTTAGGTACCCGGTGAGAGCTGAGACAAGCATGGTGGGTGCATCAACACATGTCGAGGATCCTCTGGGCTTCACCAGCTCATGTGGGTGCAACAGCTGCTGTGTGAGTGGCCCATGACTGCTTCAGGCCATCATGGAGCTCGTGGCAGGGTAATGGGCTCTCTCTAGGACTGTCTCTCCCAGGAGATGGCTGTGATGATCATGCCAGACTCCTGCTTGACCTGATTAAGTGGCTTGATGATGATCCCAAGTTTCATGGCTCCTCAGTATGAGATTGTTCCACTGCCAAAATCAAGTCTTGGTCCACGCTTACAGTCCATCCCATGCCCAGCTGTCCATCCCTTGCCCCAATCACATTTTGGCTCTCCTGTATGGCAGTAGAGGCTGGGATGAGGCATAGGGTATTGCTAGGGGGGATATAGGTGTATTGAACATCCAGCAGTGCTGTAAGCAGAGTGAACTCTGTGTGTGGAGAGGCAGACTTGTTCATGTTCCTCAGCACTGAAGGACACCCCACTACCACCCACTCCCCCGCAGCGGGGTGAGGGATTCAGCCCAAAATTCCTGAACTCAGTTTGCTTTAACTTGTCTGGAATTTTCATGTAGGAGATTTAGTGTGCAAAAAAATGGCTTTGCAAGTTAAGAGTCAGGGTTAGAAGCCTCATTAGCTATCACAGTGAAGACAGCAGTGACAGAGTGGGGAAGGGTGGAGGAATGAAGAGAAGTTCATAGAGAAGCTGTGGATTTGTGCAAAGCACTGGATGTCTTCAGGGTCACTCGGTCCCTCCTTTCCCAGCCCAGTATGCTGCAGGGATTCTGTTGATGTCTGTGAAAAGTAGGAGCTGTGAGCAAGGGGCTGTGCTGCTTTAGCGTATGCATGCCAGGTAACGTGCTGGTGCATACCAAGGAAAAGCTGGTGCAAATTCAGGGATATGCTAATGCAAACTCAGGGATAGGCATCTACTCGCCCAGGCAGGAGCAAACATGCACACCCCTGGCTCCTGTATCTCAGCACATGCATGGCCACGGTACCTCTCCTGCAGTGAGACGATGGGGGAAGGGGCCCAAGCAAGCGTCGTGGCACACACACCTTCATCCCTGGCCAAGCAGTCTTTGAGCTTAAGCTTCCTGAAAGCATCCCGAGATTTCTCTCCAAGATATTCTCAGAGCTTTTGGGCTGCATTTCTGGGCGCAGGGAGCTCATATCTAAAACTTAAAAACTCATCTGCAATGCATCCCTTGAAAGCCTCGTAGGTCAGAGATGTGAAGACAGTCCATGGACGGAACAGAGGGGGCAAGCTGTCATCTTCAATGGGAAGGACACTGCAAAGAAAGGAAGAGTTTCCTGTCTGACACCTGCTTGTTTCTCCAATCCATCACTTCTGTTATGGACTATTAAAAATTAACTGAATCATGTTCATCATTAACATGCGCTGCCTTTGTTCTCCAGGCTCCTAGTACCCATTTGTAGGGCTTTTGTTATGTATTTTTCAGCACTTTGTCTCTTTAATTGTTCACTTCTCTCTGATGTGCTGGGCTGTGGTTTGCAAGTCAGCTGGAGGGAACAGAGGGGCATTTTTATTGCTCCAGACTGGATGTCAGTGAAAGGAAAGGCAAGGCAAGCCCTAGCAGCTAAAACTGCTATAGACCCTGCAGTCTCTGGTGCCTATGCACCAGATGCTCCTTGCTTCCCAGCAGGCAGACAGCTCTGGAGTCTTTAATCCATTACTGGGGAGAGGGAAGGAGGCATTTCTTAAGCTTAGGCTGCCTTTGCTCCTTTTCACCCCTTTCCTCCCAGACACAGTCCTGCTGCTTTTCTCACTCTCTGTTCTCAAATGATGTAGCTGTGTTTGGCACCCTGAAGTGCAGCATGGGGCTGGCTGCAGTGCTGTGGTGCTGAATGCCCTGGGCTCTGCTGCTGTCTGCACTGCAGGAGCTTGTATGGCTGTGGAAATTACCTCCAGCCAGGACCAGGCTGGAGGTATCCTCACAGCCCTTTCCTGGTATTAGTCCCTTCCTCTGAATCCAATTGCTGCCTTCACTGGAGTTTAGCTGGGCCAGGCAGGCCTCCTAACAGCTTGTATGGTCTGAATCCTCATAAAAAATGGATGCAGCATGGTAATCCCATCAGCTGGGCTGAGACTGAACAAATGCCAGCAGAAGGTGTGAGCAGACACCCCACTCCTGAGGCCATGGTGTGGGCATGCAAGACCAAGGTGATCATGGGTCCTGAGATGCCTCCTCCTGCTGAGGGCTCCAGAGAGAAGGGGTGAAACCAGAGACTGAGTTCAGTATTAGGCACATAGGCTGCTCCTGTTGCCAGAAGAGTTTTCTCCTTTGCTGACCTGGGGGGAAGCCAGGAAAAGAGGTTGTAGGATAGCGTACTATCACTGAGTCTCCTGAGGCACCCCGTCACTTGAAGCTACCCGTCATCCTGGCAGTCAGCTGGAGAGCACGAAGAGATGGGTCAGCTGTTTGATGCTCATGCAGACTGAGTCAGACCTCTGCCCACAGCTCCCCAGTGGGATGCTGAGCAAAGCTGACAGGCAAAAGTGAAACATCTGCTTCAAACCCTTGTTCTTTTCAAGCTCAGAAATTCTCAAGCCAAGTGCTCACCTCTTGGAACAGAAGTGCCCAAGGGAGAGGTACCAGGAGCTGGGGGCTCTGATTTGGCACTAGGGGGCTGTTTGGCACCGAACCCTGCACTTTGGCTACTTGGCAAGGAAGAAAACCTTAGTTTTCCTTTGGGTATAGACAATTAAGACTAAGGTTGGGACTTATCACTTTGATCAACGAAAAAAGCCTAGACAGCATGTCTGCAATTCAACAAACCATGCTATTAGGAAAGGCAAAGATAATCAGAAGTTTCTTGTGCCCTGAACCACTGTGAAACACCCTGATGGAGGAGAATCTTTAGTCTCAACTACCTTAGTTAGTCTCCTAATGTTTTTTGTCAGAAAGGTTGTAGATCCCCAAAGTACTGATGTGTATAAGCAAATGAGTCTTTGGGAAGGACTCAAGTCCTTCTGAAAATGATGTAAATAGTTTCCTTGGCTTCGTCAGTCTTGGGATCAGGGCTGGACTCATTGTGGTCTCTGCATGGCAAAGGGAAGTGCCACTGTGATTGAAACACCCAGCTGCATGGGTGATGGCAGAAAGTGTTAGAAGAGGAAAGGCTAGTGTCAGCATTCCCTCTAAGAGGTTTAATGCCTAACATGTTGAAATTTAATAATTAAGGAGATGCTTTCCATTTTTTCTTTTTCTTCTTTTTTTTTTTTTTTTAATAGTCTAACAGCATGAACTAAGCCATTCAATAATTAATTGATAAAGTTGAACTGCACATGCCAGCACCGGAGCTGAGGATGTGGGCTCAGTCTTTGCAGACAAATGAACTGAGAAGTAACTGCTTGATGAAGAAAAGGAAGATATTAATATAAGATTTGTCAGGTCCCTCATAGGAATTCATCATAGTGGGTCCTAGGCTTTGAATGGGATTTGTGCTGCTAATTAATCACTAATTAACACTAAATTGGCCCAGGCACGGGGGAAGGAGGGAGGGTGCTGGGGAGATTCTAGACTCCAACAAGAGCAAGAGGAGGGAGAGAGAAAAATCTTTTATTTGTTTGGGGGATGATTCAGGGGGAATAAGGAGGAGACTGCTCATGCTGGACAACATATGCACCTCTGTGTTTATCATTGGGAAGGGTCTAGCAACACTGACATCCACAGGAGTGATCCCAGTGTGTCTGGATGGAGACTTTGTTCTGAGGAAAGGAGTTCCAGTTCCGCTCCTGACTGACTCCAGTCTACTTCCTTCTCATAATTCTCAGGATATCTCTGCTGTTGCAGATGTTACATCTTGCCTGTCTGGGTGAGATTAGCAATTCAGCCTGACTCTGGTGCTCTGCTGCCTGAGCCTCGCTCCATGTACAGCCTGTAGAAAGAACAAGATGCCACAGTGAGGGGAGGCACCTCTCCTATGCAGGCTCAATGTGGCTCTGAAGTGCTGCTGCAATACGGGAAATGATAAATCCTACCGGCTGCCACCTACAAATGGCAGCTCTACCTGCAATAAGACGTGACACCTCAAAGTTGCCCCAATCATTTAAGTCTGTCTCACCGTGTTACGTGTCTCTCTGTCTCTGTAGGTGTGTTATGTGAATTAGGTTTTCCTAATTACTTGTTACCGTGTGGGGCATCTCCATGGGGAGAGGCAGTGAGGGCTCAGTCAGCATGCCCAAACCTGGCAATTAGGTACTAACTAAAGTTGGGGTGTGCTGTTCCCCTCCATGTACTCTGACTCCCCAACTATTAGAGAAGTGTCATCTTTCCTGTGACTGTTTTTTTTATCTTTATGAAAAAGCTCAAAAGCCTATTTCAGCATGATAAAAACACTAAAACCTTGAAAAATGTTCCTAAGGGAACAACTTCCTCTTTCCCAGCTCCAAGTTTATTCCCAGGACAACAGATTAGTAGCATTTAGGGCTGGAAAGGATCACTGGTTTAATCAATAGATTAAAAAAGATCACAGCCATTAGTGCCAGACTTTGATTTTCACACTGCCACTGCATTTTATATGGCTGCCTCCCCTATTGTGGCATTTTATAGCACTCAGTATACCTCTGTGTTACCCCAATCCAATTTATGCTCTAATCTTATCCTGTTCACCTATTCCTTTGTTATCCCTTATCTCCTCAGATATTCCTGGATCCATGTCCTTCTGTGTTTCCATCACTCGCAGGTTGTGCCAGGTGGGAAGCAGTCCCACGAGAGGCTGGCAGTGTTTGTGTGACATCTCCAAGGCAATACAAGGGCAGTCGCTGTACTGCCTGCTTTTTAGTTCAGGAGCAGCAACTCCTAATTTTGGCTCGAGGCTGACTGGGACAGGTGATTTGTCTCCCCAGACATTACAGCAGAGTCTTGAGCTAAGCCTCTTCACCTTGAAGGTGATGATGTGGACAGAGTGCCAGCCAGGCGCAGAGCTCCTGAGCAGGCTGCCAGAGTCTTCTGAGATGGGACTGCTGAGAATGGGGTCATTTCTGGTGAAGAAAAGGTGTTTTTCTGCTCTCCCCATTTCACTGTGTACAGTAGCTGAGCTACTTACTCTCTCCCCACCCGATATGTTTCTGATCTTTGGCTTGCCCATGGTGGCAACTCTGAAGCACTCTTATGAAGAACAAAGTCACAGACTTCAGGCAAAACGTGCTGCTGTCAGCTGCTGCGGCAGAAAGGGCAGTGGTCAGAAGTGCCTCTGTGTCTCATGTTTGCAAAGAAAAACAAATGGATATAAAGAACAAACTTGTTTCCTCAGAAAGTCAGCTCTGAAGGTCCCCTGAATTTGTGTAATCTTTTTGCTGCTTGAATGTGACTAGATATGTGAGTGAATGGATTGAGGTGCTGCAGCAGGACAGGCTGCAGACAGAAATGAAGGCACTGACAAATTACAGTGTTTCTTTGGTGCAGTTTATTCCAGAGACCTTGCTGCAGCTTCTAGGGAAGGAGTTACCCTTGAGGGAATGCAGTAAGTTTTTTAAAGTCTCGGGAGATAAAACCTTCCATAAAAATGGTATATTGGCTTCCAGCCAAAACCCCTCTAAAGAGTGTCTCGGTACCCTTTGGGTTTCAGGTTATCCATGGATTGTATGCACAAACATATGCCTTCCTTGTGTCCTATGCGCTGAAAAGGAAAATCTAGGTGTCAGCTGTTCTTATGACTTTTGGAATCTTGAAAGAGAGAAAAGCATAGGCAACTTCATTGAAGAGAGCTACAAGTCCATTCTCTGACTTCCTGGTACAAGTCGCTGGATCACTGGGTGAGTTTTCTCTAGTTCTGCTACACATGGATGGCAATTTCTGTCCCAGCCTTAAATTAATTGGTATTGAGGCTCTCTACTCCATTATGTTTACAGATGGGAAAATGAAAAATCCCCAAATGAGGTCTCCAGCTCCGTATTTCTGTCTCTGGAGAATCAGTCTTCATGAGATCCCCTTGGGCATTGCTGATCTAGTAGAAAGCCCCCCACAAGGTTTTGTTTTCTGCTGATCAACAAAGCTTCTTCTTAGTCAGATTTTCTCTTTGGGTTTCAGGGTGAGTTGGGAGTCTTAATAGCATTTGAACATCATCTGTAAGCCCAGAGAAGTTATGTCATCTTCTTGTTAGTCTCCTGTCTTAGCTACAGAATGATTTCTGCATTGGCTTGTGTTTGCTCTAGTAGTGTTGTGAGTTATACTCTGTTTCCCATGCATGAATAATCAGACATTGATTTGAGGGGAGTCCCTGCAAACACTGCAGCTTTTGTGACAATCCTCAGGACTCCATGATGTCAACACCTCACCTGTACCTTGATGAGGACACTGGGGCTCTTCCAGAAAACACCAGAGGAGCCTGGATGATTATCAGCTGTCAGTACTGTAACTTCAGCAAAAGTTGTCTCTCTCTAAAGCTGATCTGGGATCCACAAATCAGTACTGATCCAAAGGGGAATCTCATGACAGACTAGAAATACCTGTTATGGTTCCTCTAGTGCTGCTTGTGGCTTCTGGGTTCTCCTGGAAGGTTTCCTGTCCCGGAGCCAACTGAGGACTTAGCTCAGGATGTGATCATTGCCTCAGTGTGTACACATGGTCGAGAGGATAGTGCAAACTTCCTACTTCAGTGAGAATAGCAAGGAGATGCAACCTTGGAGAAAAAACAACTCCATTTACTTCCAAAGCAGGATTTTTAAGACTTAAGAACCAGAGAACAGGCTCTGCTCTGTGAAACTCCTTTGGAACTGTATCTTGCCACAGTAATGAAGGTGGGTGCAATCTGGGAAGAAATACCTGGATAAAATGGCTTGGCTTTTGGTGTGTGCTGGGTATATGGCAGCTGGTGGGGTAAAGAATGACACGGCTGTGGATATTCCTGTCCCTTCAGGTGGGATTTCTGCTCTTTGCCATGTGCTGTGTCATGAAGCATTTGAACAAGATATATGAGGGTGAAAGTCTCTGATGCCTGGAAAGCAGAAGATTTCAAGTGAACACTTGGACCAAACAGAATTCAGTCAAACTGGGACCTATTGCACTAGAAAAGATGCCAGATTAAGAGGTGCGATGCTGCTGGCTGACAGGGATGCTGTTCCGATGTCTTTCACACCCCAGAAATGCTTCTCTAGTCTCACAGACAAGAGCCCCAACACATACCTCAAAGCGCTATAAATCCTGAACATTTTCCACTTTAAATGGTACAAATCAGATTTCCACTGTCCTAGCAATATGGAGGCTGGAGAGTCCTGGTTGTATTGTTGCTTCACTGTGCCAAGAACTCTGCATCCAACCCATTACTTTTACATTCCTGCCTTCTGCAAAAGGGATGCAGGTAACAGTACAGAATACCTGGAAAACACATCTGCAATGTTAGTTTAGGCTTGTGGCTCCCTGGAAAGTCCTAGTGAACTGCAAGCAATAGCAATGCATCAGAGCATTGCAAGAAAAAGCAATACATTAGCCCTGTACAAGCGATTGTTTTGCTGCAATAGTCATCTCAAGCGGCTCTAATAGCTTTCCACTGACTTTCTGCTGAAAGAATGACTCTTGGCTCGAACAACAGAGATGTATCTGTAGCCAAGGGAGGTTCCCTTGCACCAGAGGCTGCTGTGAGCTCTGTGAGGGACATTCCAATGCTTCCAAACCAGAAAATCTGCAATCAAAATGACCCTGAAATACCCACTTTAGTGATGTTGAAAAGAAACCTTACAGCTTCACAAATCAAATTGTGGTGAAGAAAGGAAGTGGAGTTTGTGCATTCTGAGCCTCGTGGGTATAACCAATGGAAGGAGAACCTTGGGCCATAAATGCTCAGAGTCAGTTTTATCAAATTTTTAGGAGTAAGCAATAGTGTCCTGGCTGTGTCTGATAGTAAGAGGGTGGACAGACAGATCTACAGCTGAGCAAATAGAACTGAACATGCAATACATATCAGGCAACTCAGCCTCTTTTCCTCCTGGGGGGAATGCCAGCCATCTGCCATTTCACTAAATCCTGTTAGCATACAAAACGATGGGAGTGACTTGCAGAGTGGGGAAATAATAATATTTTTTTGTAAGTGACAGCAAAAGAATCAACTGCTAGGGCCTGATCTGCCATGGCTTGTGGCAAGGCTCTGGCATTACTTCCTAAACTTCTCCTGCCATGCCCATGGGAGCCTTGTGTGCGGCACTGGAGGGACCCTCCCTCAGACACATGTAGTATCTGCTTTGCTTCTGTTGGCTACTTAAAAAATTGCCTGTCCTAAGTAACCTGTCCATCTGCCCCCCTGGGGACTGGGGCCTTCTTCCTTCCAGTAGCAGGGATTGAGCAGAGGGTGAGGATGCTGCTGGTACTTCACAGAACCGTGGGGACGAGTCGGTAAGAGGCTGAGGAATGTCCCACGGGTGCCACCACAGAGCTGACACTGACAGGCAGAGTCATCAGAACAAGACCAGCCAGGAAGAGAAGAAAGGTGTCACCTGTGCCTTCGGAAAAAGTTGTGGTGTTCCCTGGTCCCCTCCACAGCCCTAGCTGGTGCAGCCTGGGAGAGACCATGCTGTAGGGTAAGGCACCAAGGGCAGGAGCCACCCTAATCTCCTTGGTCCATAACCTCTTTTACCTCAGCAGAGTGTTCCCTGTCCCAGAGGAGCTAAGGTAGAGTGGCACAGGGATGTGATGCGGGGAAGGGGTGACCACACTCTCAGCCATCAGTGAAGTGTGCTGCCAGTGACAGCACGGCTGTAACTCTCCCCCTTGTAAACACTCAGCAGTTCCTTCGTTCAGGCAGATGTAAAAGGAAATCCAATGCGCGTTTACAGGCTCCCAGCCTGTTACCGAATGGGTTCATAAAGCAGCGAACAAAAGCTAATCAATATGCTGAGTGCAGGGGAGAGGGAGCCTGAAAGCATTCGCTAATCAGGGGGATGCTGCCGGCCTTATAAATAAGAAGGGTATCCCTGATGGGGATGGGCCCAGGGAACAATTCGGCACCTTTCATCTCCAGTCGCCCCTAAACGCCTCTCTCCAGTAATGAGCCCCGCGCTCCCTTTCCTCCACAGCGGAGTGGAGTGAGGAGGAAGAGGCAGGCGGAGCTGCCGCTAATGGTGACTTGCCACAGGGATCAATAGATGGGAAGCAAATTAACTAGGATCCCGTGGGAAGGGATTTGTTGATGTGCGGGGTGACATGGGATCGGATGGCTATGCCTTTTCGGAAATACCAGCCTGTAATGAACCCTCGAGGGAGGAGGAGGGAGGGAACCTTCCTGCCACTCTGGAATGCTGTCTTTCCTCACCTCATCCTTCCATTAACATACACACCGCTTTGATTTTCCCCCCTAATGAGTTCTCTCGCTGCCTCTCTCCCTCTCCGAAGTGCCACTGTCTCCAACAAAACTTCTTCCATAGATGCCCCTGGAAAGAGGGTAAAATCCACAGTGCCCAGGGATCCTCACAGAGGGTGGCCTAGGGGACTTTGCGTTGGGATGTATCTGTAGCCCTTTCTAAAAGGTTTGCAGCCTTTCTGCCCCGGAAATGTGACACGTACTTGAAAGAAAAGCCCTGATCTATTTAGTTTGCCTCACGGCCATCATGGCACTGTGCTGTGAGGTGGGGAGGTGGGCAAGAGAGGGCTAGGCCAGGTGTTTCTCAGCCCTTCCTTCTCTGGGCCTGGGGAAGGAGGGACTGCTTCTCCAGCTGATGAAGCTGGCAAACCATGTTCCTTTCCCAGCTGAGCCTGGCAACTTGGTCAGTGTTTAATTTCTGTATCAGCAGCCCCAGAGATGGAGATCTCGTCAGGCCCCTCTGCCAGCAGCCAGCACAGGAGGCTGGAGGAGGAGACTGTTCCCAGCCAGCTGCTGCACAGAGCAACCTCATGGATGTGGGGCTGTCATGAGGCTGGGGTTACGGAACAGTGACTTCAGCAGAAGCTGATGCAGCCTGTCCAGACTGTTAGAATCATAGAATCATTTAGGCTGGAAAAGATTTTTAAGATCACCAAGTCCAAGCATTAGCGCAGCACTACCAAGTCCACAGCTAAACCCACGTCCGTAAGTGCTCCAGCTACAACATTAGGGGAACAGCCCTACCTGTAGGGGGCTCTTCCTGCCTTTCCTCCACACCTGCACATGGGTAGCCTAGCACTGTGGGTGTTAGTCCTGGCATTCTGCACCTCAGCTGGAGACAGAAGAGCAGGCAGGAGGAAGGTAAGGCTTAACTGCCTGCTGGACCAAATCTGGCTGGGAAGGGCCAGGAGTTGCAAGTTGTAGAGATGGTTCAAACAGGAAATCAGCGTTCTCTGGGCATCCCCAGTTCTCTTTAAGAACTGGAACAGATTTCAATATCTTCATACTCACATTAGGCAGACCTGACAGAAGGGTGGGTGGATA
This sequence comes from Dasyornis broadbenti, assembly GCA_013397935.1. Lineage (NCBI taxonomy): Eukaryota > Metazoa > Chordata > Aves > Passeriformes > Dasyornithidae > Dasyornis > Dasyornis broadbenti. The sequence goes on from VZRN01006264.1 coordinate 1,960,143, forward strand.
ATAGCAGGGGGAAACAGTGGGCTAAGAAAAGCAAGTCCTGAGCACACAAAGAAAGCAGGATGACCCTGCTGGAGTGAGTCACATCTGCAGAGCAGATCCATTTTTAGTACCTCTCCTTCACTGCAGATTTCAAGGCACAGCATAGAAAGGGACCAGTTGTCGCTGAGACAGCTGGGAACTGGATTTCCCAGGGCAGTCAGCCAAGAGGAGGAAGCCTTGAACTCCTGGAAACTACCACCAGCATATTTGCAAGACAAACTTTGTGGCTGGACAATGCTGAGCATTCCTCCTGGAGCTGACCAAGGAGAGGCTCGTGGTCCTGAAGCTGACTCAAAGCAGAATTCATGAGAGGGGCCTGAGTCCAGTGAGATTTTTGGGGGACACCCAAGTCCTCTTGGAAGTCTAGGGAATGGGTGGGCTGGAGAGGTATCCTTAGGCATGCAGAGGTGCATGTCCCATGCCTCTCATTCTCAACACAGGCGGAGGAGGCAGCAGGACAGAGACCACCAGTCTGTTCTGTGGCAGACACCACGGGCTGCGTTCTGGCAGCCACTGATCTGAAGGAGTGGGGGCAGTCTCCTGGCTGTGTTGCTTGTGCCGCGCTGGCAGGGTAAGTTCTCACTGCACTGGCAGCCCCTCCTCAACTGCCTGACAGCTTATGCCCTGGGGGTCTCATTTGGTGCAGATCCAACAGCGAGTTCAAATCTCATTTAATTTTGCCCACACACACAAAAGAGAAATTCCTGTTGTTTCTGCTGCTAGCTGCTTGACTGGCTGCCCAAACAAATAGGCAAGATAAAGTGACCCTGGGCATCTCTGCTAAGCCATGGCCAAGGCTCAATAGAGCAAATGAACCTGCAGACAGAGAACAGAAAATGACATGGATTTTCTCTGCCTTGGCTGTCCTTCCACCAAACTGTGCTGGCACCCAAAGGAGTGGGGTCCCCTAGGCACCTTTCTTGCTGGGGGTCTGGGAAGGCAGGAACAGGAGCAGCTTTCTGGTGTGGGGAGTAGTGAAGGGAGTCCTCATTTGGGAAAGCAGAGCACTGAGTGATAAGCATCTTGCTTACAGGATCAGGAACAGAATCTCTTTGGGAGGTATTCTTGGTCCAGCTGCTGGGACTACAGCTTGCTCATCTGCCCCACTTCTCTGCTTTCCTCTCTGCTTGTGGCTGAAGACCCCAGTGTCTCTGGGCATGCTTAGGAAGGTATGCTCGGGGCCATGGTATTAACAACTTGAAAATAAACCTTCCATCCTTCCCTCTGTCTCCCCGTCACTGCCTTCTGCACCCTGCTTTCTCATACTTCCATCTCTCCTTCGTGATCTCCACCTGCCTTCCCTATCCTCATTCCTGCCGCTCCCTCCTGTTTGATCTCATCCTCCCTCTGCAGTGGAGCTGTGCCTTTCAAGCAGCCTATTGAAGGGACTTGCTGAAGGAGCCATTAGCTGGAAGCAAAGCGGAGGCCCGTGGTGGAGGGCGGGGAGGGAAGAGCTGGTCTGTATAATAGAACTCTCCTCCGCTGCCGAGTTAGAGTGACTCCCCTTGCCAGGCATCACTCAGCCACACTGTGACAGCCATTTGTGAAGAGTTCAAGTATTCCCATTTGCATTCCCTAATGAAAGCAGTGACTCACAGAGCCCCAACTGCATCACAAGCCCCTCCCTTCAGCCCCGATATGTGAAGCATGAGCATCTGCTGGGGTTTCTTCTCCTCTGGAGTAGGCTACCTCTCACCAGGAGGTGAGAGGAAGGTGTGTAAACATGAGAAGGGGATCTAAGAGAAATTTGAAGGTGACATCAGAGGATGGCGAGCTCCTGGCTCTTTTAGGCTGTTAGGAAACAGGCAAGCCTGAGTATATTGTCCCAACAACAACATATTGCCTTGTTGACATAGCAGGCACTGGTGTGAAGCTCTCTTGCCTCTTGGTCACTGTTGGCAGTGAGGAAAACAGGTCTGCGTATAAAAATGGAAGAGAAGATTGGATTGGACATTCTGCCTCTCTGTGCTAAAGCCCTTTGAGGTTAAAGTGATGTCTGGATTTAGGGACAACTTCTGTTGGGATTGCTTGGCAGGATCTTCTGAGTATTACTGTTCTTCCTTCTGGAACAGTTGAAGCCTGGCTGTTTCCCCAGCACCATGTGAGCAATTTCCATACAAAAAGCTCTGCCCTAGCAAAGAGCCAGTGTGTGCCCACAAATCTGCTCCTCTTTCTGTGGCATCTGTGATCACAGAGTGCCTTTGCTTGGGCAGAGAGAGGATGCCTGCAGGAGGCTGGCATTCTGTGTTCAGGGCCTGTGCACTGCAACCAGTAAAATACCGGGATGCCATAGATACAATTTCATATAAGCAAATGCTCAATATTCCAAAAAGACAGCATTGTATCACTCTCCATCTGTTAAGTGCTTTGAGACCATTGAATGCAACATTTGATATAAATGCAAAATAATTATTATTTTTAAAAAATTATTAATTTCATTCCATTATACTCAAACGCACCAAGAAGTACATTCCCATTGCCAGGCATTTGCACACAATCTCTAGAGAGTGGCTTGTCTGATGTGTTTATTCAGTGTAAATAAGTTAAATGCTGGGGAATGAATGGTTCTACTAATTGAATTTATTCTTGTAAATTTAATATGTCATTCTCGCCAAATGTGCCATCTAAAATGTGCATTATTTTGTTCATCTGCATGGTCATCATTGAAATTCAGAGAACACATTTGAAATCCTAGTGCATTGCAGGAGAAAATGGTATTTCCAGCAACCCATGGAAGTACTGAGTGGGATTTCAATATTTGTATATCCAGAATGATGCCAATTGTAATGCTGAAATGTGCCCACTGTGAGAGAAAGTACAGTTTCTTAGCTTTTCTTACTCCTTGCATATTGATTCCTTTGAGGCTTAGAGTCCCTTCTGTGCTTTGTTCCCTGCCCAGAGAGGATTTTAAAGTAGAGAGGAAAGGGACAAGGAAAAGCTATCGATTTTACTGTAACTGTGGTTTGCATACATTGTAAGAATTGTATCTGGATGTAACTTGGTAGCTGTCAGGCATCTTTTGCTCTAACTCACCTGTTTTATAGCTCTTACGGAGAACCAATAGCAATGAAAGAGCTGTTTGTGAGGACACAACTGATTTGGAAGACCTGAGTGCAGGAGTTTCTTTTTGAGTCTGACTGTTAAGAGGGTCTGTTACATTTCTTTAAGTTCTTCGTCCAAATCTTGCATCACAGAAGGTCACGTATATGCTGCAAACTCAGTATGACGCTTTTGAGCCTGTTACGTGGCAGTTCAATGAGATGGTTCAGAGATGGAGGAAGCTCCTGCTAGCCCAGCCACAGGAAGGAAAATAAAGCAAAGCAGAGAACATCGTTATGCCACTGCCCGCCTGCTGAGTAGGATATACAGCTCTGACTTCTCCAACTCAAATGCCTTTTATATAATAGAGCTAACAGTAGCTCAGAGCAGCAAAGATGACCAAAGGTGGGGAGTGACCTGGGTGTGAAAAATTATTAACTGGGTTAGGACTCTCCTGTCTGGAAGAGACTGGTGAGGAGGTATGAAATTGTGAGTACCACGGAGAAGGACAACAAAGAGCAATTGTTCTGTCCCAGCAATAGGACTGGGCTGGGGGTCAGAGGGAGCTGGCAGGCAGTGTTTCAGAAGAGACCAGAGGAGGTGACTCCATGGCAGGGGCATTGATGAGCTGTGAAATGCCTGGGCAGCAGGCATCTGGAGCATCCCAAATGTGAGTGGACAACTCTGATGAAAAATCCAGGATGCATTAAAGATAGAAATGCCACATCTGACTTGGTATGTCTGGAAGCCAAAGGTGGCTGAGAGAGTAATCTGGGTAAATCCTATGGCATACTTGCCCTGTCCTCACCTGCTGCTGTTTGGAGACAGGCTGTTGAGTGAGGTGGGTCTCTGGTCTTATCCAATATGACCATTATTGCACCCCCATGTCCATTGCTCAAAAAACAGCCTGTAGTAATCAGTTCAGCTCTAAGACCACTCAACTTCAGAAAGTTATGTGACTATTAACTGCTTTATCTTCATGCCATTAAGTACCATTAGGTCCCTACTATGGGTTTAGCAGAACCCCGATGAGCCAAGAGGGAGAAATAATTGCAGCCCATATGCCTGAAATCATCCATCCCACTAAGGACTGCAATTCAGCTCATGAGCTGTAATCACATCAATTAACCTTTGTTCCACTGAACATTAGGAGGGCCATAGAATTACAGTTTTTGTAATTAACCTCCTAAATAGGGATGTATCCAAAACAGAGAGAGATCCCTATGTCTCCCAGGCCTGTACAAAGGCTGGGAGAAGGACAGATAAGGATTACTGAACAAAAAGAAAGAGGGATTAAAATGCCCACTGTGCTCTGTTGTTGCCTTGCAAAGGGAAGAACTGCTCTGAGCCCTCAAGTCTCATGAGCCTCCCAGAAGGGAGGCAGTTTTGCAAAAAGGGCCTTGTATCCAATGCCAGGAAAAGAAGAGATGTGGGATCAGGAGTGGGGGAACGAGAAAACTCCCAGAGCCCAAGTAAGGTTGAATAAAGGAAGCTCACATGCCAGAGAGGCAGCCCCTCCAGGATCAAGTGCTGAGCTGAAGATGCATGGGATGCTTGAGACCTGGTCTCTGCTGCTCCGTCAGAGGGTCAGACAGTAGAGTTGGCCTCAGGGTGGAAAAAACATGCAGCTGCCAGTTAAAAGGAAAAATGGAGAAGATTCACTGAGCGGTAATGGGAAAGTAATTGAGCTAAACTGAAATGTAATTGGAAAATAATCATGGTGAGTAGCAGTTTAACGCATTTTATTGTAATCTGAACAGAAGGTGCTTTATGAGTTTGTGTTCAGCCCCATCTTGGGGCTTGTGGTGTGTCTATGGTGTAGACAAAAGACATTTTCTGTGGCTTGGGACTGAAGCCAGAAACAGACTCTGCTCATCCTCATCCTCGCTGCCACCTCTGTCTGCATATTCAGTGCTGGGGCAGAGCAGGAGGAAGAGCCTGGTTTCTTTAACAGTGTGAGAGAAGGATCGTGATACCACCCACAACAGATTGTGGCAGCTGCTGGCCAGGGGAAACAATGCTGGGAGACCCCACTTGTTCATTCCATGTTAGCCAAGAGTATTTTTTGTTTCCATGCTTTCTGTGTGCTGTTCTACTCCAAAGCTGCTTATACAAAAAGTGTTCAATAAATACCCCCCAAAACGTGGAGGAGATGAACAAAGTAATGTGAAGAATAATGAAATGTCCCACAGCCTCTGGGGAAGCAATACTGACCAGCTGTGGAGAGAGCTCATAATGAGCCCACTTTACCCAGAGAGAACAAGAATAGCCTTCCTTTCTGTAGCCCCTGCTTGCCATCCCTGTAAATTGTGTTTGCTCAAGAAAATGATTTGTGCAGGAAAGGAGCCAGGCAGCAAGTGCGAAGTGGAAGGGATGGTGTGGAGGAAAGGAGAAAGGTTGCAGGGAGAGTCATGCAGGCTCAAATGCAGCTCTGCACAGTCAGTCACTGTTGCAGACAAGGTCTGCTGTGTAAAATGCTCCTCTGGATCCTTCTGGCCCAGGATCCCAGGGGAAGAAGACTTTGGGAGTATGGAAGCCAGAGCTGGCAACAGGGAGTGGATCCTGTGTGGGTGTAACTCCTGTCCCAGTCATGGTTTTCCCTTGCCTCACCCACGTCTCTCTGTCCAAACCTCTGTTCTTTGTGCAGGTGATGTGACCTCTGCATCAGCCACACTCTGCCCTGACAGTCGCCCCAGCTCTGGAGCAATGCCCCTGCCCCCAGCCTCTGTTCTGCTGCATCTCTCTGGATGGAATCAGTGAACTTGCATGCTGGACTCACTGGCCACTCTCCTCTGGCCACTTTACCCACCACTGTCTCTTGTGGCGATCCCCTGAGCTGTGGCAGAGCATCCAGCTGAGACTGTGTGTCTGGGCAAATGATCAGGCCCACAGGGGTATAACCCAGATAACGGGAGTGCCCAGTGATAGGGCTGCAGTTTCCCACCCACAGCAGCTCTTATTTTCTAGCCCATGACCTGGGGTTCCTGGTAGCCTCTCCAGCACCAGAATGCCTCGTGTTTCAGCAGTCATGGAGTTTTCTAGAGCGTACCAGATGCTCACCTGGTTTTAACTGTGCTATCTGTTCAGTGCATCATCCCATCTACATTAACCTTGTTCGCATCATCCCTTCCATTCCTCATTTCCATTCCTTGCCCCCTTGTTATCTGGGGAGGCAACAGGTCTGTCACTTTGCCTTTCTGTTCTTCCTATTAATTTCTCTGCCTTTTACTGTCAGAGCTTCCTTTGCCCGCTCCCTCCTTGAGCAGAATGCCAGTTGGGACCAGCATCTCATTAGACTGCAATTCCCTTTGCCTTGGTCCAGTGTACAAAGTGCCAGAATATCTCAAATTGAGCTGGGACTGTTGCCTCACAGACAGCAAGGTCACTGCAATCCAAGGTGCTCCTAAGCCTGTGTGTATGTGAGGCGGCCCACGTTCACACAGTGCAAAAGGCAATGCTGCAAACTTTAGAGCTGTCTGAGTCCTTAAACTGGTGCATTCAAGCACCCCCACACTGCATAATTTCTTTGGCATATTTGGTTTTATTATCATTATTATTGTATCATTTCTTTCCTCCGTAATGTTCATAGGGGAAACTCCTTCCTGCCTCTGTGGCAGGTGAGAAAAAGGTGCAGGAGAGAGCACCAGTCGGTGGAGAGCTGAGAGAAGGCAGGAACCACATAAGGGTTACTGGCTGATAGAAGACTTGAGTGCGTGGTGCATCACAGATACATGGTGCTCTTCCCTGCTGCACTGTGATGCGGCCCATTGTATGGCCAAACCAGAGTGGGTTTTTCAACACTTCGTGGTGTCCTCTGTGGTCTCGCCCTGATGAGGCATTTCTCCCCCTGATCTGGGGACAGTGCCACACTGGCACCCTCAGGGGATGTCCATCTTCCTCTGCCAGGAAACAGAGGGGTTAGGCTTCACTGCACCTGGGGAAAAGTCTCTGGAAGCTGTCAACCCTCAAGCAAATTGGAAGAGCCCCCCTACTGTGCTCAATCTGTTGATTAAAGCAGTAGTTGATCATACTGTCATTCCTAGCAGATCAGCCTGAATTTTCCAAAGCTTCCGCTGAGCCCATTGTTAGTTTGGCTGGTTGCAATGATCTGAATTTATCCTAAGGGTTTTTGTTTTCTCCTTCTTACGGTTTGAGCCTGCTTGGAAAATAACTTCTTCATTTTGCGTTCATTAGGATTTCATGTGGCAGAACCTGCCAACCTGGCAAAAAACCTTTGATCATGAACTGCTGAGAGTTGCTGAAGCAAATCAAACTAAACCAAGCTATGTGAAATCCAAAAAAGCTAAGCTATGGCCAAACCAGACCAGATTTAAGAAGAGCCCATCAGACCAGTCTCAGCCAGACAAAACCAGAGACCTACCTTAACTTGACCAAACCTAATTGAATTAATTATTTTAGTTAAGGGGAATAGAAAGGCATTTCCTTTCCTGCTTCTACTGCTCCAGGAGGAGCTTTGCTCTGCTTTTCCCTGATAAGTGGGCCTTCTGCTCAGGTGCAGAGCTCCCTAAGTTGAGAGAGTTGCTTGGATAAGTTGCCACAATGTCACAGAATTTCAGAAGGGATGCCTTTCCTGTCTGTAGTAAAAGCCAAAGGAAAGCAGAGACTCATCCTTACCCAGTATATACTGCCTTAGGAATCTTTGGAAACAACATGGGAAGTGGTATCCTTTGTTATCACAGCACTGACTATGACTTTTCTGCTCTGGTTGACACCAGATGCTAACTTGAATTTCCTCCTGCTTGCAGGCGACACAGAACCCTGATCTAAGTGAAGGGATTAAGAAGATTTGTGCCTGTCCCAGTCAGCAGCACCAACTCATGGCTTTGCTGCTGTCCGCTCAACAAGATATCCAACAGAAATCCCAATCAGGAACAGTAATTGTTAAATGGAAGCTCTTTGGAGATCAGGTATTTACCAGGCTGTCACTGTTCATTGAAGTCCCTTATGTTTTTTTCTCATAAAAACAAGGAAACAAACAAACAACCAAGAAGAAATAATTTTCTGCAGTCCCAACAGTTAGGATAAAATCTTTATATTTAGACCGTCTCTTCTTCCCCATGCCTCAGGTTGAGCTCATTACATTTCCCAGCTAATTGGCATGCAGCCTGCAGGTTCCACAGCATCAGCTAAATATAAACCATCTTTTTATTTTTTCTTTTTGTTTGAGGGCTGTTGACAGAGCTTTTTGTTCACTTGAAAGGTAGAGGATTAGCCATGTGAGGTTCATTCCTCATGTCTGTCTCCTGTCATCTCATTAGCCAGGCACACATCCAAGGCAATGCACTGGGCAAGGTGTCAGACAGGAAAATGTCACAGCTGGACTCAAGGGAGTGAGCACCTGGGCTTTCATTTGGCCACAGCCTAGTGCTGAGGACAGGAGCTCAGCTCTCATCACTCCTGGCTTTTCTTCTCTGCCTCCTGGCTATTACAGGGAAGTTACCTCTCCCCAATGTGCTTTGTGTTCTCCACATTGTTTTCCTGGATCAATCCTTTTTGGGAAGAAGGGTGGCTGAAGTCTATGAAGAGAAGAGTTGCAGGGGGATTGATCCCAGTCATCATCCTTTTGGTTTAACCAGCAAAATTCTGTGATTTTCTAAGAAATTAGCCTCTAGCATACATGGGGCAATGATATGTGTCCTCTCCGTGTCCTTTCATGCTTCTACTAACAGAGCTGGCCCCCATCTCTCTCTTGTCTGCCAGTTTGTAATGTTTTAAGAGCAATGACATTCGAGACTGAGGAAGAGTGAACACAGCCTCTGATGTTAATTTCTCATCATTTGATGCCCCCTGTGTCCTTTTCATACCCATTATGAGGACAGGGTGACATTACGGGAGCCGCAGACCGCTTTTCAAAGCCTAAGGGATCCCATCTTGGCTGAACTGTAGCTGACATTTTACCCACCCTGGGCTTTAAAGCACAGCAAAAACCCTCTGGGCATGATAGACAACCGTTTTATAGAGCACTGAAACAGCGTTCTCCAGCTGGGATAATAAAGGAGGGGATTTTTTTTTTCCAATGGCTCCTGTTGGAACACATTATGAAATCCTTTGTGAGAGGCTTTAAAAAGTGTCTTTAAAATTAATTCAAATGGAGTGAGACTTGGCAGAGTTTGAAGTGAAAGAAAAATGTGGGGGATGGAGAACCTCCAAACCAGGGGAAATCACTCTAGAAGCATGGAGAAAACTTGTCAGCAGGATTAGATCCCTCCTCCTCCCAAACAATGAAGCAGGTGGCAAGACTCAGATTTCCCTCCCTGAAGCTGGCACACAGTTGGCCACTTTATCACTGAGTCACAGGTTTGGTCACACATTCACTACCCTACAACCACAAGCAGCTTGATGTAGACCCTCAGAATGTGCTCAAATTGTTAAGATTGGTGGAGCCAAGGTTGACGTGTTAGAGGCTTTCTGGAGCCTCACAGTTCTGCTGGGGAGTCTGGTGTAAGAGAAAGGAGGTGCTCTCTGATAAAGGCTTGCCTTCTGACTCACATTAAAGGTTTTCAGTGAGGAGTAAGGGATGAAATTTGAAGATAGGGATGAGTATGAGAATCTGTATGGTAAGGTCTCTCCTGTATATTGAAGTCTTCTTCAGAGAAAGATGAAAATTAGTCTATAGCTGAACCGTAAGAGAGCTGGAACTTTCTTTGGCCTTGGGAGGGGGAGGGAGGAAAGGAATAGTGTTTAAGGATTTCTGTGGTCTGCCAGTGAAGACTTGGACTGCCAGTGGACTTTTGGTCCAGTATAAGTCTCATGTCATCTCTGTGATTTCCAAAAGCAGCATGATGGCACATCTGTGGTACTCCAAACAAAGAGAGAAGCTAGAAATCCTGTGGCTTGACCACTAACCTGTCTGCTATCTTTTCTTTACCTCCAGCCTCATTGCTATACTAGAACACTAGTTTCAAAACCTTGTTTCCTTTGTGCCTGCTCCAAAGTTGATCCATATGTTAACTGTGCAAGCTGGGGTTTTCAAAGCTGAAAATATGCCTTGGGCTGTTTTAATGTTTCATCTAAATTGGGTCATTCATTTCTGAAGAGAAGATTAGGGAAAAAACAAACACCACTGCTCTGACCACACTGAGGAAAATTCTGACAGATGGGTGGTTGGGAAGTGCAAGCCTATATGTTGGAAATGGGAATGAATGTTCATAAAATTCCACTCAGCCTAACTAGAGCTGCCCCAGTGAAAAGCCATGCATCTTTGCAAACTCCTCGGCCCATCTATTTTCTGTAGAGCCGGCTATATGTAGGCTGCTCTGTCTTCAGAAGCACCTGTGTTTGCCAAACTTGCTCTGCCTTCCTGTGGTTCCTGCCGCCCAGTTTGACAGCACTTCTAAAAGCTAATTTTTCTGGTGCAGCTGTTACTCTGTTCTATCATGGTAAAGTTTTCAGTCTATAAAGCATCCTACAGCACTACTGCTGAAACCTGTCTCCCCACTTCCCTGTTTTCTGGAGGAGTATTCCCTGGGATGCAGGTGGGTGAGGTAAGGCTGGAGGAGGCTCCTCCTCCAAGTGCTGTCCTAGCTACTGCACATGGTGAATATTAGGAAGGACTAGATGAGGGAAATGCAAAAAGCAGGAGAATGATCTCATGCTGCCCACCCCAAGAGATTGGCTGTCTTTTTTTTCCTCTGTCACTGCGCTCCTTGCTGTCAGGGAAAGGTGGCGTAAGGTAAGATGTTCACTGAGAGCAAGGCATTCCTCCTTTCCTGAATAATGAGCCTGATTTGTGCTGTGCCTTATTATAGCCGGATGGATTCATGCTTCAAACACATAAAATCCCATGTAAACCCTGAAAAACCAGACTTTAAGATCTTTGCAAATCTAGCATCCCAAATTAATGATAGTTTTGAATCAATTTGGCTTTGTTTCTGTCCCTCAGTTCATCAGGTATGAAGGTAATAATGCCACCTGATTCAACAGGGGAAGTGCTGATGAATAATTCATTAATACCTGTGGCACTCAAATGCTGTCATGAGCAGAACCTGGGAAAGGCTTTGAGGAAGGTCTTGACTGGTGCTTAAGGCTGTCAACGAGCTGGAGCCAGAGAGGCTGAGGCAAACCTCAGGGGATTGGAGCAGTGGGAGTCACCATGAGCAAAGAAAAATTACTATGTGTCATTGTGGTCCCTCAGTCTGGAAATCTTCTCCCTGGTTCGTCTGAGGAGAGAAGACGTGGGAGTGCCTTGGCTTGGGGTGCTTGCTGATAGGACTGGAAATGCTGAGGAGCAACCATGTCCTGGTACACGTGAATGGCATCCCCAGATGAGATAAACTGGTAATCTCCATTGTGTAATTTCCACCTATAAAGAAGCACCAAGCTGAAGAGAAGAGACAAATGGCTTTCCTTGTGGGAATGTGGTATTAAAAGAGGAACTCCAGTGAGCCCTGGCTCCACTCCATGTGCCAAGCTGCAAGGCAGGACAATGTCAGCTAACTCACCTGTCTCTATGCTACTGGCCTCTATCACTCATGCTCCTTGTCCACCACAGAGGCAGGCATTAGACTGGGAGCAGGCAGCTTGAGCCATCAGCCCAAAGTTAACTAACCTGAAAGGGAAGGAAGAATATGTGTTAAATATTAAACCGTGCATAGCCATTAAGCACTTCTGAAAAATTTCAGCTTGGGTATACAAACATACAGAACTGCTAATCAGTGGATGATCTCCCAAGTGGTAGTTTGTGTCAACAGAGTGGATTAAATGCTTGTGCACACAGTGCAAGGCAAAACCATCCCCAGAGCTCTGCTGCTCTGTTGGGCTTCCTCCCGCTGTTTCTGATCCCACATAGACAGTATTCTCAACCCCCAAAAGTCTGTGTCTTTTCCCTTAGTGCCTCGAGATGCTAAGTTATTGAAGGATTTCATTTCAAATATTGTCACTGCAGAAGGGTAGAAGTTTTCTGAGAGGTGGCTCACATATACAAAAGAAAAAATAAAGAGTAGAGTGCTTTAGTTATAATGGGGTGGTTCTCCAGTTGTTGGGCAATTCAAAGCAGTTGACATGCTTCTTCTCATGGCACAGTGGTAGTATGAGCTCCCTCTGCCCCACAGAAGTCCATAACTTATCAAAGAAATCAAAGTGATCTAAGTGATCGGAATAATCCATCTGCGGGATTGGTGGAGTAATACACATCCCCAGGTGATACAAGTGCCTGAAACCCTAGTCGCTCCGACTCCTTCCACCAGAACATCAGGACATGGATCTGCAAGTGTCTCTTGACTGTCTTGGCTCCAAGTGGACAGCGTAGGTCAGGTCAAGCAGTGAGCTACTACTTTCCACCAGGTCAGAAGTTACCTGCTTGGGATAGAAGTATACTCTGCAATAACCCAAGCAGTTTGAGCTAATATTTGATCACGAAGTGCCACAGCAATGGTGTTTTCCCCTGGAAAGCTCCAATTTATTGAAATCCAGAGTGTGTAGCAATAACAGCTTACTTCAATGATGGGAAAAAAATAGATGTGCAAGAGTATACATTCATAGCGAAGGAAAAGTTCCCAGACTGTCAAAACAATGATGAAATATTTGTGGCTTTCAGTTTGCAGCAGCTTTCCATTCTTGAAATGTTAGTTAATTCACACACAGAAGAAGAAGAAGAAGAAAAAAAAAAAAAGCCTTCACTCCTATAAAGGTTGAAAAGGCTGCATGAATAGAGGTCTGTGGCCTGGAGCTCTTGGAGAGGCACTCTTGCCACACAAGAGCCAGGCTGTCAGGAGAACAATATCTCCCATCTCCTCAGAGGCATGCCTGGGCAGGCTCTCAGCCCTGGAGTGGTAGCCAGCAGCTGGCCAAGCACTTCTCCTGGGTACTCTTTGTCCAAATGGCCATTTGGCTGTAAAAGGACACGTTGCCACTGGACAAAGTGGAAGCCACTCTTGACTCCCTCTCCCTGCTGCTTTCCCCTCCCAAGCCACAGCTGGATCCATCCCTCTCCCTCTCAGGGTGAGGGGAGGGAAGCAGAGAGGGGAAGACATGCCAGCAAGGAGGGCCGGGTGATAGCAGCCTGTTTGTAACCCTCGATAAATGCCAGAGTGCAGCCAGCGTGAAATGAAGAAATATTGCTTCTGGTAAATATTTATTTTATATCAGAAATTAGCATACCAAATGTAATTAAAAACAAATTTATGTGCACGTCCCTCCCCCCCAAGTCTGTCAAATTACAGCTTAGAATAACAAGTCATAAAGAATGTGGCCTAATTAGCAAGCATCCCAGCCTACTGCTGCTGTTTGATAATTACCCTACAATGAGCTTCTGAAATAAGGATTTCATTCCCCCCTCTGCCCTCCTTCAGATGAAACCAGCACCTTTCTCTTGGTGAATACCTGAGTGCCTACATGCCAGAGCTAGCCTCGAAATCCCTCGCTTTGCTGAGCTGGGGACAAGTGAGTGACACCTGTCAGTAGAGGCACCCCTGTCATGTGGGGAAGTTTTTGCAAGGCAGGCACTGGGGTGTCACCTGTGCTCCGCTCCTTGTCCAGGCACCTGGGAGCTTGGCTGAGGTGAGAAGAGTGATGGGATGGGAGGGGTTGGATGGAGGGAGACTGAAGGGAGGCATTGGGAAGAGCAATTAAAAAGGTCTCCAGACAAACAGGAGAGTGGTTAATCCTGATCTGGTGTGTGGTTGCTTAATTGCTTATTCCGGGGCTGCTCAGGGAGTGCCTGCGTGCAGTGAGCCTGCTGCCTCCGTTCACTAAGGCATGCAGGAGATAAAACCCAGTTATAAAGAGGGCTTGAAAGTCTTAAATCCATCAGAAATGACCCATTAGCAGGAGGGAAAAACAAAAAAGAAGAAAGAGCCAGATGGTACCTTGTGAAAGACAGCCTTATTTACAGTAAAACCAAGTCTGCCTTCCTCAGCCCTGTACAGGCTGAGCCTGTGGAGAGGGTGTGCTGGCTCCTGGGGACCCGAGGTTTGGGAACACGTGTAGCTCATTTTCTCCTCCTGAGATTTTTTTTATTCCTAGTGATCCCTCATCTTGTGCTCGTGTGCAGCCCTGTCTCACTCTGGCCCCTTTCTTGTAGATCCATTGTCCCTCCACAAACATCCACAGCCTCCCAGGGGCAGGGTGAGTGGGGGACAGTCCCTGGGGCAGGTCCTCAGGAGACTTTGCAGGGACTCATGCCTGCCTCCGTCTGCTTGTCTCTGAGCCCTTTGCTCCTCTTCTCCCTAGGGCAGAGGACAAGGCACTTTGTCTGACTTATTTTGAACATTGACCTTAGTATGAGACAAATGGTGCCATGGAAGAGTCTGTTTTCCTCACCTGACCAAGCAGAGACCCCAGGCTTACTCGCTGAGATAAGAAAAGCAACAGTGAAATGAATCCTGTTCTGAGATCTTGTTTTCCCACAAAGAGAGGCTAACCAAGATAAAGCAGAGGAGAGGGACAGCTAGCATTAAAGAACAACAGAATTAGCTATAATGGGAAGCTTTTCCCAAGAGGCTTTTCAAAACACGCTTTTCATCAGCACACAAGAGAGGCGTTGGCTTTGTCTGCCTTTATCTGGGATGCTTTACCAAGAGGAGTGAGAGCACAAAGAGATGAGATTTTGGAGAGAACTTCAACTGAAAGGGTCACACTGGAGTGGAGCTCCCTGGAAATTCAGAAGTGATGCTGAGGCCCCCTCAGCTCCATTGCTGGTAGTTTTGATAGCTTGGTTGAAAGCAGGAAGTGTAAGGGAACCGGAGGTTTTAGGCAGAAACCTTGTGCATGTCTGGGAAGGTCCTTGGGACTTCTGTCAAAGCCACATCTCTAAGGGCAGAAGAACAGCATTGTCCTACTCACACCTTTCATCCCTAGTGGGACCAGAGACGTTGGATCCCATCATGGGTCACTGGCTGGTGGTGCACTTTGGGTATGAGGAACACAAAAAATGCCACATTGCTGCTGGGCTGAGACATGCTGGTAGCCTGAAGGAGGGTAGGAAGAGAGAGAAAGGGACCTGGATGGCTTAGGAAAGCCTTCCTGAGACTCTGCGCTAGCCTCTGTCCCTGTGCTGACAGTGCTCCCAACTTTATGGAGACCTCCTTCTCTTCCTGAAGAGGACAGAGAGGGTCTCCATGCTGACACTGCAAATGCAGCAGCCCCAGACACTGGTTCCCTAATTGCTGTGCATGGCAGGGTCCTCTTGGGGATCCAGCAAGGAGGACTATTGAAGGTAGAGAAGGCTGGCGATTCATTTAAGTCGTTAGAGAACTCCTCAGGGAGCTGGAGGGAAGACAAAGTGAGAGCTATGATGGGGGAGAGAGAGGGAAAGGCAGGAGAAGAGGAGAAAAGGAAGGAATGAAGAAGGTGTGGGCAAACCAGGATGGAAATATGATGACGTCTCTGGAAAGTAGAAAAAGAAGAAGGAAGGTAGAGAGAAAGCAGTGTGGGCAAGGGAGATGGGGGTGTGTGATGGAGGAAGAATGCCCCCGTGTCAGGATGAGAAAAAAAAACCTGGTAGTTACCAAAGCAAGGAGCAGGAGCACTGCAACACTTTTCCCTGGTATGTGCTCAGGCCCTGTGGCCACCTGCTTCTTCCCTACCTCTTCCCCCTCTTTCACCCTGCTCTTTGTTTCACCTTCCCAGTTTTTCTCTCCTCTGTTAGCACTCTGTAGCCTCCCTTGAACTGGGCAGTGCTTTGCCCTCCCCTGAACTGGGCAGCATCAGACATAGTTTTAACCTTGGAGGTTTTTATTTTAATTTCTCACAGCAGTGAGAGCAGCATGGTCTATCTCACTCACTCACTCACTCACTCACTCACTCACTCACTCACTCTTTTCCTTCTTTATTTTCCTTTTTACCCCCTTTCCCTCAGTTTTTCATCTTTTTTCTTTTCCTTTTTTTTCCTTCCTGTTTTCTTTCCTTCTCCCTCCACCCCGCCTCCCCCGTGTCTCTCCCTGCCTTTGAACTCCTAAGGTCTTTTCCATCCCCTGCTTCACTACTCCCAAAGGAGGGAAGCAGGCATCTGCTTGCAGAGCAAGGAAAGGAGCTGACCAGCAGTGGAGTGAGCTCAGCATCACCAGCTCTACTCTCATGAACTTGTAATTGGAAATAATTAGCTTGTTTTCCTTGGAAATATTTTCTCATGACAAAAATAACTCTTTCCCATACACATTTTTTTGGGGGGGTAGCAGATTGTTTTTTGTGTCAAACATTATGCTTTGTAGATGGAGAAAAATAAATTTGTATAATATGTTCTCTCTTGTCTTCCTCTATTTCCACATAGGGAAAAATTACATGTCTGAAAAAGTGAAGTATTTTCATGGATTATTTTGAAGAAATTAATCTTTTTTTATGGTTGTAGAGCAAAAAAAAAAAAAAAAAAAAAAGATCGTTTTAATGAATTCTACTTTCGTTCTGAATAGACAAAGCAAAATAGCCTCACTGTAGCTCTTTCACTGCAATTTTGTAGCAGGGGAAACTGAGGCATGGACAGCTTCATGGGCTGGCTCAAAGACAAGCTGTGAGTCTGTAGGAAAATGAGGCATCATTCCTGGCTTGCAGGCAGTTAAACACTTTAAATGACTTCCCTGCTGGCCATGAATCCTATGCGTCTTAGCAGCTCAACATCTCTGCAAAACCCAGGAGGTAGAGGGAACCAGAGTTTTGCTTGCCCTGAGGATGAGGGAATGGGAGAGGGGCTGGATTAAAATTGGCAGCTGTGCCTAGTTGCCTTACAAACAATTACCTCCTTCCAGGCCAAATTGCACCGTGCTTTTTCCCCACCACACACAGTACATTTGACCTCACCCGCTCAAGCTGCGTCCCACCCCAGCGCCAGCTGCACCCTGGCCCTCAGGGCAGTGGGCACACTGGTTAAGAGCTGTCCAACAAGAATTTTTCTGCACATGGGAAGGCCAGGGAGGAATGGGAAGGAGAAGATTTAATTGTTGAAGCTTAGGATGTTTTCCAGAGCTTGCAACAGAGACTTTTTCCAATATGGGATGCGTCAAACCTAATTGCTCTCCAGGCTGGCCTGCTCCTTAATTAGAAAGTATTTTAAAGCCCCATGTCAACTCCCTGCTGATAAAACCACTTTGCAGTATGAAACGAGATCCAGATGCCCCAGCACCTTGCAGCATTGCTAGGACTGAAGCAGGAGCACAGGATGCCAAGTCCTCTCCCTGCAGAGAAACCCCACAGAGCTGCGCTGTTGTGGGGTTCAAGGATATCCTCTGCTTCTGGCCAACTCACCTTCCCTCAGTCTGTTTCCAATCAGGACTGTCCCACAGGATATGTGTGCCTCCCTGGGAAAGAAATTCTCCTACTAGATATCCCAGTTCAGTGAGGACATGAGTGGTTGTCTTGCATTCAGCCTTGAGGCTTGTCAACATGAGAGCATCAAGGGGCAAGCAGAGAAGTTGCTCCCAGGCTTTTCCTGGCACGGAGATGCCACTGTCATAAGCCATCCTGTAAGCTGATCCAAGCTGTAGGACATCCATGAGAGCGAGAGGAAGCTAATAGTTTCCAGCATAGCTTCTTCCTTCTGAATGTGCTCCCTCCTCTGCCTGTCCCTGGTCTGCCATTGTCATTTCCCAGTTGGCCGGCTCCACAAACATCTTAATTTCATGCCTGCTTGTCAGGGCTGCTTTGTGAAACATCTGAATGACATTAGCACAGTTTAAGAGTGTGACAGACTGAGGAGCAGCAGCCTCCTGTGATCGCCTATTCCAGATGGTTAAGTGACAAATCTCACTTCTGATATCTTAACTAGAGAGGTGCAGGAGGAAAACATCTCCAGGGAGCACCAACACCCCACCCTCCAGCTCTGAGCCTTTGGTGGGACCAGGCAGCGGTTAATCCATATGGAAGGAGACATGAAGCAGATGCCATATTCTTCAGGGACCCTGGAAGGATTTTCCCCTCCCTCTGACTTGTTGCTATCTCATATCAATTGCATGCACAGCCATAAACAGCTCATCCATACCCAGTGCTTGCTCCTGCAAGTGTCTTTTGCCCGGTGACTCTTCTCAGTAGGGTGATACCCTACAACGTTGCTTTCAGATGGTATTTGCAGTCTCATAGGAATACTTCAAGCCCCAAGCCATTGCAGGACATTTGGGGGAAGAAACTGCATTCAAAACGGTAGTGAAAGACCAGCATTGCTGGGGATGAGTTCAGAGTCAAAACCTGGGGAGGGGTGTATGTGTGGGTAATGCAGTTGAGGCTGGTGAAGTCCCTGGCTCAGGCGCTGTAAGCTTCTTGCATCTTGACTGCCTTGCTGGTTGCAGCTTTACTTCCCAGTGTAACCTCTCCTGGATCATGTCCAGTTCCTGGACCACTCCTTCCTTTACTGTAAGAGTCTCCTACTACCATCACCTCTGGGAATGATAGAAATGCATTGCATGACTAGTGCTGATAGGTTCAAACTCTGCTAGCAAGAAAAACTAGAAGTTTCTGAGTCAGCACAACAATTTTGTGTGTGAGTGTGTTTATGGGTTGCTGTTCTAACTTGAAATGCCGCTGACCCCAGCCTGCAGCACAGAAGCTGTTTGGAAGGACAGAACAGGACAGCATAGGAGGTAGCAGGGCAGGAAGTGAAGCAAAATACTGTAAAACTGAGGAGGGGTACGTAGTGATCACCAACAACTGGAGTTTTGTGCCTGCTCTGCACAAAAGAGGAGCCGTGTATAGCCGTCTTACAACACTCCCTTTTGTCCATACAATATAATATAAATTCCTGGCCTGGCTCGGGATCTAGATCTTTCTCATGCTGTAGTAACAAACGTATTCTGGGTCTGCAGGCCACAAAAAATTCAACACACAAGGACAATGTTGAGAGGCTATGTCCTCCTATACTCCCAGTGCTGTTCCCATTGTTATAGTTACAGCATCTGTGGGTTTGCTTCCTAAATGCTCTCGCCTCCCCTAATCCCCTCTACCGCCAGTCTCTATTCCCAAGCTCAGACACCTCAGGGGCAGAGAGAGACTCACAGAGCCTGTGAGTCTTTCTTTTGTGCTGTCAGCTCACCTGGCTTGCTTGTGTCAATAACCTGGGCAGGGATTTAAGCAGCTTTATTAGCACTCAAACAGGGAAAAATGTCCATTCTTCCTACCCTGATTCAGTCTCCCATCCCTGAGGAGAGGACTCCCTGCCTCCTGGAGCGAGAAGCTGAAGTCATTAGCAATTGGTCTGGGCTGTGAGAATGAAGGACAACAGCTGATCAGAAAATAAAACCAGAGACTCTGGGGAGAGGAACTAAATCTGGCTTTTTCTGATCTTACATAAAATAGCAGCAACCTGGTAGTTAGATAATTGTTTTTGTAAAATGCTTGGATTTCAATGTAATGGTTGAAGGTTTCCTGGTGATGCTACATGAACAAATTTGGACAGGTACTGCTTTCCTCTCGATGAGATGTTTGCTTTTGGTGACAGGTGACTCACAATTGCAACTAACACTCTGGTCTGCACTTGCACACAGCTGCTGCAGTCTGGAGGCAGGTCTAACTTGCAGACCCCTGAGAAGTACTCACAGGAGGCATCCATCAGAATCCTGGTCCCTGCCTGACTTCTTCCTGTTGTGATGGAGCACATCTGTTACTTCAGAAATGTCCTTTGAGCCTCATAGAAACAGAAATACATGGGAATTAGTATATGCTGTTGAAACCCTATCTTCTGGCCTCTGCAGATTGGAGGCAGAAACAGGGTTGGATCCATATGGGATTACTCTGGATGGCTGAAACAATCCCCAGTCTGGTCCCAGAAGAATGATAGGCAGAAAAATGAATGCAGGGGAAGAGATGTCTGAAACCTTGCCAGTGGAGAAATGTTTCAAGTTAGACCCTCAAAGAAGAAAGGAAATGTTCAAGGGCCCAAGAAGGGTGACCTGGCCTGATTTAGTTCACCTGAGTGGCTCTGGGTATGAGGAATCCCCTGCCCCAGCCTTGACTGGGACATGATGTTGCTCATCAGTTCCAGCGCCTGCTTCCCTCCCCAGGGATCCTGGAGGAAAGTGACAAGCAGAACAAAATGGACCCTATGGGACTCGGGAAGACAGCAGCAAAGTCCCCAGCCATGAGTAAACTGTGCGTTTCTCAGCGCTTTTAATCTCCTTATTATTGTAATGGGCTGATAACTGATTGTGTAGTTAAAATGGAATTTGGCACCAAGGCTGCCGTTTCTCTGACTTCAGAGAGATTCTGCAGTAAACAACCTGGTAAAGAGCTATAAGAGCTGATGTTCTGCTTCAAACCTGTGCTAATGAGACTATGAAGAAGTGCAAGAGAATAAAGGGAAACTGAATTTATGTGGATAGAGGCATCAAATGGCCCTGGATAAATAAAGCATTTCTTGGCCTAGAAAGGGGATGGTAAGAGAGGTCACCCTGTGGGTGGAGATGAAAAGGCATGGGAAAAGCGGGAGCTGTGCAAATAAAGAACTCTGGGATCTTTGCCTGCAGTGTACAGCATCTGTAGGATCCTGCTGCCATGGCTGCACACGTAGCCTCAGCAGTCAATTGGCCGAGCTGACACTGGTGGTCCCATCATCCTCTTACCCCTACAGCAGCACTCCACATTCTCCTGACGTGGTTCCCCTCTGTTAGTCTCAGCTGCTCACCCAGTCTTTTTAACATATTTATTTTCTTTTTCTTCTGCTGTTTTAGCAATTCATAAATGCTGATTTTGTATTGTCTGCTGTATTGCCTGCTATGAGGTCCAGCGTGAGCCAGCAAGTTGACTAAG
>VZRN01006264.1:1981229-2048875 GCA_013397935.1 Dasyornis broadbenti
TCTCCTCTCCTCTCCCATCCAACTGCATATCCCACTGTTCACTGCAAGACTTTCCCAGCAAAGTACAGACTAATGTCTGTGGCCTGTGGTTTGTTCTTGTATCTTCACTCCTGCCAGTGATTTGGCATCAAGCTGTGTTTCTGCAAAGGAGGAAAGGGATCTCTGTCATGGTCCTGGCAATTAAGTCGCAGAGGATAAGAAGCACCAAAGTGACAGGGCTGTGAACTTATCTTTGCCTCCATCCCTATAAGCATGTTTCTTCCACGCTACAGGAAAAGTAAGGGAAGAACCTCTTGCCACTCACCCTTCTGAGACAGGTGACAACTGATAAGGCAAACTGCAAACCTCTCTGAACTGCTGAGCTCCCAGTACTTTTCTAGTTCCTGAATTCTGTGGAATTTCAGGTTGATAGGCTGATGGCTGCAGGGAAAATCCTTGAGCAGTCCTGCTGGGTTTACACCAATGAAGATCTCTAGTTATGTTCTATCAATTATTTTGCCCGCTCCAATCTCCTTTTGAAAAACAGAAAGGAAAAAATCATCATTATGAGGATCTGCTTTTACTTTTTTCTGAACTCACAGTCAAGTACATTTGTGTGGGGACAAAAGACCCATTGAGTTTCAAGGTCTCAGCCAGCTGCTATTTCCTCCATTAAGCAAGCGGACATGGGGAAATGAGGGAATGCGTATTGATTGATTGTACCAAGGTCCATTATAGGCTGTGTGGATTGAAATATCAATCTGGCTTTGACATTAGGCAGAGAGGAAGCTGAACTCCTGAGAGGATGCTGTAATGAGAAGGCACAGGGCTGGGTTTTTTGGTCGGCTCAGCAAGAGGAGAATGAACGATGTGCCCAGGTGCCATAACTGAGGCTGTGTTCAGAAGCTGCAGGTAGTTGTGGAGTGCTCACGAGCAGCCTCCCAGCCCGTCCTCTTCCACCTGAGAACTACGGATGGTGTAGCCATGGGGTGCATGAAGCTTCAGACCCCACCGTGAGCACATAGGGATTGGGTTGCCCTGGCTCCTCAGGCACCCTCTGCCCATGTGCTAGCACTGAGAATGACACTTGACATGGCTCCTTCACAGGAGAGGCTTGGGGATGCACTCAGCCTGTCCCTGAGTACTGCATGACTCTGGTGCTTGATAAAATAGCTGTATTTATGGAGGAGTCCACTGGAACCTACAGCCTGAAAGGTGCTTCTTAGGGAAAGTACTGGCTGTCTGGTATGGTTAGCTGAGAATGCCATATGGAGGCTTTTATCCAGCTGCACGTATCATCTTCAGGTAATGAGAGGAGGATCTGCTGTCCTGCAGAAACTCCTTGCTGGCCTTGCTCTGCAAGTGCTGGGAAGCAAGCAGGTCTGAGGGGATTATACTGTGATGTCCAACAGGCTTCATGGGTTAATGGATGTCTCACACTCACCTTTATTCTCGGCATGTGTAGAACAAGGAGAATTCACTGTGTAAACAAGAGCAAGTTCAGCTCCTTTAGGCGAAGCAATACTGCAAATCAAGCTGTGCTGGTGCACACAGCATGTGCTAAGCTGTGGAACTTCTTGACCCAAGAAATTAATGGTGAGAATAACTTAACCAAGCTTGATGACCCATGTGGATAGGCAAACAAGTATGTGTAGTAATGCAATCTTGTGATCCACAGCATAAGATGGAGTTTCTTTTCTAGCTATTAAGTCTAGGGGGTTTTCCCAGATTTTCTTTCAGCCTACTGGACAAATACATCTGTGCTGTATACATGCTGTATACATGCTTCTGTTTGCACTATTTTTTTCAGCAGGGGATTAGAGAAGTAACAAATTATTTTAATCTGCAGGATGCTGCATGGCTGATGTACCCTGAGTCAGAAATGTAGCTCACAGGAGTCTATGAGATTCTCTTTTCTTCCCAGAGCTGTCAGTAAATTCAACACCACCATCCTACAGGTCAAGCCCCTTAACTGGCCTGGCTGTTGTTTGGGAGAATTTGTCACCTTCTTTAGTCCTGACAGTCGAAAGCATGCTCTACTCTTCTGCTGGGAGAATCTCCTTGTCCTTTTTTGTCTACACCCCAGTTCCCTCATCCCAAACTTTGAACTTGTCAGACACTGTCCATCAACTTGGAACGAACAGACACTGTTTGCTGCCCGCTCAGCTGCCTCCTTCATATCCCTGTCACTGTGGTTGCACACCAGATTCAAGGCAGTGCTCCCTGGTGTGAGCTGGGCTCTTGTCTTTTTCTTCCCCTCCACTGCACGTCATTTGTTCCTTGTCACCTCTCTGATGCCATGATGCCTTTTCACCTTGCCTTCTCCCTGGCCTCTCCTCATTAGATGCCTCTTCCAGCAGTCACATCAGTCTCCTTCCCTTTACACAGTCCAAGGAACACCCATAAGCATTAGACTTCCTCTCCTTACAAGTCACAGGCAGTGCCACTCATTTTGGGCTTTGTGACTAATTTTAGCATAACTTTTTCTTACAGCTACTCTTCCCATAAGGTCAGAAACATCCCTGTTCTGTCAGAGATGTTATTCTCTTGGCAGCAAGTAGATACTTTGCCATCATACAAGCCAGGCTTCTCAGACGAAAACAATCTTTATTAGGCACTAGGGATGCTGTTATGCAGGGTCATTAGGCTAGGCTGGCATGGAAAAGCTCACATGCAACAGCTGGGGGGGTCCCTCTCCAGCCCTGCACTGGGCAGCAAAGGGGTCTCCCTTTTCTGTCTGGCACTGCTCTATGACTGTGCCTCCCAAGCAATTCCACACATGCACAGATCTGGACTTATGCCATCTAAGGGCTGCCTCTGAGAGCAGCTTCCTCTTCCCAGTTCCCAAGGTGTAAGTGATCCCTGCAGACACTGTAGGGGTCTATGCCTGGGGATGACTCTAATCTTGGTCCTTACACAAAGGTTGTTACTCTGTTTTGGTGTTTCAGAAAGGTATTTAAGTGCTGGGGAGAGCAGAATGCAGCAGAGATCTCTCCTAGCTCTACAGGGAGAAAGATGTGCTTCCCTAAGCAGGCATTCCCAGGTCATTCCACATCTCTTCGAGTAAGGCTTTTCACAGAAACTGCCTCTGTCGTCTCTGAGCTGACTGACACCCTCTGTGAAGCGAGCTGCCTTTTGGTAGCACTGCACTCATGGTATGACAGGGCTGTGTATTGAGGTTCTTCGTGAAGAAAGGCAGCCTATGAATTATTTAAGCACCTCTGGTTCTGATTAGCTTATGACTAATGCTCATTGCACTAACCCCTGAGATGTAGCACGTTAGAACTACTGGAGAAAATGTAATGGATTTAATTGCTTTCTAGGTAGCAAGGTACACACAGAGCTTTTGTGGACTTTTGTGTGTTTGTTTTGCTTTTAGTTTTAAATAGGTGTGCTGAAAGAGAGCTCAGAAAGTCTGCTCAGGGACTGGGAGTCCACAATGGGCCAGAATCAGTTTTCAAGGTCAACAGGGAACAATGGGGAGTGAATACCACAGCAGACAAGGGAATAGGAAAGAAATCTTCTCTCTGGTTTTACATTAAGGTTTTAAATGCCTTAAGACCAGGAGCAGAGAGTAGAGATTGCCTTGAGATAGCCCAGGGAATGAAGGGTGTATAAGTAACACCAGCAAATTTTACATCATGTTGAAAAACCACGGAAAATAGTGTTGGTGGAGCTCAGAAACCAGACCCTGATATTAGAGCAAGTTAATAAATGCC
This sequence comes from Dasyornis broadbenti, assembly GCA_013397935.1. NCBI lineage: Eukaryota > Metazoa > Chordata > Aves > Passeriformes > Dasyornithidae > Dasyornis > Dasyornis broadbenti. The sequence continues at coordinate 1,984,928 of VZRN01006264.1, forward strand.
TGATGTGTACTGACCTCTTTGCAGTCTGTGGCTGGAATTGGAGACCATTTCTCCTGCTGGAGTGGATCTATGACAACCCCAAGTACCTACCTCTTACCAGAGAATGTGAGCCTTACGTAAGAGCCTAGCTGCTAACCCCTGCATAGATTGAAGACACCAGCCCAGGACCTGGCAATTCAGATATTTAACTAGCAGTTTCATGTAGGATTTGGATTTTCAACACTACAGTTTTCCAAATGACTGCTGTACCTATTAGCAAGCCCCCTTGCCAGGTGGCAGAGCTATCTCACAGATATCTTTTTGTCTGCTCCCTTCTTTCTGTGGGTCAAGTGAGTTGTAAACTCTTAGGCTGTGCTTCTTTATTTGCATGCACTGACTGTTCGCTGTGTGTCCCTCTGGATACCTGTGTGCTGGCTTATTAATCACCTGAGTTATATTTTCTAACTAAGGGTCTTGATCACAAAACCCAAGCAGCAACAAAAGAAAGAAAACTTCATTATTCATCATATTATTCCACAGTACCAGACCCACCTGCACCACGTTCCCAATGGTGTGAGTTTCCTGCAGACTTTTTCTTCAGCTGAGTTCCCTTTAGGTAAGACAGCTGGAACAAAAGCCACTTAGAACAAAAAGTTTGTGGTCCAGAAGGAACATCAGGATATTCCCTACTGGGAACCTCAAACTCCTGCAGCCTCCTTCAAAACTTGCATCTGGTTCCCAAGATGCTTTTCCCCCTCCATATAGGTCTTGTTTGGGTTCCTTCCATCTAAAGGAGCAGTATTTCTTGGGTTTGTCAGGATTGTCTGAGACCCTACTTACCATCAAGAAAAAGGAAAAAAAGAGAAATATATTACAACACAGCCAAGAAACAAGGTCTCAATAGCACAGTATGCCATTTGTTGAACAGAAAAGCATTGTCAGTGTGTGCTTCATCTATTCTCTTCATCTGGAATAGATAAGATTTCTCTTTTCCTCAAAGTGGCTCTTCTCCTCTAAGAGGATCCTGGGGTGAATATTTCACATGGAGGCATTTGCACAGCAGACATGCAAAGGGTGAGCAGGAGGGGCAGATTTTGCCCCCAGTTACCGAAGCAAATCACAAAGATAAGAGCTGTCACCCAACTCTTCTACTTGCCGCCTTGTAAAGCAGGAACCAAAGTGGTGTTCTCCAGAACAGACTCAATGAGTTGAGTCCCTATTCAGACTTGGGAGCTTCCAGCTTCTACTGGAAGCTAAGGCCGTTTCAAAATATCTCCCAAGAGCTTCTCAATGGTTCTGTTCATTTGAGGGATCCCATTGGTCACTGGCTTGTGTGTGCCTGCTTGGTACAGGCAAGAAAGTCAAGGCAACATCTGATCCACAGCTGGTTTTCCTGCCATGGGCATAGAGGGTGCTGGAGCACAGACTCTCCCATTCCTGCTACCCCTGCCTCCGAGGAAGCCAGCTGAATCACAGCGCTGAATTCATGTGGGTGCCTGTTGCCAGTCCTACCTCGCTCATCAAGGCCTCTCCTCACTGTGTGGTGGGTGCTTGTTTTCCTGCTGGTTTACAGAGACTGCATATCTCAGACTAACGCAATAACAGTGGAATCTACTTATGCTTGCTCCCTTCTCTTTTTTGGGGGGGGCTAACTAGGTCTTTCAAGCCTTTTGAATTCACCAGAAGGTCTCCCCATAGTAAGGATTTCACCAGATCTCCTAAAATAAGCAGGATTTCGCTTGGTCAGTGTCCCTGTGGGAAGCCTGCAGGGCACATGGAAAGTGCTAAAACAAACAGCAGTGGCTTTCAGCACCGTTGACATGGTCTGACATGAAGGGAGGCTTAGGTGCAGGATGAGCAGTCTTGTATCTAAATCCTGAAATGCAGACTGCAGTGATGCCTTGACAATTTTTAGCGCTGATTTTGTGACCATACCACAAAGCTTGTGAAACTGTGTTGTGCACCATACTTCCCATTGGAGCTGGTATTCTTTGTTCTTTGCCTGATTTCTGCAAGTGCTGCCTCACAGTCCACCCCAGGGGCAGCTGCACTGCAGCACAAAGGGACCCTGCTTCTTATGGGAGTCCCTTGAAAGGGGTTATATCATAGCAGTGTGTTGATGGTGGCGTGAGAGGGGCCGTTGTGGGGACCAGCTGCTCTCACTCTCTGCCTGTTTCTGTATGCAGCCTGAGTGCAAATACATTTTATTAAATAAAAACATCTTTAATTCAATGAAACTTCCAAAGCTGGTAGGACTCCAAAAGCAATGTCAGCTCCAGGCACTGCTTTCCTTTTCTCTTTGACTTTTACCCTCTTAAGTCCAAACATCTCTCAGATATTATCTCTTGTGCATTTTCAATTGGCAGGGCTCACAGGTTTAAAACATTTCTGTGCTCAGTTCAAGGAACGCCACGGCCTCAGCACTGTTGCCAGCAGGATGCATGGGTGAGGCCATCCTGCTTTAGGAGTAGACAGTTTAGCTGCATGGGTGTCAGCACCACACCATGCTGTTTGCTGTCCTCACCAGAGAACAGGCCTTAGTCTCTGAGACCAGGAGAAAGGGTGTTTTGTCCTAGCATTTCTGGTCTCCTGATGTTCCCTGTCACTGCTTCAGAGCATTAAAGCCAGGCTGGCTATGGTGGGATTTACTTCACCTCCACAGCCACCATCCTAGGAAAAGGATGGATAGAGCAATTATTCAAGAAGATGAAAGCAGTCAGAGAGGAGATGTACAGTATCTCCCTCAATAACATTTTAAAGGCATGGCACGAGTGTGTGGAAGGGATTCCCCTTCTCCCAGTACAGCTACAGGAGCAATTTTCTACTCTGTGTTGTTACAGTCACTTGCAGGAAGACCATGAGTCTTACTTGTGCATCCCTAGTGTTCCTTTGAGCTTCTTTTCTATAGTGACCTTGCTACAAAACACCCTGTTGAACCTGTCCTCTCCTTGATCCTATCAGTGCCACCTGCTATGAGAGGGCACCTGCCCCTTTCCTACACTTTGCTACAGCCTGCTGAGGAATCCCTCTTCCTGGAGATCCTTATTCCCACAGCATAAGGACCTGTGGGGTCTGTGCTGAGCACACTGTGCTGAACCAGCTGAAGTGTAGGCAGCTGCACCCACCAGCTGCAAGGGACACATGGGTCCTAGTGATGGCCATGTGGGGTGGTACCCCTCTCTGGGGACTTTGAGAGGTAACCAGCAGGGCATTTTCTCCATTTCCACATCAGTGTATGGCCACAACACAAAACTCCTGGCTGTGCTCTTCCCACAGACACGCAGTGTTGGAGCATTACAGAGTGATGTGCTCTGGCGCTGTGCATTAGGCAATCTTGACATACACTTAACTGTTGTTTTCAAACAAAGACAAAGGCAGTCATTAGTGCACAGACATTATCTCATCCATCCTAGCAGAGCCCACTCCGGCTTCCTCAGCGTTTCTCATGGCACCCTTTCTGCCATGCACAAGAGCATGGCTCATCTGTCTGATTCCTCTTCATTGCACTTAACTGCTGCTCCCTGCAGCCAGCACCACAAAAAAACTGTTTTCTTCTCACAATACTTTCAGGTTTGGGATTAAAGCAGTGAGAAGCCAGGGATATTTCCCTTCCATACAGTGAGGCTGTTGCCATTGTGAGCCTTCATTTGACTGGTTGGAACTTGAAAGTGGAATTCGGGGATCTGCAATCAAAGCCAATTGCTTCTATCACTGGATGCTTTCAGCACTCACCTGGACACAGTCCCCAGCCATTCCTACTAGCATCATTTCTTGCAATGAAAGCACTTTGCTTTTGACAGTTGTCCACACTATGCTTTTTGCAAGACTCTTGCTTAATGCATTGCACTGATCATATGATACTGTCACAAATCCCCACTATTTTTAGTACTTGTTTCTGGGGATAGTCCAATTTCTTGAGTAGGTTTGGGGTTAAATCAGCCTCACTCTATAATCACTGGTCAGGGGTTGTTTTATTTCCCCGAACACAGAGTACCCACTTTCTTCATGCATCATTTATATTCCCTGCACCTTGGCAAAGCTCTGGCCATTTCTCTATTCCAGCCACGTTTTCAGAAATGTTCATTTTCTTTCAGATTCTCTTTATAAAAACAGAACTGCTCTATCATCTCCAATGTCTCTGAGGATAGGTGATTTTCTAAATTTTCCACAATCTCAGCAAATGCTTTGTCTGCAGGTTTAATAGACATTGTTAAACTATGCAGCAGGTTATAAATTTTAGCCCCTATTATGGTCAGTAAACTGCTAGAAATTTTTTAGATGTTATGCATTGTTTACTCTCATAGCACAGGGCAAGCAGTTTTCTCCCAAGCCACTGGAAAAGCCTGTTTTGCCCAGAGAGCTGTACATGTTTAATCCTTTCTCCTTTGCCCTCTGCATGGGTGGATTCCTCACATCTCTGTACTTGCCCTGTGCGGCTCCCTGTGCCATATGAGTGGTTTTCATGGCTCTCCTCATTCAACAGTAGCCCAGACACGGGATTGAGCGGAACTGCAAAAATGGATAGGGAGAAAACATCTGTAAGTCCTGAGGGCTGGTTTGTACCAACAGCTTTGCAAAGAGATGATTTTGTGCATCCATATGGGTGGAAGAACTGTGCCCTCATCTTGAATGTTGCTACCCAGGTCTCCCTCCACTTTCTCTGTCTTGCAAAGTTACAGCAGAATCTCTGTCAATTCCTGCAGTGGGTTTGCATAGCATGGGCCATGTTGTGATTTAACCCCAGCCAGCAGCCAAGCCCCACTCAGCCACTCACTCACTTCCCCACCAGTGGGGTCAGGGAGAGAATTGGAAGGGTAAAAGCTGGAGAAGTTGTGGATTGAGATAAAGACTGTTAAATAGGGAAAGCAAAAGACAAACACACAGGCAGAGCAAAACAGGGAATTAATTCACCACTTCCCATGGGCAGGCAGGTGTTCAGCCTTCTCCAGGAGAGCAGGGCCCCATCATGAGTGATGGTGACTTGGGAAGACAAACGCCGTCACTGCAAACGTCCCCCCATTCCTGCTCCTTCCCCTCACTTTCTATACTGAGCAGGATGTCTTATGGGCTGGAATATCCCTTTGGTCAATTGGGGTCACCTGTCCTGGCTGTGTCTCCTCCCAACCTCCCATGTACCCTCAAATTCCTTGTCAGTCGTGGCTGTATGGAAAGCAGAAAAGGCCTCAGCTGTATGTAAGCCTTGCTCAGCAATAACAAAAACATCTCTGTATTATCAACCCTGTGATCAGCACAAATCCAAAACACAGCCCTATACCAGCCACTGGGAAGAAAATGAACTCTAGTTGAAACCAGCACAGGCCAGAACCTTCATCTTGGCTGGGACCCCAGTTGCCAAGGCTGAAACACTACCAATCTGCAGGCAGATTGCTAGCAGGCTGCTAACACTTCTATGTTGGAAAAAATGACAGCCTGGTGAGCTTTCTGCAGGATTTAGCCTTAGCTGGACTAAGTTTGAAGAGGAGGGTGGCTGCAAACTGAGTAGTTGAGGCTTTACATGTACTTTCTTCCTCCTTCCCCAGGCCTAGGTTTCTTTCTAAAGTCTTGGTGCTGGCTGGCTCATGTAGGTGGCTGTTCTGTGAGCCTGGACGTCTCTAGCCAAGAGAGAGCTTCCCACTTCTTTAGATTTTACAGGCTGGCTGATGAGGATCTGAGGATGCTCAGCCAATTGGCACAACTCCACGAGATCTTCCAAATCCTAACTGCCTCCTAACTCTTTGCCTTCTGATCCCACTGTTTTCACATCACACTTCCTCTGGCAGCTGGATTTTTCTCCTGGTCAGCTCTTCTCTTTCTGCTCTCTGTAGCTTGTAGTCTGTTTGGTGGATGGGGGCATGAGCAGGAGCTGGACGGGCAGAGCAGTCTGTAGATGTGAGATGCACAGTCATCAGTATCTTGTGAAGATGGTGGGAGCTAGGACTTACGGTGCTGTTCAGTATCAAGAAGCTGGACACAAAATCCCTTCAAGTTCTGTGTCATAAGATGCAAGCATTGGGATGGCCAAATGGTCTCTCAAGCAGAAGCAACTGAAGCAGGAGAACGGCTTTTCCGAGATCTCTCAGCTCCTGGTCTTCAGACAGATGTGATGAGGGAGGTTACACTGCCCATCCCAGTCCCAGTTTTCCTCCAGAGAGCTCTCTGCTCCGGGTTGATGTGATCTCTGCTGAACCATTCAGGCCCCCAGAGACCTGGGAGAGATGGGTTAAAGCAGAGCACACCTGAGCTGTGGGAAGCCCGCAGGCTATGATGCAGCTGAGCAGAAAGGCAGCTATTGAGTCTGCTGAATGTTTTATAGTGCATTCAAGTACTGAGGCCACTATCAAAGCTGGACATTATCCATTTAGAGCCTTGTCTTTAAAATAAATGATAACGCTTTCAGGATGAGCTGCTGCCAGGTGAAGGAGGAAGGTTATATGTCTGATATGGGAAGAGAAACTATACCAAGAAGGCTGAGCACTCTCACCTGAAGGGCAGAAGAGATGGGAAATGAGCTCACAGAGCCCAGGCATTCATCTAGATCATGGCATCATCCAAACATAATTTCCCAGCAAACAATATTTTTACATTAAATTGGAGAATTTTGAACCCAGCTTTTGAACTTCCCAGAAGAGAGGATGTTTATTTTATTTTTTTGAGGGGGGGTTTTTTTGGTGGTTTTTTTTTTTTTTCTTTTTGCTACAGAGGTCAGTAAAGCCTGAGTCAGTATAAATGGCTGGGGAAGGAAAGGGGAAATAAAAGGACTGTGCTGGATTGGGAATGTGATGCCATAGGTACTGGCATGCAAAGGAAGGTAGCATGGGCCTGAGGAAGCTGAGGAAGCAGCTGTGCTGTTGGGGAATTAATTCTGGGATGAAGATGTGGGTAAAAAGGAGCTGTAGGTGTTTAAAGATGTGAGAGACAGGTAAGCCATAGAATATAGGAAGGTTTGCAGAGATCTGCAGGGAGCAGTGGGGCTCATGAGCCCTGGGGAGAGAAGGGAGACAGCAGTGGGAGAGGACAGTGCTTCCTCTGCAGGAGGTGCACAGAGCAGGTGAGCGGCATCCACACAACAGCAAAGCTCACTGTGTGCCCAGCCTTGCCCAGATACACAAAGAGACATCTGCTGCATACAGAAACACATGAGCCATGAATCCAAGCAGTAAACAAAAGGGGTGAGGGAAGGGAATCAGGGTGCCATTGTGAGCACTGGAGATGCCTCACTGGACAACATGAATGTCCCTTTAGGCCCTTATCTCAACCCCGACAGTGGCTGATATCAGATGCTCCAGAGGAAGCTGCAAAAACAATCTTCACAACACATCTGGGCATCTGTGTGATAGCATCCCCACAGGGGCTCTTCCTGCCAGACCCCATTTGCTGATCAGCCTACACATGGAAATCAGAAGACTGAGACCTCTTGACAGTTTTGCTCTCTCTGATATCGCAGCCAGAAGGACTTTCACTCACATAACCTGCTAGCCCAGCTGGTTTCCTTCCCAACTTGCTCTATTCTGCGTGTGCTACGGAGTCCTCAGCTCTTGTGGCAAGCACAGACCCATGAGCTATGTCCCTAGTCCCTGTGTTCCTGCAGACAAGCACATACCGAGGTGGGGCTGGACTATCCCATTTCTAGCTCCATCTAATTGCCAAGCATTGAGGGCTTACCCATTCCTCATCCCACTGTTTTAAACACCTTGTAGCAGTGTGCCACCACTCCTTCCCTCTGTGGGGGGACCCTTCCTGGAGGATAGATTAGCAGGAGTATGAAGAGCAAATCAGGTGATCCACGCACCACTGCCAGGGAAATAATGGAAGGTCCAACAATGCTACATAGCCCATCTGGAGGGTCTATGCCAGCATTTCCAGGTGCTTTAGGCATTAAGCCTGCTGCCTTCATTCTGCACGTGGCAGTACTGATGAATAGGGGAAATAAATTTGAGGAAGGATCCCAGGAACAGATGAGAAGCATCTGGGATTTACTGACAATTGCTGATCTGGGATTTATTGGCAAGTGCTGAGAAAGTTGATGGAGTGCAGCATTATCCTGAGAGATCTTTGACAGGCCCTAAGATGACAGTCCATAGGATACCAGAGTGTAATCTACAGACCTACTGTACATAGACCTCCTAATGGAAAACCTGCATTATCTGTTCATACTCAAAGCACAAGGAGACCAAACAACAAGAGAAAACAAAACAAAAAAAGAATAAAAGAACTTCAAAAGTTGTCTTTGGCTGTAAATGAGACTATCTCCTGGCTCTCTGCACATGGTGCTCTTCTGGAGAATTTCTCAGCAGCTTGGGTGGTCACCCATAAGAACACAGGCAGTGAAACTCTGATCTGATAGGTTTTCTGGGCTAAGTCCTCCCCATGGACGTGATTAGATATGAGCCTGAGACTGCCTTCAGAAAGACCTTCCTTCTCCTCAGCACTGCATGGCAAGTGGCAGCCTAAACCACAGGGCGCCTTTTGGCTCTCACCTAGTTCAGTTCCTCTGACAGACTGCTGATAACACTGGGAGGTGTGGGGCTTTGTTTTCCAACCTCCTGTCCCCTTGCATGCACACGTGCACATGCATGTGGACAAGTGCCAGTGGTTTCCAGGTACTTGTATCTGTGATTTCCCCCATCTGCAAGATTACATGCCCAGCCAGCAGAAGTATTTTTGTTTTATTCCCCCATGCCCTCCCTCAAAGAATTGATTTTAGGGAACACACTGCTCCAATTCATTGCTACTCATTGATGTCCCTACTGTAACATCCTTGACCATGGATCACAGTCCCACTGGCCTGTTGAATGTGTTCAGGTTCAGAGCACCACAGCCCCAAGCAGGAGTTGCAGCTCACTGTCCTCACTGTGCCCACCTCAGGGAGGTGAGCACTTGGCTGCTCACTGCTGCCAGCCCTCTGGATGCCTGTCCCCGTCTCCCCTCTGCTAACACCGGAGTTGTGCCCCATGTGGCACATTGTGAGGGGTAGGGGACCAAGGGTCTGAGTCGGGACACTTACAGTGAGCACATGTGTGTCCCAATCTGCCCTCCATGCCCTGCTGCAGCCCCCAGGAGAAGTGGCTTTTGCTCCCTGACCGACTGCATCATGGGGCCATGGCTGCGGTGGTGTGCATTGTCACTGCGTGGCATGTGAGGCCAGCTGAGGAAAGCAGGTCATTCATAGGAGTTTTAGCACATGGGACTTGGCTGGACACTCCAGCTGCATTAAAATCCTTGGAAAGATAAATCAATGGCTCTCCAGGGATGATCTCTCCATGTACCAGCCCCTTCCCTCTTCTTTCTCCTGGCCTTTGGTGTGAACTCTCAGGCTCTCAGGGAGGTAAGTAAGGGCACTTGAAAGCTATGATTCACACTTTTAGGCTTATGCTGCCCGACTTTTTAAGGCTCGGAATTATTTGCTGCTGGGACACCTCACTTGTGCTTCCATAGCTCCTTTAGTGCAACAATGCTCATGCAAGAGACAGCACACAAAGCACTGCCTCGGCAAGACCCTACTCTCCATGGGTTAACACTGCCCTTCCCTGGGAGCACTGGCAGCTCTGCACATGGCTTTTTTATGTTCAAGGTGATGGCAATTGGTAATATTTCTTGGACTGCTAATGGGTTCTGGTTTGGTTCGTGTGAGCTTTGTAGTTTCTGGTACTTGGTTTGGACTGTGGCTTATAATGCCTAACGAAGAGCAGCAAGCAAAGCCTGCTCACAGACCACATGAATGCTTGCACTTTCTTTCCCTTTAAATCAACACTTTCACAGTGTCAATGTGGAGCTTTCCAGTCCACAGAGATTCAGGGGTTTTGTGTCTACTTTATTCCCACTTTAATGTAATTTTTCTTGTTGTGTTGGTTTGGTTGGTTTTTTTTTAGAGGTAGCAATGACTGCTTCTAAGCTGTTTCCCAAATGAGAAAAGGCCTCAGAAAATTGTAACCAGGCTGGGAAAACCCACAAATGATGCAAAGGCAGCTGTGTGCTGACAGAGGTTCTTGAAACACACTGGACTTCACTGGCCCCCACTTACAAGAGCAATGTCTGCCGTTAATGCAGAGCACAAATTCATGAAGTGTTCCTCACGTGGTTAAAAGAGTCCTCCCAACACATCCTTCCCTTCATATAGATTATAACTGCATCCTTCCCCTTGCCTCCCCCCCCCCAAAAAAAAAGAAGAGTCTGGAGCTAGGGTAACCCCACTATCCACACAGTGTAGTTCCATAGCTCAGGGACCACACCAGTCGGCTCTACACTGTTCCTCTCCAAGATTTGCGGGTAGGCAGGGGCATCAGAGAGTGAAGGTTGTTTCTATGAAAAGAGTTTGAAACAAAACCTTGAATTTTGAGCTTGGATACCCAGAAAGTGAGAGAAGGCTTTTGGGAGAGACAGGAGAAGGGCAGGACTGTGCCTCTGGCAATACAACTATGTAGAAATGTGTTTAGCTGAACAGAGTAAGATCATCTCAGTGTCACAGAATACATGCCCACATTCAAAAAACTTTCCTCCGCTGTTGCTGACGCACACGCCAAGTTGGAGGACTAAATGATGGATTTGTAGCTCCCAAGTTGCTTGTAAGAAAGATCCCAGTACTGATCCATGCAGTGCCTGTTATTTATTCTGTGCATAAACAAAGGAATTCATCCTCCGGGGACTCTCAGTCTAATTTCTTTCATTAAGAATAAATGAAGTATTAATAATAATAAAAAAATCATCGAAAAAAAATTTTAAAGTGTTTTTTTGATTGGAGTACATTTCTGTAAAACTGTGACTGGAATAAGCAACATGTAGTGCAATGTATTTCAAACAGATAGAAATAATGCCCTAAATAACCGGGCTAATTAGATGTACTTTTGCTACAAAACCACAATTCTAATGTTCCTGTCTCGCTGTAATTAAAGAAGCATTTACTATGCATTGGAACTTTTAATTAGGTCTAACATCTAATAAACTTGGAGTAAACTAACAAATATTTTCTCTGTCAATGGGTAGTTTTTAATCAGTGCTTAGAGGTTTAAAATTTCAGGTAGCAGCCAGTGTCTAAAGAGCCTGAAGAGGCATTTGAGCATAACCACTTAAGTAACTGTTGTACTCACCCCTGTAGTGTTGAGGGAACCAGTTCCCAGCCTTTTCCCTTTGGTAGTTTAATTTTCCCGAGGGGAATTACTCTAGAGATTGTATTTGCATGAGGTTTTCTAGGCTGTGGAGTGGATGTGGGTAGTTGTTGGGTACCAAATGTGGGTTCCTTGCCCCTTGCAACAGCTGTCCAGGGGCTAGACCAGCACTGCTGCTGTAGTCAGTGGAGGAAAAGTAGACTTATTCCCTCCCAAACAATGTTTGAGAGAGGTGAAACTAGCCCCCTGCCCAAGATTCCTCTCTTTCTCCATCAAGACTGAGCACCCTGGTGACCATCCCAGATTAAATATCTAAATTATAGACTTCTAAAGAGGTGAGAGGTGTTTCCCTGCCCTGTACCCCAAGAAAGCCCTGCTAGTATGAGATGGAGCCATGAGTTTGGTGACACGACCCTGCACAGAAATCAGAGCCTGGCCCACTGGGGAGGAGAAGACATCTCCTGGTGGCAATGGGGTTGCAGGAATCCAGTGGGGAGAGCTTGTGCTAGCCATGTGGAGAATGGTGTCCCTTTCCTCAGGAGGGAGGGACAAGGCTGAGAGAAGTGGAACCTGAATGATGAGGACAGAGGGACTGGGGACACAGATACGTCCACACACTGTGTGTGGGGTAGGGAAATGGATGTGTCTTGGAGACAAGAGGCTGTGAGTTGGAAGGCTGGCAGACCATTCTAGGCAGTTTTTTATGGCTGTGTTGAGGTTCATATGGCAGTAAGACAGAAAAGACACTGCAATGACCAGACGTGCACAGCTGGACAGCAAAAGAGCACAGAACCCTCTGTGGTTGACCAGTCTGAGTCCAGGAAAGGAGGTCGTCTGAGATCACCAGGATAGACTTCCCTGGCAGTGGAGAAGAGTCTGCAATGGAGGAGTGCATCCATCTGCTTTTCCGTGGCTGTTTCAGTTGGATCAGACAAGCATAGACCCTTTAGGACTTGCCCTCTCAGGAGGTTTCCTGTGCAACAGGAAAGCCCTTTTGAATCTTAAGCTCCTTTATATTGTGCTCTGGAAGATAGGGGCATGATGCTAGAGCCCCAGAGCATAATCAGCATATTGTGTCTCTGCTTGCAGCATCCTAAACTGCCTCCAGGAACCAGTCATGCTATCTTCCCATGATGAAATAGCACAGAAATTTCTACATTCTCTGCAGAAGGAGAAGGGGCAGGGGAGTAGAGTATAGGAACATACGTTAAAGGAGCTATTGTGGAAGCAAGCAGAGAAGTCAAGAGGCACATGCACAGGGTAAAGACTGAGAGTACACTCTTGAGAAACAGAGTGTTAAAGAGGATTGGACACAGTGAAGAAAACTGGGGGGATGTGGAAGGGGTAAAGACTTTCAGATTTGGACATGGAAATGGAGTTAAAACACTTTGGAGGGGCAGGATGAAGCCCAGGTGCTGCTGAAAAATGGGCACACAAGACAGAACCCGTGAAGGTAATATTTACTCCAGTACAATGGGCATGTGCCAGTACTTGTGGAACAGAAGGTCATACATTTTTTTTGAAGCATTCTGCATCTAGGGAATGACTTTAATGTAGCTTGAAGTACCAATAAGTGGAATAAGTATGTGCCATTACCAATAACAATAACAGCCCTGGAATATTTTCTACCCAAAGATATCAAAGCACTCCTTTTTGTGATTTATTCATTGACTCTTTGTGTCCCCAGGAAAGGAGGGGATTATAATGATCAACCACTTTGCAGGTAGTGAAACAGAGGGTAAGTGGCTGAGCTGTGAACAGAGCCATGGCTGTTCTCTGTCAGCATCAAGTTCCCAAGCTAATGGATGGGAAGGAAAAAGTTGCCGCAGCTGACAGGGAAGAGCCTCTGGCACCCCAAGAAACATGCAGAGGGGGTACCTGTTGAACCTTCCTGATATGGCTGTGATGTGAAGACAGATATTCAAGCACCTTGAGGGCAGAGCCGAGCAGGTTCAGGCTTGTGCCAGGCAGGTTCTCTGGTGCTCTGGCTCCAGTGGCCTGGATCCCAGCACCATTCAGAGATGCCCAAGGTGCAGGCCTGTTTTGAGAAACAGATTTGCATGGGTGAACCCCAGCTCTCTGCCCCCACTGCCAGGCACCAGGCTGGTTTCTCACCCACTCACAGTGAGCAGCTCACAAGTCAACTAGGGTGTTTGGCATGACCTGAATGTGTGGAGAATATTTGGGAGCTGCTACCTTCCTCTGACTATAACTGATGTTCAGGTTGGCTCTTAAGCTACCAGACCAAAGAATAAGGGCACAGGCCCACACAGCTATGGCTCACAGTGTGTGTATATGCTGTACTGTGCATATATGTATGTGCAATACATAGGAAGTGTACAAATTTAAATGGAAATTTGATAGGGAAACCTATCTCTGAGTATATCTTTAAGAAGCCTACTAGGAACTTATTTGGGTGCTACCAGCGTAATAGGTAACTTCCCAAAAGGCAGCTCTCCACAGTCATGGAGAAAGTTGTCTCCAGATGCAGAGCAGAAGTATAAAACATTCATGTTGCAGTGGGAAAAACTCAGGCCCTAATTTACCAGGATACAATTAAGTGGCTTGGCCACTACCATAACACTATCAATGCCTAGTAGTAGTACTACCCAAAAGTAGGGTAAGTGAAGTCTCTGTCTTGCTTCCTGACCCTTTTCACCAACATGACTCCCTCTTTCTTCACTTACTGCTGTTACTGGACCTGACAGAAAACACACACAAGAAATGCAGACTATCAGAGTCAAGCTCCTGAAGAGGTTTTTCCAGTGGGGGCCAGCAGACCAGCGCATCCTGGGGGTGGAAGGCGGCCTTGTACCTACGTACACTGGCTGGTTCTGTCTCTCAAACTTGTACAGGCTCAAGAGAAAAGCCTGAGCTTGCCTTCTGCAGCTGAGGAGGGCCTGCGAGAGCTGGGTGGCAGCTCTGAAAGTTATTGCTGTGGCATTTATGGAGCATGTTGCTATGAATCAATACCTCACCATAATTACGTCATTTGCCCATTTTTCAAATTAGATAACAAGGTTCAGTGCTTGACCAGACCATCCCTCATCCATTTGCATTTCCTCCTCTCCTTTGGAGCAGAGGGGAGCCCCTCTTTTATTAATTAGCAGGTCTTGGTGTGAGTGGGATTACAATCTGAAAACTTGCAGCTCCTTTTGTCTCTTATACTTGAACACTGTCATCAAAAGGTGGGAGGGCAGGCCAGACTGCCCACTTGGGGAGGACAGGGGGCTGCTCATCCTGGCTGGCTCCGTGCTGAGATGGGAGACGGAAGGGAATGAGCTCACGCTCTGTTCAGACAGTGACATTTCCATGGGGCAGGGCTCATCCATCACGATGTGGTGGCTGAGGAGAGCTGTTAACTCTTTCGAGCTGGCTGCCTGCCTCCTGGGCTGCTGCAGCCAGGGTCGCTCCCATGGGGAGCTCAGGACCTGCAGGATCCCTGGGGAAGCAGTGTGTGGGGTGGTCTGGGGAGAACCACCCCCTTCCCCCGAGCAGGGGGACAGTAAGGAGGACAGGAGACCCCCACCATCACTCAGTGTTTGGAGGACACAGAACATCCATTTGTAGGGGAAATGCTTGTGTTTCACCCCCATGGCCAGCTCTGAGGAGAATTTTTTTCCCCTTTGTACCTGCTTTTTTCTTCAGAGAGGACAGGCAGATTTCCCCCAACATATTCCCCACCTGTGTGGGAGCTCATGGTTTGCATCACAGATTGACATGCACCCACTTCTTACCTCAGGAGTTGATTTCTGCCTGGACCCATCACTCTCCATGCTGTAGCTGGGGCTTTTTTTGTTTCTTTTGCTCAGCGAAGCACTCATGCTCATCTGGGTGGTGACTTGGCTTTTGTAAAAATAGCACTTGATCAAAATCAGCAGCTGATCATATCCTCAACCCCTCTTCATGCCTCATTCTCCTGAGCCAGCCTCCAAGGCAATACCTATTACCAGGTATTACAAGCAAAGCAAATTCTTGTAGTCAGATGGCTCATTAGCTCCTGCTTCCCTGGGGACGACCCTGTGCCTTTCCTCTGCTCTCTCTCCCCTGTGAGGAGCAAAGGACCCCACCTTTGCCAGGGCAAAATAAAGAACAATTAGAGAGTCATTAATCTGCAGAAGGGAGGGCAGGAGGGGCACCAGCTGCTGAGCTGCTGTTGCACGGCTGAAGTGTGGTTTTCCAGAGGGAGGCGGGAGTGCAGCTTGGATCAGAAATGGGGGAACTGTCTCATGCCTCTCCCTTGCTGTCAATTAGTACAAGAGGTTGGCATTACCTCCAAGCAGCCAGAGACCTTGGAGCAGCTCTCAAAGCCGCAAGCAAACTCTTTGGAGACTAATTGGGGTCTTTCACCTCCTTTTAGCTGCTTCTCAGCAATGCTCTCTGGAGTGCAAGCAGGAGAGCAGGTGCTTAGTTTGCCAGGGAGTCAGCAGGGCTTTACCAATGCCCTGGAGCTTGAGGGGAAGAGACCTGGGAGACACGGCCCTGAGGTCAGCAAGCCACTTTCAATCATTTACCAGTAGTCCTGGCAAACTGGGAGGTCCCATCTGACTGGAGCTTAGCAAATGTGATGCCCATCTAAAAAAGGTCAGAGGGATGAACCAGGAAAATACAGGCCTGTCATCCTGATCTCAGTACCAGGGAAGGTCATGGAGCGTGTCATCTTGAATGCTACCATGCAGCAGGTACAGGACAAACAGAGGAGCAGAGAGCACAGGTTTATTAAAGGCAGGTTCTGCTTAACAAACCTGATCTCCTTCTGTGACAAGGTGGCCTGCTGAGTGGATGATGGAAAGGCTGTGGATGTATCTACCTGGGCTGTAGTAAAGCCTTTGACACTATTTCCCACAGCATTCTCCAGGAGAAACTGGCTGCTCAAGGCTTGGACAGCTGCACTCTTTACTGGGCAAGAAACTGGTTGGCTGAGCCCAGGGAGTGGTGGTGAATGGAGTCGCATCCAGCTGGTGGCCAGTCACAAGTGCTGCTCCCCAGGGCTCAGTGTCGCAGCCTGTTCTGTTTAATCTCTTTATCGATGATCGCTACGAGGGGATCGAGGGCACCCTCAGTCAGTTTGCAGGTGACACCAAGATGGATGGAAATATCGATCTGCTGGAGCATAGGAAACCCCTGCAGAGGGACCTGGACAGGCTGGATTGATGAGCTGAGGCCAATTGTATGAGGTTCAACAAGACCAGGTGCCAGGTCTTGCATGTGGCTGACAACAACCCCATGCAGTAGTACAGGCTGGGGAAAGAGTGTCTGGAAACTGCCAGTGGAAAAGGATCTGTGGTATTTAGCTGGAGAAAAGGAGGCTCAGGGGGCACCTCATCGCTCTCTACAATTGCCTGAGAGAAGGCTGCAGTGAGGTAGGGGTTGGTTTCTTCTGCCCAATAACAAATGACAGAACTAAAATGGTGATGAGTTCTGCCAGTGGAGGTTTATATTGGATAATAGGTGAATTTTACTGAATGGGGAGTCAAGCACTGGAAGAACAGGCTGCCCAGAGAAGTGGTGGAGTCGCCATTCCTGGAGGTTCTTAAGACGTGGGTGTGACACTGAGGGATGTGGTTTAATGTTGGACTTGGCAATGCTGGGTTAATAGTTAGACTCAGTGATCTTGAAGGTCTTTTCCAGCCTAAATGATTCTATGTTTCAATGAGGTGCTTCATGGCTGGAAACAGCCCCTTCACCACAGAGTGGTATCTGCAATGGCAGCCAGCATGGGGGCTCCCCATGCCCAGCTTTCAGAGCCTGCATGAGACTCCCTGCTCCCTGCTTGTGTCCTTCTCTGTGCCCAGGTCCTTGGGCTGATGCTCATCCAACCTGTAAGGGACCACCCGCCTTCTTCTGTACCTTCTCCTCCATGGAAACGTGTAGGGAGGCCTTTACGCATGGCGGGGGTGGGGGGGAAGCTGGTGTTTTGCCAACGTGCTGCAGAGGAGGAACGTGTACATCCACATGGAGAAGCACCCTTTTTCCCTTCTGCTTCAGAAGGCTGATGGTGGCTTACATCAAATGGTAACAGAACTGTTCTATGAAAAGGGAAAGGAAAAGACTGCCCAGAGGTCTCCTACAGGAAAGGTGTTTCCTTTCCTGTAGGAGGAGAGGAGAAAGGGATGAGGTTGTTCTGTAAAGATGCTCTGGACTGCACCAGAATACACCATGCAATGAGTTTGAATGGCGGCTGGTTATGAGCCCCGGCGGGGAGGGCAGCAGGATTCAGGCTCAGTTATTAAGACCATAAATCATGGAGACAGTCATGGGGAAGGCTGATGAGAAGGGTATGTGCAGCCAGGAATGCCAGGAGGGAGAGGAAGTGGGCATCAAAGGCACACAGCTTCTCCACACTGTGTTATTTTAAGAATTTTTCTTTTTTATGGCAGTGCTGTCAATTTTCTCAGAAGAAGGGACCAAATGATTTTAAGCTCCCATTTCCTGAAGATCCAGGCATGAATTCCAGGTTGGTCCTGATAAGAGCAAGGGATGGGGAGTGGAGGGGGTGAAACAGCACTGGCAAGGGCTGCAGAGTGAAAGTGAAAGGCAAGGACAGGACTGGAGTGAGGCACTGAAATACCAGGAGTATCCCATGTTTGGGGCAGGGGACAGCCAGGATTTGGACTGAAAATATTTTCACTGTCAAAAGCAGAAGGCAGGTTTTGGTGAGGTGGGGAGATCAATCCATAGCACGGCCTGCAGTGGAGAGTGGAGCTGTTTGATGTAGCTGGGAGTGTGGTTGTGCAAAGCCAGGTTTGCTGCAACCCCTCACCAGGGGCAGCCCGTGTGGCACTGATGGCTTCTCTGCTGCCCAGTCTGCCCCAGTGCCTAAGCCCTGCTGCTTGCGGTGAGCTCTGGTATCTCTGTGCTATGCTGTAGGTGTGATGCCCATCTACCTGGAGGGTACAGCAGGCAGATCCTTGCCCCCTTGCAGGTGTCCAAGCCTGCCATATGTCCCTAGGAGATTTCATCTCTTTCTGATTAGATACTGAGGTCTCAGAAAGGTCTGGGCCAAGGAGAGGTAAAGTCAACCAGAGCTGTGCAGCCAGTGTACCTGGTCACTGCATTTTGCTGTTGGGCTGAAGGCAACTGCTTGGCTCTGGCTTGGCTCTAACTTTGGTTTTGGCTCTCATTCAGAGCATCAGGCACAGCTGGAGCTGCACAGGGACTCATAGTGAGCTTTAGGCACTACTCAAGTACTGACAGCAGGGCTCTGTCTTGCTGCAAATCCTATTCAGGACACTGGGTTAGAAGAGGCTGAGTCTTGTGAGTGTAAACCTATCGGATAAAGGACACCCCAGTGATTTTCTTCTGCAGTGTAGCTCTTTTCAGAGGCAGATGAAGTTGAAATCATCCAGGGCAGTCCCTGAGAGCACAAAAACTGGTCCCGGTGTTTTGAACAGGTGAGGTGACAACCAAGCTGAAACAGGGCAAGAGCCTGTCCAGGGGCTGCAGCTCAGCATTCAGGCATGGGATGGGACCCGCTTCCTTCTCAACAGTGTGGAGCATTTTCTGTTGCTTGTGCAGGCAGGAGGTGATGCCTTGATCTGCTTTGTGGTCTGCTGACAGGCTTGACTTGCAGTCCTGCACCTCGCAGGAGCAGCCCTAGCCTTTCTGCCTTGTCCTCTCTCAAGAAAAGCCTTCGGAGACATGGCAGCCTGGCTTTTGCATGGAGCAATGTGATGCATCTGTCTTCCCTCCTGCCCAGGGGCTCACATGGGATGTGGAAAAGCCCTCCAGGGATGTATGGGTCAGCTCTGAGCTCCAGCTGCCAAAACCTTCAGCCTGCTCTGGCATCCCCCCATCATACCCACCAGCTGCAAGGTACCAGGACTGGGCTAGCCTGTCTCTTCTCAAGGCAATGTGAAACAATCAGATAATTAATCCCCATTCCCTCTCCATGGCAGGGAGGAATACTGGCTTAATGCCAAACCTGAGGTGCAGGGGCAGGCAGTGGTTTTGCCTTATGCTACACGAGTGGAGTGTGTGGGAGGGCTACAGCATCCTGAGCCCTTAGAGCAGCAGGTGACAGGGCAGCGAGCCCAGGGGACCAGAAGGCACAATCTGCCTCCTTTCAGTAAGAGTCCCCGGTGCAGCAAAGAGGATTAAGATGCAGCTAGGAGAGGCTGAAGGGAGTCAAAGTGGCTGTCCTCGTACAAGTTGGGACAGTGCTGCTGGTAGGCTATAGATGGACGAGGGCTTCCCAGAGATGAGAGATCCAGCAAGAGCAAAAATCCAGGAGCAGAGCTATAGCTGGAATCAGCACAGGGCTACTGCTGACAGAAAAGGGCTGGGGGAAGGAGTCAGGTTCAGTCAGAGCCCTCATGGGAATGGATGTGTGGCATGTGTAAGAGACCACATGATGGAAGAGCAGGACAGTGCGGAGAAATGCAGCTGGAGGGAAGTGCTCCCTCCACTGCCAGATAGCCAAGCATAACCTAATCCAACAGGTCTCCCCCTTGCCGTGTTCACTGAACTGATGCACAAGGCTTTCCCAGCCAGACTCAGGACCCAGCTGTGCTCTGGGGCTCACATGGGCTGGCAGAATGCTACTGTGTTGGGCTGTAGCTGCAGCCTCTATCTCTAAATCTTCTCTGCTTTTTAGGTCACTGTGTTCTGCTTATAAATCCTAGTCTTGTCTTACAAGCCATAAATCTTCCTCTCCAGTCAGCACCATTTATTTTTTTCTCTGGCCTTGTTAAAATAACAGAATCAGAATATTTAAAATCCAGATTGTTGCATTTTCTATGGTTTTGGCTCGTGACAAGTATTCTCTTCCACTCTGGGAAAATGCCACAGACCTGTGGCCAGACAGTCTTGCTTAGAAATTTGTAGGAAGAGATGAATAGGGAAAAGGGGTTCCAAAGGGTATGCTGAAATAATCTGCCACTCACACAGCCCTGTATGTATGTACAATTCCATCCATGCATGTGGCACACCCAATGCACCTATGTGCACACAGCCTTACCTTCCCTGCTTTCACACACCTTGCTGGCACCCTGCACCTCTTCACTGAGGCACAGCCTTGCACAGTTCAGAGCTGCATCTTGACCCTCCACCTCTAATCCCCATATCCAATCCCAGGCATCTGGCAGGGAACATGAGTGGTTCCCATCCTTCTCCTTGCCAAACAGGGCTGTTCACCCAAATCTGGTCTCGGCCATCCCAGCTTCATGCTCTGAGCCTTTATATCCTCCCCAGTGTCAGGAGCAACTTCTCAGCAACCCAGCTGTGCTCCTCACCCCTTCCTGCAAGATGCTGATGCGTCCCCACCTGGGAGAAGCAGCACCTCTCCTCTGCTGCCTGCCTGGGGAGGGGGAGACACTCTGTTAGCGTTGGGTTCGTTTTGTTGGCACAGCGGTAAATAGCCTCTGCCAAGCACCAGGACAGCCCTGCATGGGCTCAGGAACCTGCCAACAAGTTATGTGTGATGGTGCAAGGTCAGCGCTCCCTGCTCAACCAGCCTGGAGCCCACAGAGGTGCAGCGAAGTATCCCCATGTGTCTGCATTACAGTTCTCTTCTTAATGACTGTGCAACTCATGTTTCTGCAGCTTCCATGTGAAGGGCTCTACTCACTTGAGCATGCAGTCAATACTCCTTTCGATCTTCATCACTCACTGTCTGGCTCCAGGCTTTATTTATTGCACAGCATCAAATCACCGAGCCAAAGACAAAAACAGCTTGCTCCCTTGTGGCCCTTTCGGTGGGCATTCCCAGTGATCTGGCTTTAACAAAATTAGCATTGCTTCTACCTTTGGAGGTGATATTGCTGTGTGCAGTGCACGCAGGAGGGACTGAGCTGTAGCAGCTGTACAATCAATAGTACAGAGCACCTTGCAGGAACAGCCTGAACCTCAGCCTGGTTTCTAATCTGCCAGCACATCCTCTTCTCCCTTGGGGAAAAATTGCAACATAAAGCTCGGGAATGTATTAGTGTGTAGATAGTGAGAGTGACCGTAGATGGGGTGTCAGGCATAGACACAAACTAAACAGTAAATTCTGGGTTATCAGAGGTAGACCCCAATGGTGGTACCCTCTTTGAGAGAGCCAGAGCCCAGGCTTTTGCAGTATGTGTCATTTTATAGCTGACAACACACAAAAAAATTGGAGAGCTTCTGCAAAGCAGACCTAGTGTGGGGACATCTAGAACAGCAAGAATTAGCAATTAATGAAAAACATAAGAAGTTTCAGGACAAAAGGTAAGTTCCTGGAGTAGACTCCAGCTCTCTGGGTGATATTAAACAACTTTATATTTTCCTTCTTTGACTGCCCCCCTCTACCTCATTTCCCTCCCAGCCTGTGCCTGTTCCTTCAAAATAAAGCCTACTTTCCTGCCCAGCCTCAGAGCTGTTCTGGCCTGTGTGCAAAGGGAGAGGGACCCTCAGGAGGAGGTGTGTCAGAGTAGGACTCTGTGTCTCAACATGTGCATGACAAGGGTGAGCTGAACTTGGGCAGGAATGACGGAGATGAGAACTATGTGCATGCATATATATGCATACATATATATATAATACATATGTATGTTACATATATATATATATATACACACATGTATTTGTTTACTAGTACTTTCCAGTACTTTGACCTGAATCTCCACACTAATTGCAGTATCCAGCTTCCTTCTTCAGACTCCTATCCGGTACAGTTATCTTTTGTTATGAGAGGGAATAAAGGAAGCATTTACCAGGCATGATTATTCTCATAGAATCACTGAACCAGCCATCCTCTTTGCCAGTGGGTTTCACAACTGCTTGCTGTGAGGGAAGCATAGGAGTCAGAAATGCTGGGTTAATTTGGAAGACCCTTTGGTACTGCTTTGAGCCCCATCCCAAACTTTCTCCAGGCAGCTCAAGATGCCACTGAGTCGTCATCATTAATACCAGATGAAGTGGAGGGTATGGCTGTAGCTTACGTGATCCACGGGCCCAAGGCCAGGGTAGGCACCTGGGTGCTGTTTTGTTTTAGAATCTGGTGAAGTTCAGCCAACAGCAGCTTGTGGCATGTAAAATAAAACTATGTTTAACTTTCAAATCCAGTTCTCTTAATTGTTGCTCTTAAGGGCTGGGATGAGGCAATGCTAGCTTAGGGTCTAGCTGAGTAGCCCTGCACATCTCATGGCAGAGAAGACACGTTCACCCAAGACCATCTTAGGTATCACATGAGTCATGGTTGGCATTGCCCACTCTCTGACGGGTCCATGGTGTAGCTGGAACCATGCTGGAGACCCTGGGGTGGAGGGGAGTACCAGAACAAGGAACAAGAGGACTTAATACCACACTGACAGCCTGTGGCTGTTGGCCTGTTTCACACCCACTAATTTTGGAGCCGCTGCCTTGGCTCATCTTCTTGTGGGAGAAGTCAAGAGTAAAGGACCAGAAAGAATCAGCTTTGCTGACCATCAGGAGCCAGCAGTCTCAACAGCTGCAGGTCTGGGATGGGAAGGAGAGGTTTAGAAAAGGCAGCAGGAGTGCTGGGTAAAGGAACATCAGGGGAGGGCTCTGTAGCACTCCCTTCACAAGGGTTCCCCTGCACCAACTGACCCAAACCTGCCTGTGCCATGTCCTGTGCCCAGCCCCTGTGGTGGGGTTTGAGCAAAACTGGGAAGCCTTCCCCAGGCACTTAACCAGATGGTTTGGGACGACTCAGGGTCAAACACTGGCCCCCTCTACCTCATTTCCCTCCCAGCCTGTGCCTGTTCCTTCAAAATAAAGCCTACTTTCCTGCCCAGTCCTCACTGCTGGGCAGCCACGTGAGCTCCTCCCTGCCCCAGCCACTGTGAGCACCAATTGCAGGCTGCACCTTGTCACCCCAACCCCGCACAGAGGGACACGCAGGCTCACCCACTCGAGTACTGCAGCTTTATTTGAATGAAACAATCCACGTTGAGAGTCTATAGGTTACATGGTGGGTGCACTGGGGCTGAGGGGAGGTGGTGGATGAGGCAATGCTTATAAAACATCTCACCCTGTTTAAAAGGTTCAGTTCAGTCACTTTGTGTTTTGTGCTTTTAACGTTGTGGACAGCTTGGTGTCATGGTGGCAAGAGGGTCCCAGCTCCACTCAGTGGTGGTGATGGCACTCTATGAGATGTGGAGCGGGGATGGACAAGACGTGGTGGCGATGAGGGAAGTGGGTGGAGAATGAGGATCTGTCCCAGGATCCCCACCTAGGACACTGATGGCAAAAAACCCAAGAGACACCAGAGGACCACCCCCCCCACCCCCGCCGCCACAGTATCCCCAAACACACACAGGCTTTTCTGTCGCTCCATTTGGGGGGCTGTTTCTAAACACTTCTGTCAGGTCAATGTATACTTTCTACTGGCCTTGGTGACTTGGAAGTGTGAGAGCAACACAGTCCCACTGGAACTGGATCCCACTGAAGTGGCTCACTGTTGGGCCTGAGCTGGTTCTCCCTGCACCTCAGAAGTTGAGGATGGGATTTTGCTGTGATCCCCTTCTATGGGATCCAGGGATGAAGTCTGCTGCTGTCTCCAGGCTGGAAATGAAACACTTGGTGAAGGAAAGTAAGGAGCAGGGGGATGGAGTCAGCGAGAGTGTGGAAATCACTGTCTGATGCTCAATTTTGGCCAAAGGCAGATGTCAGAGTTATTTCTCTGTGAGACAGTTGTCACTTGGATGATGGCCCTTTTCCTCTGCTATGTGTATTGTGATACAGGCAGAATGGTTCTGACTGGGAAAAAAGACCCAAGCAAAACCATGCTGGCACCAAATTTTCCATCTCATCTAGGGATTAGAGATTGTCTCCATGCTGTCAGGCAAGGGCTGTGACCAAAACCACAAAGAAGAGCCACATATCTGCAGCATTCACAGCTTTTAGGCAATGTCTTGAGATGAATGCATGCTGTGGAGCCCCCTCGGATGAGATGGTACATCTAGAAGATCCCAAAAACTGGAAAACAGGCCAAACTCCTCTATTTGAAAGCACTGACACTAAGCCACTTTACCCAGCTTTAACACCAACAATTACATTAATGTGCTGAGAAGCTGGGGACGGGCAGCAGAGAAGAATAAACATCAGGGTCTGATGAGAAGAAAAGGTCACCTCCAGCAAACTCTGAGAAAGTCTTGTCTCAGGATGCTCCATGCACAGGAAAGCTTCTTTGCTCCAGGTCTGTTAATACCTTCCCTCATCAGCATCTGTATTTTCCCAGGGAAATGTCCAGTGCTCACCAGTCCCTTGCTCAGTCTGTGTGTGGTATGTGCTGCCATCCATAAAAAAGACCCAAATACTAACCCCCAGTCAATGCTTGTGGCATTTTAAAGACAGAATGAAATCTATATTCTGCTCTCAGCACAATCAGGTGCTGCCTGAGCTGACCATGCTGCTACAGCCTGGCTGTCGCTCTGTTTACTGATAGCCACAGCTGGTTCTTGAGAACAAGGACCATTGAGACAAGATCTATCAAATGCCCCACCTTTGAAGGTGCTCAGTTGGAGCACGGACTGTGGAGAAGGGAAAGGTGGGGACTGCATGGAGATACTGCCACCTCCAAAAGGGGCTTTCAAGTCCTGTCTCCTCCCGGCTGCATTTCTGGCAGCTGCAACACACCCACACCTCAGCTTTTAGCTTTGATCCCTCTACAAGCTGCTAAGATAAACACCTTAACAGTGCCGACCTACAGTGCAAGCAGCACCTGTAAACAGCTTCATCTCAGCACCACATAACATATCAGGGTCACCAAAAAAACCCAGTTGGTGCCTGCCTGCAGAGGCTGCAATGCAGATGAGGAAGTGGGATTGCACTTGCTCTTAGCTAGTTTGGCCTCAGCCTTGAGCTTCTGTAACACTGAGAGCAAAAGAGTGGCAGCTCACTCACGGTGGCAGAGCAGGACTGCTGACATGTTCCAGCTCCTTACCCAGGGCCTGCCTTTGCTGATGAACTGAGGCTTACTGTAGTTAAACAAGTTCTCAAGATCTCAGAGTATCTCTCCATTGTAACAGCTGGGCTTTACACAACCGAAAGCCACTTCACTGCCTAAATGGCAGGACCAGAGCTCATCTCCCCCAGCCAAAGCAGATCTCCACTGGCTAACAGCAGCAGCAGCAGCAGCGGGGCTTTTATCTTCCTACAGACTTGGCTGGCAGACAGGACAGATGCACATGGGCAGCAGAGCAGACGGGTACCCTCCACTTGGCTCAAAGCTTCAGGCAAGGGCCAGCACAAAGCACATCCATCACTATGAGCTTTGGGAGCTGGCACTGCCTGGGGACTGGCATGACAGCTGTCCAGCTGGCCCTTTCTAATACTGAGTTTAGGCCATTCTGGGGGTAAAAAATCCCACTCTAAGTCAAACATTCATAGACAAATCTCCTTTTAGAGCAACAGTTAATGGAAGCACAAAATTCTGCCTCATTCCACAGGAGCAAATGGTTTATAGGACATAGCAAATCCAAGCAAAACCTGGATTTACCACAGACCTGCACAACTCTCCACAAAAACCTCCAACCACCCAGCTCTACCTTTGCAACAGTAAAGACAGTATCTCTCTCTCCCTTTCCCTTGTTCTCTGCCCCATGCTGGAAAACCCTCACCATGAAAGGCAGCAGAGAGAAGGGCAGTGCTCATAAACTGGGACCAGCCCTTTGCAGCTTTCCTGAGGGATCACCCATGCGAGGACAGGGGCTTGCTTGGCTTCTTCATGCACAGATGTGCTGAGGATCTGGAGCTGGACTAGTGTATTTTACCAGTAAATCTGCTCTAAGGACTTTTCTTTAGTCTCCTTGCCCAGCATCTGAGCAGCTGCAGGTCAAAGCCTGCTACCTGCCATCAGTGAAACAAGAGACAATGCACTGTGGAGCTCATCTTTCCCCTCTCTTTTTCCAGAGAACATGAACTTTTGTTCCATCCTTTCAGCCACCCATGGGGCTGTTGTGAACCCTCCTTTGCCTCTGATGAAGCCAGGATATGACGCACACTAGGTCCCTGACGGAGCCAACACATGCCCTGAGGTGCTCCTGCTCCACCAGCACCATCCAGGCAGCTCCACCAGCCCCTCAGGCTGTGCCAGGGCTGCAGGGAGCAAGATGGAGGAGGTGCCAGAGCAGATCTATGTGATCTGGACCAAGTCCCCATGCCCTGCAACAACACAGCACAGGGACACAGTAAGCCCTGCTGACTTGCTGTCAGTCTCTGGAACTCTCTCTTCTTTTGAGAAAGGATGTTTGATGGCAACGCCACTGAGCATGCACCTGAATCACTGCCCAGGGTCTGGATGTCAGGCACACATCTCAGACAAAACAGAGTGGGATGGCCCTGCTTTTCCATGGCCAAGAGGTTGTCCTGCAGACTACAGTTCCCTACAAACTGCATCCGCTCCCTCTCTGGAATGGCAGGCTGGTCAAAAGTGGCCCTGGGCTGTCCCGCAGTGCTCCTTGGGATGTTTAAATCCTCCAGGGCACAAGTGGCTGTCTCTGGTTTAATGTGGCCATACCAGACTGTAAGTAGCCATCAGAAGACCCCAAAATCCCCTGTGGTGTGCTGGGAAGTGGCAGATGGTCAGCCAAACCAACATGTGCCTTACTCCCAAGGAAAGTACTGAAAACACATATATACCACAGCTATCAGCTATTTGGGATGCTGAGTGTATTGAGACATTCAGCTCCCTGCTGGAAACCAACAGCTGCCAGTTATTACCATGGAGTGTGAATTTGGTCCTGTTAAAACACAATATTCAGAGGTCTCCAGCATTTTTCTTCTACAAAAGCCTTTTGTCTGAGGATGAGCAGTCACCAGTTGGCCTAAATCAAATACAAATTATGGCAACAGCCTGCACAGGGTCCTGCTGCTGCACACTGAGGGCAGCCTGGAAAAGACAAGATATCAGGGCAGTTTAAGGAACCAAAAGTGCTCTCTGCCAAAGCCAGGACTTCAAGAAGGCCTATCCTTTGTACAGGAAATACTCACAATGCAACTGTTTGTCCTCATTGAAATGCAGGGTCCTTCTCCCTCGCTGCAAGAGCTGGGCATCGCTTGGTGCTGTGGTACCGTGTGCCACCGCACCCAGCTTGAGGCACAGAGCCCATAGTGATATGTCCCTCCATGCTGTTGCTAGGCCATCCAAAGGGACCCAGGAGGCAAAGGGGTGCTGCAGCATTTCCAGAGAAAAACGGATATTTGCAAGGATGCTGATGGACAAATGTGACTAAAACAGCAACATCCTGAACCAGCAACTCCCTGAGCTCTCTGCTTTAACAAAACGGTTTGTCTCTTCAAGTGGGGTGAGGTGACACCATTTACTCCGTATACAAGGGAAAATGCCCTGGTTCCTTTGCCTCTCCCTGCCTGGAGCAGGTGAGGTTGCCCAGGGCAGCATTAAGGAAGCCCAGCAATTCCCGCAGGTAAAATTCCCTGCCTTGGCCTTGCTGAGAGCTAGTGGGGAGCAGGGCTTGCTCCTGACAGCGCCTTGCACAGGGACCACTTCATGCTGGAGACAAGGCTCAGGGCAGTGATGGAGGGATGCTTCTCCCACCAGCACCACTGACTGTCCCTCCCAGGCTGAGAAGCACCTGGCACGAAGCCAAAAGCTGGATGCTTTTCTTGGCACAGAGTGATAGGGACAGGCTGAGGAGGAGGAATCCAGACTCTGCTCTCCCTTTGGTAGTAAAGTATGTTTTTGTCATTCTGGAGTACTGCACCCACAGGATTTTGTATAGAAAGAACTTAAACTTCAATACTTCGAATAGCAATAGCAAATAAAATACAATTCATATCATGTTTACTATGCTTATTCACACATCTCTAAATTATTTTTGCAAAAAAATTACCAGGCTAAATATCTGAAGCCCCCCCTACTTTTTTTTCTGATTGCTACCATATTTCTTTGCTGAAGAAAACTAGTTCCCAGAAGAAGCGCTCCATATCACTGTTGCTACAGCTGTTCTCCAGGCAGCATGCCGTGCAGCTCTGCTGGAGCAGTTCTGCATGCCTGCCAATCACAGAATATGCTGAGTTGAAAGGTACCCACAAGGAGTTCCCAAACCATTTGTGCACTGTGTAAAGTTTTTATATACACGAAACATTTTTTCACTCTCATACAGCTGGGAAGAGTTGCACTCAGGTATTCCTAATTACTTCAGATCAAATGGAACATATTAGATCCATCGCTTTCCAGTGGCTGATCTTTGTGGAAGAGAAATAGTCTATTACTATTACCAGCCAGGAACTGCATTTCAGGGCAAGCAGTAGGAATTGATGTTCATATTGTTAAAAGCTGTGGATTAAAGTTCTGTTGATGACCTGTTATTTGGACTTCCACTGAACTGTAGAAAACTATAATTAAAAAGTATATATTTCAGAATACAATGAACAACTACAAAAAGAGGTTTCAAATGTTAGTTTCTTTGTAAGCCCCACTTGTAACTACACAGTAGCATTCACTACTTCTAATATCTACAACTTATACCCAGGAGCCTGCACACTCACATATTTTCTGTTTTATACCCTGCAAAAAAATGAAATTGAGTATATATCGGCTAACACCCACACAGCATTCTTCCTAATGTATTTCTACAACTACCAAGCAGAGGTCTCCTTGTAAATAAAAGCAGTCTCTTAAATTTATATTGCACTTTTCTTCTGCAGAGACTTTCATACTACATACACGAATAATATCCACCATTGCTGAAATGCAGCCACTTCTGGAGTGGAATAAAGCAGCTAGTCAATAGGCACAGAGCAACATAAAACATCAGGAAGAGAAACATAACATTGGGACTGCATCAGATATTTAAGAAGGCAGACTGTAATTAAGTTTAAGGACTGTAATTTAGCCAGTACACTGTGAAAAATGTGAAGGGATCTTTAATTGGAAGGGGTAAGGAGCATGGCTTTATATCTCACCTGGGATGCATTACCACCACAAGGAGACTTGCCCCTCAAGCATGGGGTAGTAAACCACAAATTCCACTATCCTGAAATAGAAGGACGCTGCCTCCCCTCCACTCCATCACTGCACAGCTTCCCATCCTTGCTGCTGAACTGCTTCTTCCCTCTCCTACCCTCTCTCAGCACATCTGCCAGGGAAATGAGGTCTTTGCTTTTGTCCTCGGTACTTCTGACAAGCAGAGGCACTTGGGTTAATGACTTTTCCCCAAACTCACTACCAGCTGCTTTCTAGCCAGAGATGAAAGACCAAAGGTCTAAGTGGGAAGGGGCTTCCTGAGACTTTTACTGAAGCTGATGGACACCTGACAGCAGGAGAAGGCTTCACCTCTGGCTGGGGCAACCTCCTTGTGCTGCCCTGGACCTACAGACACCAAAGGGCTTCTTGCCCCCTGTGCCATGGATTGGCTTGGTGAGGCTCTTACATCCTTCCTCGCAGGAGATGGCAACAGGGTGTGGATACCCTCCCTGCAGGTGTCACTTTCTGAGGTGTGGTGCCCCTTTGCTGACACTAGCCTCGCAGGTGATGCTTTGAACCTTCAGTCTGCACCTCCCCTGCCCCACAGCACCTCTGTTGCCCACTGAACACCAGCAAAACCCGGGTGCTTGTGCAGCCCGGGCTAAGCAGCCAGTAGAAGCAAGCCCACAAGGGTCTCTGCCTCAGAACTTAGAAGGTGAGATGGTTGTCCGGGGCTATCTCTTACTGACGGGGAAGCATTCCTGTCTCCACTTTCTGCCCAGCAGAAGCCTCCTGGAACCAGCAATGCAACACAAATGTTTTGCTTCTGACAGACCAGGAGCCATTGTGAAGCTCCCAAGGGCCCCTGGAAAGCACTTTCTCTCTCCTAGGAGTGCAACTGGACTCTTACCAGGAGTGGGGTGATGACTTCTGACCTTCAACAAGCACAGAGGAAATGAAAAGCACAGGACTGAAAGAGCTCAGCCTAAAGAAGGGCAGCACTGGCTGCCCATGGAAATGGCAACAGACAGCAAAACACAGAATTACTGTCAGCACCCACTAAATCCCGTGACATTGCCTGGCCCTGGGTAACAGCCGTGGGTTTCCTAGTCAAATGTGCAGTGTGATGGAGGTCTGGCTTCTGGAGGGAGCAGTGGAGACAGAAAAGACACAGTCCTAATTCTTGGAAGTAGAGAAAAGCAAAACAAGCAGGGAAGACCTGTATCATCCCCTCCCACTGTCTTGCAAGGCCTCCTGTGAAGAAGGTTCCCCTGTCCCTCAGAACTGATGTCCTTTCCCTCTGATGGCGGCCGGATCTCCTGGGAGTTTAGTAAGGGCTTTGTCCCTCCATCAGTGAAGGCAATGAGGCACCAGCTGTGGCTGGAAGCTGAGCAATACAGGAGGCAGTGAATACATTCAGGTGATTTCAGACAAACACAGCTGCCTTGGAGAAGCTGATATATTCATCAGAAATGGGTAAGGAGCTATGGCTACTGGGTCTTCGGTGAGACAGCTAGCTTATCTGTGGTGTTCCAAATGGGGATTTTGGATGGGGTGTCCCTTAGAAGGAAGAGTCCCACTTAACTAATTGCATGAGTGTGGGCCAGTAAACCCCAATTCACAGCCTTGTGGAGCTAACTCTGCCCTGTGCAGGGAGGTAAGTCATGCCCAGACCTGCTTCCAGATGCAGCGAGGCTATCAAAGCTCCTGTCTGGCTAGTGCAGGGCAAATCCTTCTCCTGGGGGTTTATCTGGAGCAGCACATGCCTCCACCTTGAGGAGGTTAGGCCTGCTACAGGTCTGCAGCAGAGAGAAACAGCAGCTTTACCCACTCACGATGCCAGCAGGAAAAAGGTGAATTTCCCCAATCCCTGTTCCCTTGTTCCTCAGTGGCAAAGAGGGCCACAGTTCAGCATAAGCCGCTCTTTTGGGCCAACTTCCTGCCTCCATCCTTCTTACAGCCATTTCCTGCCTCTTCCACCTTTCAGCTCCTCTGCCCACTGCCTTGGCAGCAGAAGCTGAGTGCCTGTGTGGCTGCATGTGCTGACGAAGTTCAGCCACCTCAGCCCTGAGCAGTGATGCAGTTGCCACCCTTCGCCCATGCTGCAGCAAATGCACTGTGCATGCAGAAAGGCCTCAGGAGGTGAGAGGGCAGCACTGGAGCTGCCTGAACTGCCAGCCCAGGGGCAGGGTCATGGGCACAGGACTTGCTGTCTGGGTGAAGAACATTCAAACGCCTGACTCTTCCCATAATCCAGAAAACTTGAGGTGGAGGAAGTTAAGCAATGGAATAAAAACAAAATAAATAGGCAACAAAATAGAGGCAGAGAAACAATCCTGGGTTTAGGGCTGAGGCAGTCGTCATCCCAATATTCACAGGGGGAAGCCAATGTGCAACTGCTCCACCCTTCCAGTTCCATCCCATCACAATCCATCCCTCAGCCCCATAGAGACCAGACTTTTCTGTCTGCAGCTCAGACCTGCTCCCTACCCAGTAAGAGTGCTGAGAGACAGGAAGAGGCTCTTAGAGGCCAGTGCTGCAGCTGGATCCAGCCAGGACTTCACCACCACTCAGCGTGGTCCATGTCATCGGTCCCTTCCTTGCTCCATCTTCTTCAGGCCGGGGGGTGAGAAGCACTGAGCGGTGGGGAAAGGCCAAAGCAAACCACGCTGGGGGCAATAAAATACATGAGAGCCTGGAAGATGTGGATGGATGGAGACACTGAAGCACATGCGGTGTGAGGCCAGGTGCTCCGGCCACGGGCACACGGGGCAGCTGCTGCCCCATGGATGAGGCTGGTGCTACTGCAGGGAGCTGCAGCCGGAGTGAGGCAGCCCCAGCCAGTGGGAAAGCATGAGGAGACAAGGGGAGTACTGCAGGATATCATCCACTAAGCTGTGGGCTCTGCAGTAAAGAAGGTACTGTTCTGGTAGAAATTTGTGCTTTAATATATTTTTGTTTGTTTGTTTAAAACAAGTTCCCACTTCCCTGAGGAAGCCCTGTCCGATATTCCCAAGGAAACATGGGGGTGTGTTTTTTTCTTCCTTCATTTACTCTTCACATTTCTTCATTCCTATTTTTTGTGTTTCATTCCTTCTTTTCTCTGTGTATGTTTCTTTCCTTCCTCTCTCTCACTCTCTCTCTCTCGTGCACGTGCTTTTTAAAAAAGTTTTGTCTTTATTTTTAAATTCTTTTCTAGACATTATGACTTTCTCAAGGAGTGCTCCAGTTCTGAACCAGATCCCTTTGCGTGGTCATGCCTGTCAGTCTTTGGTAACATATGGACACTTTGGTGTGCCAGTGAGGAGGGGAGGAAGAGGAGCAGAGGTGGCTGAGTAGGAAAGGAGCAGGAATGTCTTGGTCCGAAGACAGGAGCGCTCGCTTGCCATCATCTGAGCAGCACGAAAAGGAAGAAAGTCAATGGGCCACAAAGACAAGAGCTGTGCAGGGCTGGGACACTGCTTCCTGGAAGAGCAACAGCTGCCAGCCGAGAAGGGAGAAAGAGAATTAGTGAAGGGACAGATACAGATCTCATCAAACAAGTCAGTGCACATTAATGTCTTCTCCCACCCTGAACCACAGGGAGTTCCCTGATCTTTTGGAAGATACTTCAAGCCTTTCCTGGACATTCTCACGTTTTCCCAAAACTAACTTTGGAGTAAAAGTTGAATCTTAGATACTTTTGCAATCCAATCCTCCTTTCCCCAGAACTTTCAACTCGAGTCAAACAAAAGGTTCTCATTGTGTTATGGTTACAGCTTGGCCATCCTAGGCTGAATCAGACCTTTAATTGCACCTAAAATTTGGAAAAATTTAGGGTGTTCTATGTTTTGTTTCCTCTTTCACCTCTGGAGTTAAGCAAGTTGCTAGAATTGTCCCTTACTCCACAAGCTTTTTTCCTTCAAAAAGAAATAAACCAAACTGAACCTTGCTCTCAAGTGCCTTTCTGGCTCTGGTTTGCACACTCCGAACTTCTGCTCTCCTGCCCACTGGAGGCATGCTATTGAGAGCACAGGCAGGACCGAGGCACAAGGCACACCACTGATTCCCACCTAACGTCTATGCACTGCTTACACACCTCGCTGTGGCTTCAACCTGCAGTGCACCTCAGTGAGAGTGGAGTTGTCTCCATTACTGCTATGCTGGCATCAGTTTATGTGGATGGACTGGAAAGGGACTGGTGGGATTTAGCCTGCTGTGCTGGTCTGCTCAGGTGCCAATGGGAAGAAGCACAGCCCTCCCTTGTTCCATGCCCCAAAGAGCAGATTTTTTCCTGGAGAAGGACTGACTTAACACTACAGAGGCCATTAAAGCCTGCAGAAAGTATTTTCCTTTCCAAAGCTTCCACAACTAGAGTTTCCAGAAAATGAGATATTGCAGAAATCCTTAGCTTCTTGGGGATGACACCTCCTGGTTTTTCCTTTGACTCTTGCTAACTCTTCACTGTAAAGAACAAGCCCAAAAGTCTGATAGCCCCTCTGCTGACTTCTGCTCACTTCTGAGTCAACCATCCTGTTGAGTCTCACCAACATGGCAGCGTGCTCTGAAATCAGCTGTCCATCCCCAGCACTCCTACCAACTCGTTTGGCCCTGAGGCACACGCAGTCTCACCCTTATTCGGTCCAATTGGCTTCCTTGGACAGTCTCCTTTTTTCAGAGTGACGTCATCGATGGCAATGTCCCCCTCGTAGCTCGTGCCCCGGACACCTTCGAAGATGATCTGAAAGCAGAGCAGGGGAGAGCCCAGTGTGAGGCTACGGTTGTACAGAGCCCTTCCTGCACTGCAAGGCTCTGCAGAAGCAAGCAGGACACAGTTCAGATCTTATCAGGTCCCCAAGAGAATGATTCCTGCCTGTTTCTCCAGTATTCCTAAATACTGGAAAGCCAGATCCCACTTACTGGACCAACCAATGTCTGTACAGTAATAAATGAGCACATAGAGCTCTGCTTTATTACGTGTCCTGCTCTAACAAGCCAACCAGTACTGAACAGGACTTGCAAGAGTAACTACATTCTTATTTATTATTCTGAGGTATCCAAAAGCACACTGGGCACTTTGCCACAGTGCCACAACTTACCAGCCTGCACAGAGCAGCTCTCACAAACAACCCTACAACAGCAAAGTAACCTGCTGGGTGAAAACCTCAGCGATAAAAGCAGCCCGACGCCTGGGTACACGCGGACAACTTGATGAGCACATGCAGAGTGCCCGGTTCATACTCACAAGCTCTCCTAGAGTCCTAAGCATAGGGCACCATGGGGGTGGGCTCTTGCATCACCTGCTAGAAGAAACCTCTAGCACTCAGTCACTTTACACCAACAGGCCAGCATCCCCCAGCTGCTCAGCACCAAGGGACCTGTCCATCACACAGACATGGCACCAAAAGCAGCTCTTTGACAAGCAGTTTCCAGACCAGTAATAATCAGAAAATTCGTAGTGCCAAACTGATGCTCGCACGTAAAAACTTCAGAGAGAAGTGGATTTGACTTCTGTGTATCCACTAAGCCTTTGCCTTGCCCCAGTGACGCTCTGGGTCAAAAGTTTCAAGTGCCCTCCCTTGTGCCCCACCGGCTCCTGTGCAACAGAGGAAGATGTCTGCTGGGAAATCTTCCACATCCATGGCACACAGATAGGACAGGTGGCAGGTGGCTCCTTGACTGTGGACCTGGCTTACCTGGAAGGGCCCGGGCGGGTTGATGGGCACATGTGCTTGCTGCCACATGTTCCCCCGATTCCCACTGAGCGACCAGACCTGGGTGTCGATGGCTCGCTTGTTCCGCACACGAACTAGGAGGTTCAGGGAGCCTGTAAGAGAGAAACTGGGCTCTGGCATGCTGGGGCAGGTAGCCAAGCCTGCCTGCTGGGCTGGCTCCTGACGCAGCTCTGGGCTGTAAGCCCCAGCTGGCCCAGGGACAGCCTGCAGAGCCCCAGTGGTCATCTCTGAAGGGAGCCACCTTTCTCCTGTGTTCATGGGTAAGTGCCACTGGCAATGATTCATCCACCTGGCCTTTCCAAGGGAAACACACACCCAGACAAAGAGGGAGAGGATGAGGAAGAAGCATTCTGCAGCATGGCTGGGGTGGCATGAGAAGGGGATGGCAGAAATGCTAGCTGCCAGGGAGCTCCGGAGGCAGCTTATCCAATCTTCTGCTTAAAGATGTCTCCTCTCTACATGAGCACAGCATGGTTTTGCCTGGCCAAGTCTTGAACTTGCCTGAGGAAACTAAGTTTCCCTACCATCCAATATGAACTCCCAGCACCACCAGTTGTGGTGACTGTTCCTTATCATATCATTTAATACTATGAAAATATTTTGGTTTCATTATCTTTGAACTTGCCCTTGAAACAGCTGGGGGCCAAAGGCTGACAGCAAACTCCTCTTTGCCAGATAGAGCAAGTCTAGCTCCCTTGACCTATTTTCCTCAGGACCTCTGCTCCCATCCTGATGCCCTTCTGCTGGACCCCACCGATTTCTCTGCATTCCACTTGAAATGGGGAGCCCAGAACATGTATTTGCCTCCCCCTGTTCACCACTGGCACCTGATATGTGCAATGCAGCTAGGAGGGCTCTCCCTGCCCCAGCCCTGGCCATCAGCTGTGGAAATACGACCAGTATCCTCATTCCCCACTTGCCCTGGGAGCAGCCTTGGAGTGAGCAGCTGTTCTTGGAAGCACCAGACAGTGTCGCCTGTACCACACCACCTGGTACCATCCCAGCCCCATGTTTTCATAAAGACCCTGTGAATCAACGCCAACTTCAAGTTCTTTCAAAAAAAGCAATTCCCAAAAGGTTTTGTCTATCATTAAACCAAAACCAAAGCCAACAAATCTCAAAGCATTTCCAGTTCTCACTTTGAAAACAGTGTCACAGCTTCCTACCCTCCACCCACACATGAAACCATCTCAGTTTGTCTCCCTGCAGCATTTTGTTACTATGCCCTCAGATAACTTCTTTTCCTTTTTTGCTTCAGTGAAAAAACATTTTTAAACATTCAATCAGGGCTGACCTGAACCACTTTTTCTTTTTCTCGGAAAATCAATCAATCACAACTCTAGTCATGGTGTTGCTCATCAGTGTTTCTGGTCTCCATACACAGATATATCACACCCGAGAGCAGGGTGGAAATAGTAACCCTTACTCATCCATCTGTAGTCTGTCTGCACTTGAGATGCTGCATTTCCACATGGGTATGGCCTTCGGAGGAGCAGCAGAAAGAGATCAGGGGAAGAGACAGGGAAACAGACTTTCCTATACAACCTCCCTCCTACATGATCCCCCCAAATCCTTCATTCTTGGCACATCCATCTTAGGGGCACTGTGTGAAGGACAGGGACCTGGAAATAATCCCATCAAGTGCCTGGCTGTCAGAAAGTGAGAGATACATCACAGGGAGTTCAGAGCATAATAAAGATGATGAAATGTTTAGATTCCAAGTGAATGACTTACAGGAAAAGGTTAAAAAAATGAAATATGTATATAATTTAGTGAAATGAGGATAGAAGGCACATTATTCTCTGGAAATATTCGGAGGCATTAGCAGTATGGCTAGCTGAGAAAATGAGATGAAAACCTGACAGGACACAGACCGCATATCCAATCCGCTTCCCTGGTGGTACTCAGTTCGGAATGCACACCACAGCCCAAGATATGGAGAAAAATAGATTGTTTCTCCTTCTCTTGAGACCAGCTGGCACTGCACAACCTTGGGAGAACCAAGCCAGTGAGACCTCCCTCCTGGAACCACAGTGCCACAGATAAGGGAAGACGCTATAGGAGGCTCTGGCAAAACCAGCTTTGAGCTGCTGGTTTCTTGGCATCTTCCCTGCCCTCAGCAGCTTCCTATGAAGGAAGGTCTCTCTAAGGATACCTAGTCCTCATGCAGCCCCTTGTCCAAACTGACAGCTCACGCAGGAACTACATAACCCCACAGATCAATGTCAACAGGAGTGTGTTCAGAGCAGCTAATTACAGACACCAGAGCCAGCGAGGTGAGGGATTGAGAGCAAATGAAGAATTAATACGAAGCTGCTAGCAAGCAAGGATTAAAAACAACCATTGTCTATTCTATCCTCATTTGGGGACTTGTAGCTAGGATTTGCTGCACAATAGCCTGGCTGAGTAGCCAGCATTGGGACAAATCACACAGCAAACGAACTTTGATGCCCTAGGAAAAAAGCAAAGGCGAGATAGAAAGAAACCCAGAGAAGCATCTGGAATGCAAATTAGTGCCTCAAAAGCACTGGCTGTGAATGCCTGGCCTAAACCCAAACCAAGCCTGAGCGTATCCTGGCTGACAGCTCCATGTCCTTGCACCATCAGGAAAAACAACCTTGTGGCCCCCGAATTCCCTAATATAACAATAGTGAATACAAGCAGGCATTCTTCAAATTGTTTACAATTGAAAAGGAGCTCCCTTATCTACTCAGAACATGCAGTGTTTCACTACTCCTGTCTACACATGGAAAACTGAAGGTCAAAACAGGGGAGTAGCATGCCCATGGTTGTCTTAGAAATCAGTCACAGTTATGAAGGGCAGCCAGGTTTCACAGCCCTACCTGCAATCCCTGCTAAATTATTCCCTGAGACTGGGAAGGAACTACAATACCTCCATTTTCCAGTAACGCTGTCACTGGGAATATGCTTCTAGGAGGCATGGCAGAGACTCCTGGACTTTGAACAGTGATGAAGCCTCTGTCCCATCTGAACTGAGTCCACAGTGTTGTAGACGTTGAGGTTTGTGCAGGTCTTCTCCTTTATTCCCTTCTACCATGTGTCAGTCTGCCACCAGTTGCCAGTCAAGTTAAGGGCACGTAGCCTTTGATGGAGGTACTTGTAAATGAACCTCCAGATTTGCGCTCCAGGCAGAGCCATAAAACATTGCAGACTTGTACTATGGGAATCTCCAAGTCCTCATCCTTTCCAGTGGTTATAAACTGAAGAAGAACCAAAGTGTGAACCTGCTCTCCAACACCTCATCAGTGGAGATGTGAAAGGCCCATCTGGGACGTTCTCCAGTGCCAGTTGCTGCAGTCACCCATTTTGCCTGGTTTCATACTGCAATCATGCCTAGTTTCCCGTAGCAGAGTCCAAAGCCAGCTGGCTGATTTTGTTACCTATTTTTCTCCTTGCTGCCCCTTCCCCATCTCTCCTGCCTGGCATTTCCTAAGGCCATCTGCTGGTGAAGCACACAAAAAGACAGACCATCTATCTGCTGCTATATCTCTCCAGCTGACCAGAGACACACAAACAAAAGGGAAATCCCAGGACACCAGCAATCCTGTTGTTACCTCTTCTCATACAAGGCAATTGTAGCGTTTGTCTTGTAATCCGTATTACTCCTTCTTCCCAATCAAAAGAAAGAATAAAGGCCAGTGATGAGTGATGAGAAATCAATTACAGTGAGAGCCAGCTGTACCTTTTGCTGCCTGCCTTGAAGACCAGAGCTGGCATTTCAAAAGAGTGGCACTCACACAAAAGACCAGCTGGGCTGCCAGATAGAGTAACCCAAGGGATGCCTTTAAATGTTACCTTCTCACAATAAAAAAAGGTCTTCACTCAGTTTCCACAGGACGGGGATTTCACTGTCACATTGAATTGCAGTATAGATACAGAAGAGCTGGTGCAGGCAGCAGTGGGAGGCAGGCAGGGTCTGTAAGGGTGGGGCCACCAGCACAAACTGTGTGAGATGGCAGAGAAGGTAGAAGTTTCCTCAAGAGTTCTCTGGGGGAGTTAAAGCAGGGTGATGGTGTGGGGAAAAGGCTAAGGAACAGCTCAGTTTACATGGCTCAGATGGAAGACAGGCAGCTGGAGTAGTCAGGAAGCAAAGGGAGGATGACACTACGTGCTGAGAGATGGGGTGCCATGCCAAGTGCAGCAGAGCTCTGTGGGATGGGTAGGGAAGGCTGTTGGGATCCACAGCCAGGAGCTGGCATGCAGCCTGGTCTCACTGCAACTGCCTGCTGCACTCCTGCAAGATCCCTGCTCCAGTACGGGGCAATCTCAGGAGATCAGCTATTTATGAGAATTCCTGGCTGCAGCTCCTGTTTAGATCTGGCACCCAACTGGAAATTCAGGGCTGAAAGCCCCCATGGAAATTCCCAAGGCATTTCCAGTGCAGGCAAAGATGAATTGAGATAAGAAACGGATTGAAAGAGATACCCAGTAGCTAGAAAGAGATTCATGGTGTGGAGAGGACTTAGACCTTGCACAGCTTAGCAGAGTCACCTGCAGACCCAATATGAGGGTTAAAACTAAGCCAGGGAGAAAAGAGCTCTTACATTTCTAACAGGGGCTCTGAGCACTTCTTTGAGTGTTTAATGTTAATGCCACTGATCAGAAACTAAAAGCCCAAAGCTTAGTGCAGGCAAATCCCAGGAGCAAATGACAGTCCCCAGAAAGAATCTATTACTGTTTATAATCTCCACAACAAACACAGGTCTCTCTCCCTCTCTCATTTAAATATATGTTAATGAATAGCAGCCAGCATCAGGCTGGTGTTCTCAGTTACAGAGCTGGGGGGAAAGTTACTGCTCTGAGAGCTAGAGAGCAGAGGGTGCAAAAATAATTGTAGCCCAGACAGAGATGCAGAAATAATACCAAGTGGTACTGACTCGTAATTTCTAGGAATGTAAGTTGTCTTCATGCCATGATAGGATGTATTTACTTGCTCACAGTCTCTCAGGATGCTTCACAATTAACATGTGAGGAGTAAGGCAATTAAAGCCTCTGGGCTGCTTTCAACTCCTGACTACAGAGAAATTAATCTCTACGTGTCTTTCTCTGTTCTCAGCTTGGTGTGCAGGGTCCCCTCTGTCCAGTCATGGGGTCACTCCACATACCTCTTTCTGCAGCCACCACTTCACTAACTTCAGAGCAGGAGGGTTCAGGCAGCTCACCCTGGTCAGAGTTTGGAAAGCACCATGATCCCAAGCTCTACTCACAAGGCACCTGCACTGGGGCAGGCATGGAGAATGTCCAGCCTGTGCTGCCAGCTGGCTGATTGCTGTGGGACACTCCATGCTTCAGTACAGAAGGGAGGCTATGGAGAAAGGAATCAGGGGAAACAAAGCCTCCAGTTTCCTGCTGTGTCTAGGACTTTCTGGGGATATAAACAGCAGTAAGGTAAGTTTTGATTGGCAATGTTTCCCCTACAGCAAACCTGTGAAAACTACTTATAGATGGCTACAGGGAATTTTCTTTGGAGTTAACTGTAGATTTCAAAATCCCAAAGAAACAAACATATTTCCACCTCTAACCTCCTAAACCACCATCAAATGAGGTTGGGCTTGAAGCAATATTCCCTGACATGGCAAAGCCAATTGCACAGATTGATCTATGATCCACCACTATCTATCTGACCAGTCCAGTATGTATAGGAATGTCAGGATGGAGGGAATGTGCCAGCAGAGAAGCAACAACACTCTGAAAAGACAAAGTGGACATATGGGTGGACCCCTGGGGAAACACATTGGGCAGCGGGGACCTGGGCCCTGCAGACAGTGGGATAAATGCAGTGGCATTGTCATGGCTGTCTCGTGATGAGGAATAATGGGAGGAAGGCAGGCAAGCTATAGCTATAGCTCCTTCTCTCCAGCATATCCCCACCTGTCAGTGTACACAGAGAGCAGATGGTGATATGGCAGGAGCAGACTCGCAATGGAGCTGTGCTTGAGCTTCTTTGCTCATTTGATCCACCAGTCTAATTAGAGAAACTGTTAGCATAGAAAGATGAATGATACAAGACTTCCATCTTTGTTACTGTGTTTATGGAACAAAATCCTGGCACCTCTTGTCATGGAAAATTCCCTCAGAGGTTGTTTGTGACCAGTAACAGGCTTTCTATGTGTGGACAACAGGATGTGCTTTAAGGAATTTAAAAGCGAGAGAAAAACCATCTCCATGCTCCATAATGTTAAATTTATGCTATCTCAGAAGAACAAAAGCCCATCCAATATGCAGCCAGAAATGAGTAGAGGGAGGGCACAGGCAGGGTGACTCGGGGTGAGTTCAGAGCTGGTCACTTGTTGGGGCCATGGCTGTGCAGGAGCCCAGTGCTGCCTGTGACTCAGCTCCAGGCAGGGCAGCAGGAGCCTCAGGTGCTCAGAAGTGACATGGATGCTCTCCTTCATTTCTCTGTGCAGCTGCTGGCAAGCAGGATGGGATGATGCTGATGGGTGCAGCTCCTTCCCTCTTTCCTGCTGTAGCTGGTAGTCCCCAGAAGTGCTGGATACTACCTTAGAGAGGAGAGGCCGTGGGGGAAAATCATAGAATTGTTTATGTTGGAAAAGACTTTTAAGATCATCAAGTCCAACCATTAAAAATGAGAGTATGATAAACGAAGCAAGGACTCCATGTGTAGGCAACTTTTCCCACCAATTTTGCAGACTCAAGAGGCAGAGGGAAGCACAGTTCAGCTGTGAGGTCTGTTTGCTCTTTGTTCACCCTCTGTTTCGTGACATGCCCAGATGCCTCCAAGCAATGCTCTCTCTCCTCCCAGCTTTGATAACGGGCCCTTTCATCTTTGGCACCAGAGACAGCTGGGTCCTTTGCAGAATTCATGTGCTCAGCTCTCAGACTGAGAGCATGCACTGTGCTCAGCACTCTCCGATGAGCTGAAACAAAGTCTACTTCACAGACACTGCCAGGTTTAAAAGAGCACAACAGCCAGACAGGGGACTCTGCCTGTCTCCCTTCTGTGGGCATGCTTTACAAAGACCTCAGCAAGAGAGGAGGGAGCCTCTCAGAGACCCCAAAATACAAGTGATGTGTGTGGAAGGGTTCCTGACAAAAGCCCTGCAGACACAGCTGTACTTATGCTGAGGAAAATTGTGCCTGTCTCTTCTCTAGCCCTGTGAACGATTTCCCTGTTTCCCCATCATCACCCTGTCTGTTGTGTCTCTGTCCCAGCAGCCAAGCACATGGCATCTGCACGGCTGCAGGGCTTGGAGCAGATGGGCTTTTTTCCTGCAATGCTGAAGCCAGCGAGACAGCAAGAAGGAGCAGCTGAGATCACATATTCTTCCTGCTGAACTGAAGACACCACTCATAAGCTGTTCTCTGGCCTCATTCTCTGCCTGGCCCAGGGAGATGTGAGAGGATGAATGGTTCAGGCCTTGGAAGTGATTTGCTGCAGGAAGGCTATTTGTTAGAGCAGGCTGTGCTCCCAGCTTTGAGTCAGGATGCATTATAGCAAAAGACTCTTTTCCCACTTCATGCCTGCCTTACCTTCATCAGAAAACTTCAAGGTGACTAGCTGAGACAGTGAGACTCCAAACCTGCAGCTGCAAACACCTTCAAGTGTTGGGGTGCCTGTCATCCCTGCAGAGGTCTCTTTGGGAGAGGAGGTCACTCGTAGAAGTGATGGTGATGACTGACACTTATTGAGCATTTCTTTGATTTTCTGGGATGCATTTTCATACATTACAAAATCATGTCTGGCTGAAGCTCGAGTACAGATTGGGATGGATGCACAAGTAGTGTATCATGGTTTTGCACTCTGGCCCCATAGCCTTTATCCTGTCAAAGCACCCAGGGGCGTGTCCAGATATGCACCTGGAATGACCAAGAGTGAAATAATTAATGGTCCATGGAGATGTTAGAAGAGTGACGAGGGAGTGCTAGAGAACTAGCTGGATATGCTCTGAGAGCTCCTGTTTCCTCTTAAGTGGCTGTTAAGTTTTGTATATATCAATTTCAGAGTCTGATTAATTGATGCAACACCTGATGTCT
Source organism: Dasyornis broadbenti (assembly GCA_013397935.1). Classification (NCBI taxonomy): domain Eukaryota; kingdom Metazoa; phylum Chordata; class Aves; order Passeriformes; family Dasyornithidae; genus Dasyornis; species Dasyornis broadbenti. The sequence continues at coordinate 2,027,593 of VZRN01006264.1, forward strand.
CAGGAGACGACCAGGTTGCAGTGTACCCTTACAGCTCCTCAACATTGCACAAGCCTGCTGCTGTGAGTTGAGTCTGAATGGAAAGATGTTCTGCTGAAGGAAGGGAGGGAGGATCACAGCAACTGCCCACCAGAGGAATAACTGTGTCTCAAATCAGGTGACCAGGAGCAAAGAAAATCTGTGAGGATTCAGGGCATCTGCAAAAGAATGGGTGGCAGCAATCAGTGCCCCGACAGCCGTCCTGACACAATCTGCAACAGGAAAGTCGCCAGATATTCAACTGGTAAGACAGAAGGAGCGGACTTTTGAAGAAGGCAACATTTCAGTACCCATCTCCACTGGGAACTTGATTCTGTGATGCACTTTCAGTGAGGGGCAAGGAAAGGCAGGGATCAGTGAACCCACATTCAAGGTACTAAACAGAATGCCTGCATCAACATGAAGAGACGATATTTGTGGGATAGAAAGGACATGTAGCCAATACACATCTGAACGCCTTTCCCTCCTCTCCATGTCTTCTTCAGCTTTACATGTCAAGATCTTTGGCTTAGGGATGATTCAATACTGCATATCAAACATGCTGTTGGTGCTCTTTTTAAGTAAATATCTAATGAAGGTATAGGCACATAGTATTTACTGGGCTCCAGCAAAAGGAACTGAAGGGAAGTCTCTGCCCTTGGTTATGCAGAAGTTTGATTAGATGACGTATGGGTACCATTGGGTCTTAATAATCTATAAGTCTATGCCTCTAACCCAAAGTTCTCTGAAGACTTTAGAAAAATAATGACTTCATCTATCTTTGGTTCAGAGCCACTGTATTGAACTTACAGAGGTTGACTGACACTTTATAAATACATAGTCTTCCTGCTAGGTATTTATAATCCTTGCTCATGATCATGGTATTTGACTAACCTCCCAAAAAACCCAAGCAGACACTACTAGAAGAGACCACAGTCTATCCAAAGAGTCCATACCATGGTCCAAAGGAAGGTGCTGAATCTCTTAACAAATCATTAGTCGAATACGTATTTATCGATGGAGGAAAGAGTAAAGCCAAGAACTCATCTGAATAAGTGGAGAAAGAATGAGTATTTAAAAAATCGAATACATTTTTTCATTACAAACTGTTCACTTAACTCTAACTGCAACTTATTTTCAAGACCCTAGAGGGAAGTGAATCATACTCATTAGGAAAATCAGCCTCCCCTCAATCAATCCAGTGATGTAATCTCTACTGTGTAGAGTTATTGCACTGGAGATAATGGCATGGATTTAATGAACAACACATTTCTATATAAGGCAGACTTTATGTATCCACAAGAACTGTGCAGTGGCAGGGAGCTGTGTTCATAAACAATGTTAGGGTAGAAACGAGGGAGCTGCGATGTTGAACCTTACAAAAATGATGTCTCTGTTGTTCAAGCTGCTTTCGCATTGACATAACTGGTACCTACCAATCTGTGTGACCTGACAGCTCTGACTACTGTCACTTGTCAGAAACAAGCTGAAGCCACATGGCACTCACCAGCTCCTACGTGTCATCATCCACCACGGCCTTTTAGACACGCCTTTGCACTGATTGCATCATCTGAGCTGAAGAAGTAAAGAAGCAATTCAGTTTGGGAGGCCTTCCAGGTCCGTGATTCCTCCTCAGCAGGAGGGCATCAGTGGTGACACTGCCTGTGTAAGTGGCCTGCCCACAACCCAATGCCCTCTGTGAAACAGCTACAGCTTTCTTGAACTTGGATGCTGTGGTCTGATCAGGTCTCATTGTTTCCAGTGACTCAACCAAAATCCCTTTTAATCAGTCCCCAGCACTGCTCCTCCTGGTACCTTAGAATACAGTAGAAGAGAAAAAAAGAAAAGGGAATGGAAAGAGAAGTTGGAAAGGACCTTCAACCACCAACTAGTCCAACGCCTGACCACTTAGATCACCTCTCTAGGAAGCCTATTCCAGTGTCTGACCACCCTTTCAATAAAGAAATTTGATCCTTCCCTGATGCAGTTTTGAACCATTCCCATGCATCCTGTCACTGGTTACCATGGATGAGCACCTTTCATCCCCTTTCCCTCCACAAGAAACTGTAGGCAGCAATGAGTACTTCACAATTTTATTGGAAACTTCTCATTCTGTTTATACATAGACCAGACTTAGCTGGGGTGGTCAGATAATGTCTGTGTCAGCAGTGGAACAATCACACCCTTAAACTCTCTATTCACCGTGGCTGAAATTTCCATGTCCCTCTGAGCAGCCTTCATCCTGTGACCTGATCATGGAGACATCTCCTGCTTCAGGGCCTGCGAGAGCATCCAGCAGTGAGCAGAAGGCTGTTCAGATCATAACCTGGCTACCACTGAGTTAGGAGACATGAGAGAAAGGTGGCAGGGGACTGGTGGGACCAGCCTGTCAGGGAAACTGTCCTCTTAAAGCATCCCCCTCTCAGGTGGCCCCTGGGAAGGGAGGAAGAGGAGTCTGATGGCTGAAGCAAGGACTGGAGGATTTGCTCCCAGCTGCAATGCTGACTCATCCAGCCAATCTGGCAAAGAGGCTTTTTGAACTTGGTGAATAGTTGCTAGCTGCCATGGCTAGTTTCCTCCCCTGAAGAAAGCAAGCAATTCCGCAGAAACACAGAATCACAGGATATTCTGAGCTGGAAGTGACCCACAAGGATCATCACATCCGACTCTTAAGTGAATGGCCCACATGGGGATCGATGCCGTGACCATGGCATCATTAGCACCAGGCTCCAACCAACTGAGCCTCATTTGATATTTCTACACCAGCCACAAGTTAGACACCCTCGTTCTTGAATGCCTGGTAGAAATGGGATTTCTTTTCTTCACCTCCCTCTGATTTTTGTCTTGGGGCTGGCAGGATCACAGGGCAATGTGAAAGCTTGCTACAGAGGGGGCCAGAGGAAGAAAAACGGATGACCAAATAACTTCAGAGGAACGGGAATTGCCTCCAGGGAGCTCCCCTTCATCCTGCTCTCTCATCAGCTGAGAGACATTCAACAGCGTCCTGCTCTGCTAGTCACTGAATATTTTATATCACGGCTACAACCAGTCCATTTGTATTCTGTTTCTCTCTTTCGTCATATCTATTATAAACGAGTAGTGTCTGGGAACTCTCCCAGGGAAGATTTGCCTGGATGGCTAAGGATATTTTATAGTCAAATGGTGAGAGTAAACCAGCTTTCAACTTCTGTAGTGGGGGAAGAAAAAGGTAATAAAAGGGTTATTAAAATAATAAATAAATGTTGGGATTTTATACGGCTACTTTTTGTAGTGACAGAGCTTCAGTTTGCTCCATGATGGAGCTGGAGTTGCTGGAAAAGGCTTGGGATGGGAGACACCCTCTTGCTGGCACTGTCTGCTGACAGGAACAATCTGGTACGCTCTTGCTGGCACCTGGCTTGGCAGGACTGTGCTGGCATTAGGTGAGCCAGGGGTTGTGGCCATGACTGCAGGCATCAGGAATAGCTGGGTGTATGGGAAGCAAGGCATGGCTCAGGATTGCAGCAACCCCACCTTCCTATCTTTCCATGTGTGAGATGGGTAGGAGGGCAGGGTCTGTCTCATCATTTCACAGAAGTGCTACTGAGTCCTACACTCTCCTCTAACCCAGGGTTAAAGAAGAAGAACTGAATAAACTTGTTTTGCCCCAAGGACTCTGAGAGAACTTCAGCCAATAAGGGCATCAAGCCTGGCATCAGGATACTGAGTTTCAATTTGCAGACAGACATATGGTGGGTTTGCTGGACCAAGTCATGTATTCCACAGGCCGAGAGAAAAAGAACTTTTTCTCATTTTGTTCTCTTTCAGTCTCTGTCTAGTCAGTCTAATTTTAAAATTTGCTCTCAGCTCAGCAGCACCCACTGTGGAAATCATCATATGGCATAGAAGAGTTTATCCACTTCACAGAAATCTATCAGCCCATTTTGTACAACAAGAGGAAAACAGGGATCAGGCAGAAGCCATAACATTGGGTTGAGGGGAAGAATCAACAGATTTAAAAGGAGTCCAAAGCTGAGGAACAGAAAATGGCACTCAGTAGCTTTCTTAGGTCTTGGGAGTCACTGTAGCTTTTGGGTAATTTGTGGGTGGAGCAAAGCAGTAAAGAGTTAAAATGCTAAAAGCAAAAAACCTGTCATGAATTGATTCTCTGGCATGTCCAGTCCACCCCATCTCCAGACCACCACATGAGAACTGTTAAACTGAGCTCTCTTCCAAAATCAAGCAAATGCTGATGAGCTTTTACTTTACCTGTGAAATGAACTTGGGAATATGACACAAGAAAAACAGAGAGAGGCCTCCTCTCTCTGTATCTTTTTTTTTTTTTTTTTGCCAATCTCCCACCAGTCTGGGCCACTCTTCATGAAAGAATGAGATCCCTTTCCAGGCCATCAGGAGAAGACGTGCAGGAATTAGGCAGCAGAGCTGACTCACCACAAAGGCCAGCTGCAGGGAACACATGAGTTTTCCAGACAGCATTAACAGCTGGACTCTGTCAGTTAAGTAGGACCAGCCGGTCCAGGAAAACCTGGTGTGAGCCAACACTGGCAGTGTTCTGCCTGAGCAACCTGCCACCGCCGGCATGACTACAACATGGAGCAGCCTGTCTGCAGGGGGAATCCAGATGTGTGAAAACACCTCTGACCTAGCCTGATTCCACGTGCAGAGAGCAGATACGAACCCTTAAAACACAGACACAGATGGAGACCTGCTCAGTGAACTGCAGCACAGCTCCTAGTCCCAGACACTCATGCTGTCAGGGTTTCAGCCTTGCCTAGATTTTGCAGTTTAACCCCTCAGCTGTGCCACATGTGCACACAGACGTGGCCAGACTCAGGAGCATGTTCCCTCCCAATGACATCTACAGTACTGAGCACAGAGCTGTTAATTAACCCCGCTTATTGAAGGGCGGACACATTCCTGCCTGGGCCCTGATTTTTCAGTCAGGCTCTAGTCCAGCAGGTGATTAATAACTCTGTGTGCTGTGGGAAGAGTGCATCTATTATTCAAATTAATGAAATTATAATCAAGAGGTGACGAATTAGCAGTTGCTCCTTGACTGGATATGGAAACTCATTAGTGTGCCAGGCGCTTCTGTGGTGCTTGCTGCACTCGAGGCTTACAGTAATGAGAGGAGGGAGCCAGGCAGAGCTGGCATCCCCTTGGCACAGCTGGGGGAACACACATCCTGCCCCCCCAATATAGCTGTGGCCACCACAGAGCCCCTTCACCCTCATTTCCTCTCCAATGGACAGACTGACTGTAAGATGCTGCCTCAAGGATGGGCTGTGACGGCCTCACAACCCTGACACTGCTGGGCTGTGGGTATGGGCCAAGTATTTGAGAGCAGCAGCCCATCCTGTTGCTTGGAATACTGGAGTAGGACTCTCACCCTCTGGAACTGCTGGTCCCAGGCACAGCTGCTGGAACAAGAGGCTGGACATGTACCCCAAGAGCCCATATGAGGCTGGGTTTCCCTTTGCCTGCAGGGTACTCACCAATGTGCTTCCCGTACATGTGGTAGTAGAAGGAGACACAGTAATACTTGGCAGTGATATTGTAGAGGGGGCTGATGAGCCGGGCTTTGTCTCCCGTCACCCGGGGCCGGGATGCCTCGATGAACATGTAGTAACCTACAGAATGAGAGGGAAACGTGGGCAAAGGCAGGACACACTGGCTCTCCCTTCCTCCAAATGATGGGATGCCAGCGAGGCTGGGAGACCACCCCTGTTCTGGGAGACATGGCCTTGCTCTTCCCAGCTGCCCTGCACCCACTGTGATCCTGGCCAGAGACACTTGCAGCATGTCCGCAGTGCCTCCCCTGCCTCAGCAGTGTTTAGGGAAGAGCAGGAGACACAGGCATGTGCAGAGCTGCAGTGAGCGCACATAGCAGGTGAATCCCTGAGCATGCACATGGGTGCATGAACGTGCATGAACATGCATGTGTGCAAAACGAGCCTTGCTCCTGCAGCACAAAGAGCCTCAGAACCGACTGCACGGTGCAACAACACCAGAAAGAGAAGGGAGAAACCATTCCAGACTAATTTCCCTGCCTCAAGCAGAGGGAGAGAGGATTTGGTACATCTAGCCTAAACAATGTTGTTGTCTAAAGAGAACAATACCCAAGCAGTTGTTAACAGCCCAGCGAGGAACAGATTAGCCATTTAATTTGTTAACATCACTTTCAATGCTCAATCAGGTTGGTGCACTGAACACTAATGGGAAAACCCATTTTCTTAGCTAGCCATTGGATGTTTCCCATTTTTTTTCTGAATTCAAAGATACGTGTTTGCATACAAATTTACTTTTCTTATTAGAAGGACATAATATCCAGGTAAACTGGGAGCATGTACTCCATGCACAGCTAGGGTGAGCACTACGTAACACCAGTCTCCTCCAGCTAGAGGTGAGGCTTTCTCCTGCCCCACAAGCAGCTCCTGTCTGGTCTCTCATGCTTCTGTGCATGGTACTAAGGAGATCTGGTTTTGTCCCTGAGAGCTTCTTTGAAGAAAAAGCTGACTAAAAAGTACAGGGCCATTTCTAGGTGTTAGAGATATTCTCCTACGCATTTATCCCTTTTTTTTTTTTTTTACTTCAAAACAAGCATCAAACAGTGCAAGGGCATTAGGCAGCAGGCAATTAGCTGGTAACAAGAACTAATGCTCACACTATTCCCATCAACAAAGTTGTGGGTGTTTTAATTGTGTGTTTCATGCCAATCAGTAATATGCAAATTTACTGCCTGCTCCCTGCACCCTGTGGAAAGGAGATCAGCCCTCCACCAGCTCCCAGAGTCATAAGGCTCCTGACAAGAGACGGTGTGCAGCTTGCCTCCCCAGCCAGGCCAAAAGAAACCCAGACTTGTGCCTACCCTCTGGCGTACCGCTGATGTCCGTGGGGGGCCCTGTGTTGACAGTGCGCTTGGGGTTCTGGGTCAGGGCATTCTGCCGGGTCCAGTCGAAGTTGTCCATCTTATCCTGCATGAAGCCACAGATCTTCTCGTCCTCAAAGCGGCACGTGTTATCTGTGGGGATGGGAAGGGAAGGGGCTGCTCAGCTGCTGCTTTTCAAACATGCTCCCCAAGCTGCCTGGGTGCTCACAGCAGTGCTGTGTCACTGAGGCTCTGTGTCAAGCCAGGGGCAGATGGGCAGTGCCCCCGACCTCAGGAGGAGGCTGAAAAGGAAGGTATCATAGAAATCACAGAATGGGTTGAGTTGGAAGCAGCCTCAAAGATCATCCAGTTCCAAACCCCTTGCCATGAGCAGGGATGCCATTCACTAGATCAGGTTGCACATCCAACCTGACTTTGGACACTTCCACGGATGGGGCACCCATAACATCTCTGGGCAGCCTTCTCCAGTGCCTCAGCACTCTCTGAGAATTTACTCTTAACATCTAGTCTAAATCTCCCCTTTTTTATTTAAAAGTGTTACCCCTTGTCCTATCACTTCCCATGATATATCAGTGATTAGTGCTATTACAGAAGGGTAAATCCAGGCTGATGGATGTGATGGTCTGACAAAATAGAATAAAGCTATTACGGCTAAAGCGAAAGAGATTCTCTGAGAGATCGGAAGTGGCAAATGTAGAGGAGGGTAAAGAGATCACTGAAGGCAAACTGGCTACAAGGGCTTTTATATCAGAACAGCTTGATGGTAGAATAATTTCCCCAGGAGAGAGGAAAAAGTAGCAGCAGACAACCCCCCTTCAGGCTATATATTTAACTAAACTATGACACACATGAGAAAAAATCAGCTGTGGAGAAGAGGTCAGCTCAGTGTGACAAACGTGTCATTTAGCCAGAGTACATCTAATTTATACCAGCTAAAAGGCACATTTGATTTTGCAGCTTATGCTGGTTCCCCTAACAAAATAAAACACGTAGGTAAAAGATTTTTATGTAGGATCAACCACATGTGCAATAGGGCTAACTTTTATTACTACCACAAGACAGTTACACCCTACAGCAATATTGTAAGACAGATGAAAAATCTTGTGCATAGACATAACCCAATACGGACTTGCAGAGATTGGAATGAATTGGACATGACCAGGCTGACGATTGTAACCTTTGTGCTAAAAAGGTAGTTCTTGAGTCACAAAAGCAAAGGCCAAGGACCAGCTTTACACTGCTGACATAATAGGAGAGGGTTGGATAAAACAGGCAAAAAAGAGAGAAAACGGGTCCAAGAACTGGTGTGAAAACTGCAATGTGCTGTGAAAGGTCCCAGGGCAGCAATAAGAGCTGGAGAATGAGCTGGAAATGGGATCTGAGACCTTGCGAATGATGCAGATACATCAAGCACAGATATCTTTAAGTGGTGCTTTTATGTAAGAGCAAGGAGGTGTGCTATGAAACTGAAAGACAAAGCCATGAAAGAACACTTACAGAAAGGAAAACAAGGCTCTTGAGAAGGGCTTGGGATGTACTAGGAACCTCATCCATTACATGCTGGTGCAAGACTCAACTTTTTGGGGTTTACTTCCCACATTGCTCCTATTATTTATCATGCCTAGATAAAGAGAAGCCCAAATGCCTACTTGGGCGCTTGTATTCTTGTATCTTCAGGGATGACTTGCTCTGGTTTCTGGTCAGGAGGTTTTTTTCCTAGCATAGATGACTCTGGCAGGACATGGAGGGCAGAGTAGGGTCCTCAACCTACGGGCTGGGTGCCAAGGATGGCACAGACAAGGGAAGTTTTCTGCAATGTCAGGGCCAAAAGCTCCAGACACAGTACAATGTGATAGTAGGAGCTTCATACACCTACCATACACAACAAAATCTGTTGTCTTGTACCAGAGAGGAGAGACTACCCATGAAATGAACAGAAGCTTGACTCTGAGATGCTGCACCTTCTGGTGGCTACCCTGTACCTAGCAACCTTCGCATCCCCTCCCATGTGGAAATGAAAACATCTGTAAACCAAGCAGACACCAAAGGTCTGCACACCCGTGTGGCAGGGAAGTGGGTTCCCCCTTCTTGCCTGTCTCTTTCCAGCATCCCACCAAAGCAGTGAGAAAAAGAGAAGGCAGCCTCCTCCTGTGGCCTGCAAAAGTGTCTTTGCCAGGATAGGCTGGACAGTGCGTGGCAAGCCAAGGGCCTGGTTCACAGACCAGGGCAGCTGGGTTTTCCATAAGCTCAGTGGGAAATGCTGCATGCCCATTCGTTGGGGCTGAGCACAGCCAGTGGCGTTTGTCTGGGCTGGCCACTTAACTGCTGATTAACCCTGGCTAAGTGCTTTCCGGTCAATCTGCTCATTTCTAATTAGCATCCAAATCCAAATTAGCCACTGCTCTGCAGTGCCTAGCACAGGGGCCCAAACTGCATCTGGAGTTGAAGAAGAAGGGGACACATGATGGGGCAGATGCTTGCAAGGTCTGAGGCAGGGCAGCTGTGTGGGATGGGGAGCCTCTTTCATCCCCAGAACAAAGAGATGGAAGGAGAGAAGAGTGAGAAAGCAGCTCTTAAGGGTCCTTCCTCAGCTCTCACGGCTGAGAGAAGGGAGTTCATGGCTGTACCAGATACCCAGTGGTCCTCAAAGGAGAGGCTGGAGCCCACAAGCTTGTTGATGTTGCTGGATTGTGTAATACCCCTGGTTTCTCTCCAGTGGATCAAAGACGAATATCTGCATGACTCCAGGTCATGGGTTGCCAGCTGCATTTAGGAGAGACACGTTTTCTCTTAGAATGGCATTATCCTACACAGGAGGATCCACCATGACTGTCCTTTTGCAAAAGGACCAGGGCAGTTTGCACCTCTGACCCTCTTGAGCACACAGACCGTCACAGAAAGAAGGCATCTTTCTCCAGCACAGAATTACTTTAACAGGAAATATCAGGTGGAAAGCAGAGTTGGAAGCTGGAACATAGAGGCCAGCCAGGCAACTAATTGAGAGGGAACAAACTCACAAATGAGGAGGCACAGAAATCAAAGGAAAGGCTGATTAAGGAGAAAGCACAAGCTCAGGTGGAGATCAGAGAGTTGTGCAAGACAAGAGGATTTGAGGACAGCATTCCCAGCTCAGAAAAAAGGCCTGATTGTGCCAGCCTGGTGGACTACTGTGCCTCATTTGTAAGAAGCCACACACACAGGATGAGACTGCTCAGAGCAGTTGACTCAAAAGCCTATAGAGAGCTCTTCTAATGTCCAAACAGGGCCCTGAGTACATCCTCTCCTCTCACTCAAATGCAGCTACTTCCAGAAGGCAACACAGATCAAGCAACTCTGATGCTTAACCAACAACACGATCCATCTTATGTGCAACACCGCTTGTGCAGGAGTTTGTAACTACAGCACATCGCCTCTGCTGAGCTTGGGAGCTCAAGGCACTTTGCAGCAACAAATGAACAAAACTTCTTAACATCTCTGTGGCATGGCAATGCCTCTTTCCATATATCTTCTGCATTACACAAGGGGAAACAGAAGCACAAAGTATAGAGAGACAGATTTAAGGCCACAGCAGCAGTGCCTAAGCTGGAAACGGAACCCAAGTGCTCTGACTCCTGGTCCTTTGGTTGAAAACAAACCACAGGAAAGCAAAGCTCTGTGGTTTCTCTGAGCTAGAAGAGGAGGTGCCATGAGTAACTAGGAAGTGTTCAGTGGTTTGGGACACTGCCAGCATGTCACCTCTGGATGGTTAACAACAAGGCACCAGGAGAAACCTGGCATATCCAGCCAAAAATAAAACCTTTAAATGACCTGCTGTGCCTCAGAGGCCACAGAAGTGATCTGACTTTTGACCACACTTGTGTGATGCAAACCTTCTTGCAGACTTTCACTATTTGCCAAGGATCCTAGTTCATCATCAAGGTGTGAAGAAAGCTTCCTGTTTAAAATTTAAGCAGTGGATTTAAATATTGAACACAGAAGTTTTTCTCTGAATTATTACAGGTGAGGTGGAGGTGGCAGGGAAGCTGGCTCCTCAAAGGCTGGAGTTAGCACTTCTTCACCAAACAGATTTCCCTGGCAGGCTTTGCAGTGGTGGCAGCTCAGAGTGCAGAGATATTTGCTTCCAGTTACAGACACCTCCCTGCATTCACAAGGGAGAGACCCTTTGCTGTGGCAAGTAGCATTTCTTGTTGCTTTGCCTTCTTGAGAAACATAATGGAGGTTTTCCTTTCAAATCCTTAGGGGAAAGCCATTCCTGGTTCTGAAATTCTGGCTGCTAGATGAATGCAAAAGATAATAATCCTGTTCTAGCTGCAGACTATGGGTGAATAGCAGATGGAGTGCACTTGAATAAAACTGCCTTCATCATTTAGCTCTGGCCTGACAACTGACAATGCCTTGAAGCATAAAGGACCACGCTCTGAGCCTCAGCTCTGTTGCAGACCTGCTGCATGACCCACAAGCTATCACTTTCTGGACATCTGTTTCTCCACCTAGAAAATGAAGACAATGAAAACTGTACTGACACCTCAAAGTACGTCATGATCTAAGAAAGAACATTCAACAGCCTCTCCCACTGCAAGCTTCTATAACCAGTAATGGAAGGAAGCTTCACAATACTGTAACTGGTTAAGTCATCCTATTTGCCATCAGGATACAAGGAACTGACACCTTTTTTAACCTTTGCATTACAAACATTCTTGAAGAATGGGCACAAACTTGAGTAATCCAGCTCTAAACACAGGCTGACATCTCATTCCCACACGTACTTCCTGAACAAACTTGGATTCCTGTGGACTCTGAGAACTATCAGAGATCAGACACCCAACCAGTCGCTGGTAAGCAACAAGCCAGGCTAATCTACAACAACCAACATCGGCCACGGATCACCACCCACTGTACTTGTCTGTGGTCCCAAAATCATGGTTTTAGTATCACACACAGCCAGACTGGGGCTATGTAAGAAATAGTGTTGCTGCTCTGGAAGGGCAAGACATGTTGGCCATCATAAAAATAAACCAATTATCACATATACTTCTAATGACCTCATCACCATGGTTGCACAGTTACATCTGACAGAGCAAGGGAAACCAAAATACACACTGCTGAGGAGCTGGAATGGGTTGTGGGGCAGAGTTTAGGTTAGAAAGCAAAGGTTATATACAAATGAAATTGCAGAGGAGATAAAAAGGACAGACCAGATTCCCCAGCCCTGGAATTTAGTTGTGACATTAAAATAATCAGTTATTCTATAAGAACTTTAAGGTAATACCTTAGAATTAAGATAATTCTTAGGCAGTTTCTAAAATATGAATTCTGTTTTTCAGAACCAGATTAACTGATTATTAAGAGTCAGTCTTATTGGTAACCTCTAAATATTTTAAATTCCCTGTGTCTTCTGATCACTTCCTCTGCTCTTCCTTTGCTTTTCCTTTATAACCCAATACCTGGCTCTGTAACCATGCCACACGCATGCCTGCCCCAATGTTATTAACATCTTATTAGGCTGAGAGAGAAAATGCATGAAGAAGTAATTGTATTAAGTGACTCTCAGAGTTTGTAAATTAATCACCATTGTGCATGCCCTTGGATCAGGCTGCCAGAGGCATTAATCATCTAATCTTTGCCTTTCACTCGAGAGCTCTCAATGTTTGCTCCCAGAATTTGGCTGGGCAGCTTAGCATGAACTTTTCCCTGAGGGTGGTGGTAGCAGGGGAAGTAGGAAAAGAAGAGGTAGCAGGAGGGATTTCCATGTTACTGGGATGAGAGTCAGGGAACTCAGCCATGGTCCAAAGAAAGAGCTAAAAGCCTTTGGGCTCATATTTCACTGGCAGCAGGTCTGAAAGGAAAGGGTGCATCTGAAAGCAGGTGTGGTAGGTCTGATTTTAGGCAGCCAATCTCAAGGCACGAACTCATGGGCAAGACCCTCACGACTGGCCCAGCGGTCCTAATATCCACCAGAGGCTGTGCAACTTATATCAAGGGGAAATTGCAAGTGTTGGGTTTACTGCATGAAAAACACGAGTGGCTGAGTTATCAGCTACCATAGGCAAATTTCCTGCAGTTGTTCTGGACTCAGTCAAGCTGCCAAAGCACCCCCAGGCAGGCAATCTGAAGGCTCAATTTACAAAGACCCCAAGAGATTGATACAATTAGGACTGAAGTTGCTCTGGGTTTACCAGTGATTTATGCAGTGTAAAAGCAAGTTGCAAAAGGCCAGATTTTGTCACTTCCACCTGTAGGCTGGGACGCTTGCCTCCTCCAGCAAGTACCGAGAGACACATTCTACAGGAGGTCCCTGGCAATATGCTCTGTGTTTCCCAGTGAGTTTTCTATGGAGAATATTTAAAGAAGATCAGGAAGTGAGGAAAAGCAAGCAAATGGAATCAGGAATTAGAGCCACAAAATGCCTCTGACTCGGTAAGAAGCTCCTATTCTCAGGCAGAGTATGGTTCATCAAACCATCCTCAGAGAGTGAACGTGCAAGAATTAACGCCTCGGGGCCACCTAAACAAGACAGCTCCATATCCTGATTCTTGGCTGCTATCACCTAACCCTGGTTTCTCCTCCCCACTGCTACCCTGCAGTGCAGCAGTAGCACTTACCTACACATAGAGTAGTACTTTAAAACACTGAACACTGACTCAGCAGCTGCAAACAGGGAGAAACAGCTACATGCTCTCCACGGAGCACTAGCAAGTAGTCTGCCCATCTCTGCCCAAGAGCTTCGCCTGGGCTTGCATCCTACAATCAAAGCAAAGGGACTTTGTTGCATTCCCTGAAGATCATTCCCCCACTACTTACAGCAAGCTAGAATTTCTCTTTTGTGCTCAATGGGCACGATCATGTTGACGTTAAAGACCATCATACTTAAACATTGTGTATTCTGCTCTCAAAATCAATGGGAACTCTGGATGCTCAATACAGATGGGCCTGCATCTTGCCAGGAATGATCAGAAGGTAAATAAGCAAATTAACAGTGATGGCACTGGAGGGGAGGAAGAAAGGGACTGTGTTCAAGAACTTTGCAAGAAGAGCCAGATCTGAGCTGGAGACTTCTCCATACAAGCCTGCAGAGGTATCAAGTGGTATATTTCCTAGTCAGAAGAGGATGGGGAATATTCCTAAAAACAGGTATTTTGGGGAACATTTAATACCCTGTTTACTGGAAGTAGACTGCTCGTGCTGGGGCATGGGGGTGTGTGCTCAACATCACACTCTACCCAGTCACAGAGATATCAGGTGTGAGTGAGAGGCATATTCCTGGTGTAAATCTCCTGGCAGTAACTTGAGGTACAACAAATGGCAATATTTACTGGAAGCTTTAGTGTATGCAATTTCATCCTCTTTCAGGGAAAAAGATATGACAAAGTCAGCTGTGTATTCCAGCTGTTTGTCTTGCCTGATCTGCTGGAGCACTTGACTAACATGAATTGCATTCAAAGCATTAACACAAAGGTCTTGATGCTTACCTGTTGGATTGGGATAGTTGATTGCTGGAAAAAGAAACAGAAAAACAAGTCAGAACAGCAAGTACTCCCCCAAATCACAAATCATAATCAAAGTCTGAAAATAAAACAAACACATCAAGAAAGGTCACAAATGCACAAGTCTCCTGGCAGCACCCCTGTGAAAAAGCAGTGCTTGGTGTCTGTTTTGGTAGTGGAAAAAGATGCTGACACTGATCCAAGCAGCAATAAACCTTAGGAAAACCCCACCCAAGGGGTGATCCTGGGATCGCACAGGGAAACCCTTCTGGCAATCCAAGTAGTTTCTTTCTGGAGCATCCAGTGGGATAACATGCCCTTAGTTACCAAAGCCTGGTATCTAAGAGGGACATCAAAACAGTTTGATGCACTGTGGAAGTTTGAGATGACAGGTATGCAGGGGACACCAGACGCATTGTCAGTCCACAGGACAACACGGTTGTGTGAAATCACAAAAACATAGGGGAAAGATCTGTACTTTCTGCTGAAACAGAGCGTCCAAACTCCTGCTGGAGAGTAAAGAAATAATAGAGTTGTGGGAACAGAGAGCTGTGAGCTGTTGAGATGATGGGGAGAAGAGTATGGTCAATGTATATCAATGGGATAATGTGGGATTCATGGGATTGGACAGAGCTACAGCTTTACAAGTGGCTAGTTAGGAAAGGAATCATGCATTCAGCTCTGGAAATAACTGAAGTCTCCTGAAATCCTCTTACTTTTATGGCCATGTGGCTAATACACAGCATCTGGTGGCTGTCTTCTATAATACACCACTGTACCATGGGAAGCTGCAGCATGTCCTGAAAGGACACTGGGGTTTTGGGGATCTCCTGCCCACAGAGTAGAGAGTGCATATCAGGGCTGCTGAGAAAAGGATGAGTGGAGACTGACCTTCGGAGGTCTCTATTTACCACTCTGCACTGATGGCAACAGCCAAAGTACAGTCAAATGTGATAGCACTTTGCCATCAAAACTCCTCAGAGCCCAGAGACCCACCCAAGGGTCACAGAAGACCACATCTGTGCATGATCATGTCACTAGGCCTGAGGCTCAGACCCACTGTCGTAGGCAGGACCGTGGAGGAGACACCTACGTTCCATGTACCGGATGATGCGGGCAGCCATGTCTCCAGCCCCAAAGCTGGTGATGGGTGTCAGGCGAACTTCATAGCTCTGAGGCACTTTCAGGTTGGGCAAGATGTGCTCCAGCAGCAGCCCTTTCTCCATTTTCTTCACAGGAATGAAGGTTTGGATGGTGTTTCTCTGAGACAGCTGCATAGAAAAAGAACCCACAGCATTATGAAAATCCTGGAACTGGAAACCTGAGCAATCCTATCCATTGTATAACACCCTATTGTTCCTCTTCCTATACAGATGTACACCTTGTTACTCCATGAGATCTTCATGCCATATTGGCTTGAAAATTCCCATCCCTGATACAGAACAATGATCATGAGCCTGAGCTCTCCCTGAAGGGAACCGGTGTCCTCCTGACTGTAGGGATGACTTGAACTACAGGCCCTGGAGCAACTTTATGTCTGAATCAATGGATTCAGGAGGGAGAAAATGAACCCAATTCATCCCTGTTAGTGTACCTAGGTCCTGTGCAAATGCAGCATGGCATTTTGCCAAGATACCCTTCAGTTCACAATCACTGCTGCAGAATTAATTCATTTGCTGCCTGGGCCATGTGGCAGTTCATCTGGTGTCCCACTGGGACCACTGTACTACCATACTTCCTCAGCAACCTTCCACAGGACCCATCCTCAAATCCTAGCCCACACTGCCATCACAGACCAGAGCACGGGGTCTAGCTCAAGTCGATGGTGCTCTGGAGTCACTCATAGGCTCTCTCTTCCTCTGATGCCTATAGGAAGGGGCTGAACTACGCTACCTGAACCATACCAACTAAACATTGTTCAGTTTGCTAAGGCAGCAGGGAAGTTTCAAGAAAACAATGGGGAAATATCGTTATCAAAATCACCACCACTAAAAATGATGAATTACATGTCAGTGAAACTTCCCTGCCACGGTCATGCTTGCTTGGCTGGGAAAGGACAAGAACGAGGATTGCATTGTGAAGATACAATTTCCTGCCTGTTGCTGTGCAGTGCCTGGATCCTTGCGGCAAGATATGTTACTGGGGATGCTGGTCCTGGTAAAAACACCTTTGGCAGGGCTTTCCATAGTCCAGTGTTCACTAAGCTTTCCCCTGCCTCTGATATATCCTCTAGGCTGAAGCTTTCATCACAAAGGCAATTCTCCTGACAGGTAGTACTAGTGTTCGTCATTAACTCTGAGGTTATAGGATTAGTGGAACCAGGATGCATGGAGAAAGGTTTACAGCAAATATATCAGTATAGAGAGTGTGGGGTAAGAAGATGGAGTGAGGACACAGTAGAAGCAAAGGCCACTATCAAAGGAGGACAGGTGGGCAATGCCGATGTGGTTCTCAAAAAAAACAAGTACACGGAATCCCTCCTCTGCCTGTCCTGAGTTCTCATGTACTGTGAGCTCAAATGCAGAAGCAATGGCTGCCGCTGTAGAGCTTTCTGTGCCAAAGCACCATTCATTTCCAACACAGCCAGGAGGCAATGACCTACCTCCCTGATCTGCCCACGGTTTGGACAGCGCTCCCAAGTGAAGTGGTAGAGACTGGTCCCTGGGAACCCATGGCTCCATGTAGCTCTCACAAACAGTTTTGCACCTGCCTTACAGATTGTATCTAAATGAGACTTTTGTACCTGGACAGACCAGGGTGTAAGTTGCTTGAGGAACTACTTGCTCCACCCTCCTCTTTCTCCTCCCCCAGGCAAGACAGGTCAGAGAGCTAGGAGCTGTTCTGGTGCCACCCTACAAGGCACCTGGGAGCAGTCCTTGCGCGCAGGAGCAGGGCAGTGACTCTGGGAATCAAGCATGAGCCTGGCATCGGGATGCTGCCAGGATCTCTTCATATCAACAATGCCCTACCTGCACACATGCAAGCTGGGTTCTGACCCAACTGGCATTCCTACTGCTCAGCCCTCCCATCTGCCAGCCCTCCCTCCATACTGCCGCTCTTGCCAAGCAGTGGCAGAGCTGGCTCCCAGGGGCAGGGACTTAACCTGGGATCATTAGCACCAGACCCTCAATTATCTGGGAGAAGAGAAGCAGTCAGAAGCCAGGAGCAGAAGGCTGGAGTGGTATGGCTCCTGGCATGGGACTTTTTGGGGAGTGGAGTGTGACTGGGAGGGCTGGCAGCAGCTCCTCCCCACAGGCTGCTGTTTGCTGGGAAGGCAGCCAGCAAATAGGAGGAGGTCAGGAGCCATTTCCCTCGTCTAGACATAACCTTTAGAAAGGAAACAAAATGGAGAGTCAGAGAGAAGCTTGAGGGTGAGATTCAGACAGTGCAAATTCCACCTCAGCTGGGAGTTAGGTGGAATTTGGGTATCTAAAGCCTCTGGGAGCAAGGTCAAATCACATACTCTCCCACATCATCTAATGCAGGACAAACAGAAAGCAGCCTCCAGTCTGGACTGCAAAGCTCTGGATCCCCCAGTTGAGTCTATCCTCAAGGGCTTGTGTAACCAAATAAATAACTGGCTGCCACCCAGTCGGGCTGCAAAACAGAAATAATTAAAGGTACATGTGCTTTCCATGGGTCGCAACCTCCCTGCTTCCCAGAAGAGACCTGTATCAGTAGGTAAGGGGAAAGGCACAGCCAAGGCTCAGCATGTATCTCCTCTTGGTGCATGGAGGTCAAGTTTTAAGAGGGTCTTGTGCCTCCACCAAATACTTTGTAGCCAACTTTTCTCTCATCCTATGTCCTGTCTCTATCCAAAGGCAACTTAGACAGACACAGAAGCTGGCTGCCAGCAAGACTGCCCTCTGCACAGATTTACTATGGTCTCTACAATCCCGGTTTCACAACACAACTGGCCCTGCATGTCTTTGGAAAGACTGGCTCTTCTTGGTGAAAAGCAGCATGGGCCAAACATGTCCCCTGAGCTAGCTGCAGCTGTCAGGAGAAAGAGCCAGGTGCGCTGCCAGCACAGTTAAGGTGCATGAAATTAGTGTAAGGGAGAAAGAGGGGGCAGCACCAGCCAGCTGCTCGCTGTGTGCATGTGGAGCAGGTGCTGGCTTGCAGTCACTAGCACAGGTCCAGCAGACAGAGACATAAAAGCCAAGGTCTTCCTCTGCATCCCCCTCCTTAAACATCCTTTGCATCCCTGATTGCCAGCAGCAGGTCTGTGCAGAAATGCATGCATCAGTCCAGTAGGAACCCATTTTTCAATCTACTTCAGTTACCACCTGTTGCCCTTTCTCCTGCTCTGTGTGTTCTCTTGTCTCATGCTATCCCCGTATCTTCTTCCTTCCACCCCCTTCTCAGCATCTCTCCTCCTGATCATGTTGACCCAGAGTTCCAGTTTAACATTGCTGCAGTGCAGTTAATAAAGCAGAGGCCAGCACAGAGGACAGGGAGACACTGGCCACCTTATTAGAGACGCTGAAGCCTCAGTGGAGGATCTTATGCAACAGGCTCATTCATCACCAGGCTTGGGAAGCTGTCAGTGGGGCCCGAACAAGAGCACTGCACAAAGCACAGCCTTGCCTTTACCTCCTTCCATTCCCAACAATCTGAGGAAGGGGATGGGAAAGGAAAAGACCCAAACAAATCCACAGTTTCTACCAGCTGGCTGTGAACATCACACAGGCTGCAGAGGCGAGAATGTTCTTGTGGAATGGATTCACTACAAACACCTTACAAAGGAGCAAAGTAAGCCCCATGTGGTTTGCATGTATTCACATGCAGAGTACACAACCCGTCCCTATCCGCTGTCACTCGTAAGCAGAATTAGCAATCACGGGAGAGCACACTCACATTCAGCCACCAAACCTCTGGGATCTGCAAACTGGGGCTGCCCTTTCTCATTCCTCACCATCACCTGCCCCATTGGTAGGTATTGTCTGCCCATTCCCCTGCCTTATCATTTGAGCCAGCTTGTGATGTTTGCAGAGTGCCTGTCCCACTGTAGCCAGCTCAGCCGGCCCACAGACTGGGAACATACACCAAGAGGCTCAGAGACAAAAGCAGGATGCCACACTATCCCTGCCCATGCTTCCATTCCCAGCTGGGGCATTGTCACAGCAGAGGGCCCAAGGTATGACACTGCCATGCCTACATTTTCTGTTTATATAGGCTATTAAAGGAAAAGAACAGGACGATGTTTTCAGGATGAATGATGTTTATGCCAGGTATGTACCAGCTAGCAGACTTAATAAAGCCAAAGGATATTAACAAACACATCTGTCAAGAGTTAATGTAGTTCTGCTCTACACCACCACAACAACCTGTCTGTGCTGAGACTGGTGTGACTTGTGTAGCCATGCATGTGGTCTCACAACCAGCTGTATATTAAGCTGCTATGCATGCTTGTTTGAGGGAGAAATTAGAAGGAAAATCTGTTTCATCACCAAGCCCCAAGGAATTGTTTAAAACACCAGCTAGAAAAATGTACATTAAAATCATGTAGATTCCCCAACAAGCTGATCGGAGCAAAGGATTCCCAGCATTGCAATTCACTCCTGATGCTCTCTCTTTACTTTGTCCCGCTTCTTCAGCAACTTCTCAGCTCAGGGCACAAGCACTGGCTCTGCTTTCCAGTATCTCTGTTCAAATCCTTTCCACACATGGTCGTTCTCTTACCCTTTTTTCTCAGTCTCATTCAAATTCCCCTGGCTGCTCCTTCCTGCAGCACAAAAGAGACAGGGGTGGCTGCCTGCATTCCCACTCTGTCCTCACTAACTAACTGCAGATATGAGCTGCTGGGAAAACTCCCAGCTCCATCTGCAGCCTCTCTGGCCTCTCTGAAGGCAGAGGAGGCAGCAGATGAAGGCAGGCTGGTGTGGCACAGCAGTCTCACACGCAGGCTTCATCCCTCTGGCAGGCTCTTCCTTGCTCCCTGTGCAGCTCCACAGAGGGTCAAACCAGACAAATGCTGTCTCTGGCACATCTGGGGTGTCCTAAGTCCCCCCACTCTCCCCCTCCTCTCTCATCTGTGAGTGTCAGGACACTCTGGAGAGCAGACATCCACCAGACTAGGAGCTGTGGAGAGCCTGGTGCAGGAAGCACAGGTATCTCAAAAAGGTCTGAAAAGAAACATGGGACAATGATCTGGACAAAATAATCTTTAACTGACTGTGCCGTTGGTGGGCTGCACGCTTGAAGTAACCAGCAACCAAGGTGGTCTTCAAAGCTCAGTGCCAAGCTGCCCAGTTTCTCAGCACACATAGATGTCCCTGCTTGGAAAGGTCCAGGGGCCAGGAGCAGGTGAGAGTAGCAGAAGGGCATTTTTCTTCTGACAGGCAATACCACTCAGGGTGTGACAGAGCCTCCCACTTGTACCATTTCAGCCTGTTTGCAAGGAGTCTTGGCCGCATTAAATAGCTCTGTCCTAGAGTGCTGCAGGCATCATCTCCTATCAGATTTCCCCCGTGGCTGTGACTGTGATGACCTCATCCCAATGAAGTCCAGCTAAGATACAGCTGCTCCCTTCCTAAGGGAGTGTTGTTCACAGAGACCAGAAACAATCATACCACTGCCCTCAGCATGATGGGACTGGCAGTATCTGTGGCCTTAAACTGGTGACAGCCAGGAAAAATACTCCCAAGATACTGGAAGGGGCTGAGCTTCATTCTGGCGCTGGTAACAGATCCTGGGATGACCATGGGGCTCTGCAATGCCAAACTTCCTTTTACCTCATCAGACATTCCCTGTCCTCAATTCCTGCCCCTATTGTGCCTTCAAAGCTACAGGATACATTGCAGAGAGGCAACCTCAAGGAGTTTAGAAGCCACGGACTTCTTAAGTTAAAAAAAAAAAAAAAAAAAAAAAGAAAATATATTTATAGATT